>OY977945.1:9102500-9597500 GCA_963854355.1 Epinotia brunnichana | reverse complement strand
TTAAGATTAATAAGAATGCCTGACTTGGCTCTATGAAATATCTCACCAAATTTTTACTGTGGAAGAGTTTCGGGACTTGGCCTAGTTTTTACATGGAATATTTTTTATGGGATTATACTTTTTACTCTGGCTTTTTACATTGGAAATTTCTTTTCGTACGCTCCAGTATAGGCCCCTATTTCGTGCGAATGTGTGATCCCCTTATATCTCAGAGAGTTGTGAAGATATGATATTTAGAAATGGCTCAAAAGACGCGTATTTACGAGGGCTGTAAGGTGCAAAAAGAATTAATCGAGAAAGTCAAAAACGTAATTTATGGCCAAAATAGTGAAGAGAAAAATATTTTTTGTCCGAATTTTTGATTTTGGTGCTCGATATTTTGGAAACGAAGAATGATATCAAAAATTTGGGAAAAGTTCCTCTGGACAATTTAGTCAGCTACAATTTGAGCTTAAAACAAAGACGATCGGGTTTTAAAGGGTTTATTTTATTTCCCTATAGCCTAACCTTGTTGAAAAAATCACAGATATCGTGCCTCACACGACATTCGTGTATATTTTTTTTTTATATGTTCGCCTCGCCGATTTCTCCGTCAATTGTGGACCGATATTAAAAGTTATGTTTTTATTCGAAAATGTATTCTCCTGAGATGATAGTCTCACTGTCACCAAGTCAGGATCTGATGATGGGATTCCAGGGAAATCGAGGGCAACCCTCAAATTTTACAGGCACGTATTGCGTGTTACATGTATTTTCTAAAGCTATTCAGGTATTTGCGTCTGGTAGTCATCCTTTCATGTTGGTGGGCTGATGATGGAAGGTAGAACTACTCAACGGTGAGGAGTTGAAGGATTTTTTTTTTAATTTTATAGTAACGTATAGACCTTTAATTGTCTTCTTTCAAGTTATTCAGGTCAGCACAAGTCAGGATCTGATGATGGGGCCCCAGGAAAATTGAGGGCAACCCTCAACGTTTCTAGGCACACGAACGTGTAGTGACTTCGGTATTTTCTATTATTAATTTATTATGACTCGTGTATTTATCTCGGGCTTCAAACTTACGCGTTCCGGGATTTCGTTGGACACGGAACTGGAGTTCCTGAGCTATTCGAACGTGCCGCAAGAGTTAACTGACGTGGGCTCGTCGCGTCAAACTGCTGTCAAGAAAAATTTCATATCTTGCAGCAAATGGGCCGCTGCCGATCAAGACTCGAGTGACGATGACGGCGATGTGACTACCACTTCTCGAGTTAACTACGGATTTGTCGTGTAATAATTTTCTTGTAGGTATGTTGAACATTATTATATCCTGCATATTAATCGGAAAATGAAATATACACATGCTATGCGCCACGGCGACAATTATTCAAACTTCGATACGCTAGTGGAAATTTTGCAATTTGGTTGTTCACCAGGTGTTATGTCGAGGATACTTATATTAATCTGAGAATAAAATAATTATCATTCAACGTTGTAGTTTTATATTGTAACCTTTTTCTTATCCCGACTTTCTCGTCGCTCAGCGACAATATTTTTTCGAATTCCGTAGATTCATTTCCAATGTGCTCGATAGTCGTGTGAGGCACGAAATCTGTGTTTTTTTTACTTAGTGCCAATCTGAATCTGGCGTTTGGCAATGCTAACAATATGATTCGCTCAATTAGTTCCACGTGTGCAGACTTAACGAAATACGAGGGTAAGAACGGCTGCGAAACTCATGGAAATCAAATACGAATGCGTCTACGTCTTAGACTGGTTCCCTGTAGGACAGACCGTCCGATAATCCGGCTTTGTACGATTACCCATGCCATGAACGTACGACTAAAACAAATAGCGACAACAAAGCACACAGATGTTGTACCTAACGTCATCCAAGCATTCATTAAAACTGCACGCAATCACGACAATGCGTTCACCACGCATCTACAGCTCGTTAACAAATACCTACTGTTGTTAGTTCCACTCATTCTTGCACAAGGTGCTTCGTGTGCGTGAGCAGGTCGTACACAGATTGAATCTGAATTAACTTCTATGCCACTTATTCTGTGCCTAATGAAACTCACACACGCATAGCACACACTTTGACCCGCGCGAACAAATGCTTCATCTGCATTCTGCTCGCTCCACTCAAGTGCAGTTGAAAGTGTCCGTTTAAAGCCAGGGCGAGCAAGTCCTCTGGCCTTGTGTTGCGCTTATTTTTTATCTGTTTGTTTTTACCATCTTTTCCGCGAAGCTCGTCATGCGAACTACAGTGGGCTTCAATAACACTGACTTGTCGCAAGCATTCGTCAGCGTCACGTCTTTAGCATTTACTTGTGACTACAAGTCATTCCTTGCAACTGCATTTAAGTAATACGAACTATTTACATTATTGAGATAAAAGCCGCCAAGATAAAGCACGAATCTTCGCGACGGTGGTCGATGTTTACTGTACATTTTATTTGTTTTTAGGATGCGGGGACAAATGTTCAAGACGCATTGAGATAGTGGATAACGGAAGTTGAACGCTGCATTATTCTCCCTGGGGGCAAGAGGTGGCGCGATAGCTGGGCTTGGACATGGACAAGACAAGTGTCGAGGCCGGGAGCCCGGGAGTGGTGGCAGCCGCTCGCACGCCGCATTCAGTACATAGGCGCACGTCACGAGCCGCGCGCGCGCCGGTTGCCGTTCACTTCGACTCGCGCAGTTATCGAATCGGTCTTATCGAAACACCTTCCGATGCAGCGGGATTCCGGACCGTGATGAGATGTTTAGAGTATTCTCGCCAAATTGGAAAGTAAACAAGCCGTGATGCAGCGATAGTGCGGGCGCCGTGGTCGCAGACGTTGCGGCGCCAACGGACCCATGTGTGCCAGCTTATCGGTGTCCAAGGAGATAACGTGATGTGACAGCGATTCGTATCGTGCTAGTGGAATAGTTTGTGAAAGTGCAGCGCGAGTGAGCCGCCCGACCGCGGTGCTCTGTGACAATGTTGAACTGCACCGACCTGGAATGCATCCTACACCACCATCATTACTATGCGCACCTGCATCACATCCATCATTTGCAAAATGCGCAAGACCCAGGTAAGTCTAGAAATGTCTTTTGACTCGTAGCAAGTATCGATTTGCAAAACTCTAGTAGAACAATGCTCGAAAGGCATTCACAATGAAATTGTTTAAGCGAACGACGAGTGTTAACGATAACAAACAAGACCGGCTTCTAGAGGGGTTAAAGAATCCTTGATTTAGATGTGTATGAGAGAACAAACATGCGCATTAACTTGATGATGAAATGTTGTTAGTGGCAACGATCTAACGATCTTGACCTTTGCGAACAATGTAGGTAAATAAGAATTCAGCACAGCACTTTGGTTGGAGTTAATGGTCGGCTGAAACTCGGAGCTTGCTGCAATCAGCAGGTGTTAGAGCAGACATCACGCAACGCACCGGTCGGTTTTCTCTCTGTTAATTCATTCGGACGAGCGACTTTAAACATGCTCGCGCGCGAAATGTGCCAAATATTATGTTCAAACAATGTCGTCGTTTTCACTTCGCTAACAATATTTCGGAAACTTTCTTCTGAAACAGGTCTAATATTTGGAAACTCCACGTTTATGAGTTTTAGCGGTAAAGAAATAAATGCATTTTCGTTAATTGTATATTATATTCTTATTTACACACGTTATAAGCGGAATATTTCAGGTACAGCTTGTATATTTATATTACTCTCGAGTGAAAATAATTCAAAATATTCAAATTGATATTTGGATACGGTTTACTATATTTTCAAAAATTTCTCAGAATATACTGGAAGTATGAAGTTGATGACTTTGTTAATTTTAGGTACCTACACAACTCCATATTTTGAAAATATTTTCATCTTACATAATCCGGGAATGCAAATTAAATATTAGTGTCACACGCTACAAATCACGAAAAGAACCTAAATACATTAATGAATTGGGACGTAACGAATATCAATTAAGGCAAATTAGTTAGATAATGAGTTGTGTAGTTTGGTAATAGCTGGGGTTGGTACTTTAGTAGCCAATGTAGCCATTGACGTAGGTTTTTTTGGGTGTGATAAACGCTACGATGAAGAAATCTGCATCTGATGATGGCTTTGCTTATATGAAGTAATTTACATTTCAAACAAATCGCGAACACTTGTGTAAATATCCATCAGCGTCATTTAAAAACATCATTGTTGTAATGATTAACATACAATTTCAAAAGTTTATTATAAAGGTTCGTGTACTAAAAGTATTTCCAACTCGTCCAAGTCACGACGTCGTTTAGCGTTTGTCAGATTCACTGTCTGAGTATTTAATTTATATCTGAAATGCTTTAGTGAAACTGTGCAGGATCGGAATAAAATGAATGTGACACACCTCAATCTTTGCTTTCTCCCGCACAAATCGCACAATACATGATAATTTTGGAAGAAGTGTGCAGACGTGTTGTTCAAATATCATCAAATATACTAATATTTTTTAAATAGAAAGTGTGTTCTATCACTGCAATTCAGTGGTCAGTGACTCTCCTGCGTGGAGTTGGTTCAATTATTGGACTTTCCGTTTTATACAACTCTGAAAGAAGGAATTTTCATCCCTAATATCAACGGGTATGTTGTGACATGACGGAAATCAGAGAGAGTACCATGCAACAAAATGTTTTATTAATGATCTAGATCAGTTATCGTGTTTAAAACTGCATTTAAAAGAACAATGGCCGTTTAGTTTGAGTTGTCATTCATACCTAGTGCTATTCAAAACAAAAACAAGCCGAATAGGTCAGCCAAGACGCTGGTACATTTTTTCAACAGTCGTCCTTGCCACTCAGCACAGTCCAAGTTTTTGGGTTCGTTGCTTCCAATCACTTACCATTTACATGTTCTATGTATAATGAGCCTGATTTATTATAGGTTAAACCAACATTAAAATTGATTAATGACTAGGTGAATTGATAAAGCTGGCGGGAAGTTAATACTGGTGGTTTGGTAAAATGAATTCAACCACCAATTTAATGACGGTGCCTAATATTATATGAGATCATAAGATATACCTATACTTATATATCCTACATTTACGCATACAATGTATGTATGTATGTAAGCACTTTAACATAAACATGATATAGGTTAAAGTAGGTACAGAGGCGAACTTATCCCTATAAGGGATCTCTTCCGGCTAACCCAATAAGCCAAAAAGGCTAATTAGCAAAGTTAATAAGGCAAAGCTATTTAAGCTAGCTAATTTATATTTCACGAATCAATCGCAATTTTAATGTAATGAGTTTGACTAGACTAATCGTCGTTATGTCAGGCGCTTTATGATTATGCTGCTTTGCTTTTTACCTCTTATTCGTTTATTTTAACCTAATATTTCTAACATATATTATTATACTCTTGGCTAATATGTACCAGTTTGATTGCGTATGATACGAGCAGCTCGGTCTAATGGGCCACCGCATTACGAGTATGATATCGTCTCTTCTACATACACAGAAGTCAGTATTGTTGCCTCAGGATGACAAAATAATAGTAATAGTTGCTTGCTTATCTGTCTTACCTTTCCTCGTATAACCACATGACATGCATTGCTAATGCCTTGCTTTGGTAATACATTTATCCGTATTTTCTGTAGTTTATTGGAACCCTCATTTAAAATCTGTTCACACTTAACTCATATCTGGCCAAGACAGGCTTAAGTGATTAATTACCGCTTTAAAGGTCATCTTCATTACTGATTATAATTTAAATGGGTATAGAATTAAATTAAAATAATAATTGTGGTTTATACAAGATCCCCTAGAGGCAAATGTTACTAAATCGACCATGATAGGTAAGCAAGTTCTTGTTGTTGTCAAGCATTTGCGCAAGTATTTATTTTAAGTAGAATACGACACGCTGCGTCTAGTAGGCAAATTGTGATTTGTGACCGACACTTTTGATTCCGTTTATTCAAGAGGGTCAAAAATAGCCATTCAATCGTTTATTGCCTAGAGCAAAATCCGGTAACATTTTGAATTCAATACAATATGTTGGTTTTTATACAAGATTGAATGCAATCAAACCGAACAGGTTGCCCTGAGTCTTTTCCATTTCCACTTCGATTTTGTTTACATTTGCTGCAATCAGTAGGTTTTAGAACATCATGCAACACACCCGATACTTTATTTTCTTAGACAATCATATTTTGATCGTTTCCATAATCTATTTATTCCACTGAAGTTAAAAGAAACTTACATAATTGTTGTAATATGACGGACCTGGCGTAAAATTTGGGACACGCCATAATTAACATGGCTAGAAAACAATTAGCAAAATGTTGTAACCAACACTAATGTAACTCGTTAATGTTTTACGTTGTTGCGTTGGGCACAATCAACGAGTTTCACATTTTATAACATACAGCACAGAACGGTGATTGTATGTATATGCATACCTAGTAAAATTGCAAACGAATGTAGACTGCAACATGACTTAGAGAGGTAATTCAAGGCAACCTGTCCTGTGACCCGGACCTACCCTAAATAATTGGTAAGATTATGTAATCGGTTATAAAAAGCCTTCATCACCACCATGTCAGCCGAAAGACGGCCACTGCTGGACCCTAAAATCCCTTATTACCGAAAAACTGCCTCCTTAATTAGAGTTTACTCTTCTTTGACTTTATTATATACCTATCAAAGACCAATATACATACTGAGATAGACAGGCAACTCGACCAAATTGAGAAGGCATTTAATGCTTGCAGGCGCCATCTCTTCTGCGATACTTAAAACTTTTCTTTGAATGTACAAAACATACAAAAAGTGCGTCGGTCGCAGGGTTTGAACCGGGGCTCATCGACTCCAAATACCGCCGTCTGTACCCCTAGGCTACGCTACTGATGTCTTGTGACAATACGGCGAATTTTGAAATACCTTGACAGCCTAGCCTAGCAATCGCTAGAGCTTCAGAGAGCTCGACACCTATCAAGTTGGTGACACTATTTTCAATAAGAAACTGGATTTACATTAAGTTCTAAGTTCGCATGGCATGATATCAATTTAATTCGATCATTAATTTCTACATTATTCAACCAAGATGACTTTGGGATTGAAATAACTGTCAGTTCATTTAAACTTTGACATATTTAAATGGCAAAACTGTCACCTTCAATCCCATTCTAATTGCGGTTTGATAATACCAACCAACATACCAAATGTCAACTTCCTATGTCAAACTTTCAGAAAACTGCCCGTGACCAGTCTTCCGTTGTACCAATTTTGGTACGTCACACTAAAATTAGTGTTGTAGTGGGTTGTGTTGTATTGCTCTGTAAACAAGATTTTAGCACTGTTCAAGGTTTGTTTTCGAGATTGTTTAGTGTAATAGCTACAAAGATTTATCTATCAACAAAATATTTTCTTCCTTTTACTTTATTATTGTAGTTTGCCTTTGGGGCACATTTGCTAGACCGATAGTCCAAGAGGATCCATTGTTGAGAACATGCTTGAATAGGGTCCGTCGAATATATTTTTTTTAAAGTCTGATTTCAAATATCTCTTCTGCAAGTAGGCCTGAAGGGCTCCTTTACATGAGAGAGTTTTAAAAATACATTTACAATTGTATAATTAAGTGACATCCTTCGTATTGTTTAACTAATTGTTATGATTCTCTGCAATTAAATATTTTGATACATGTGAAAGTAACCATCGGTAAATGCACTTTAAGAATCATAAAATGTCGAAACATTTACCTATGCGCCAGATAAATCATTTCACGGAACTGAAAGTGATATTACCTTAGTGGCATATCACTGAGATGATGTGTGATGCTGATAAGAAAAACTGAATAATTGTGCAACACACAGAGTAAAATATATTATCTCTGTAGAAAAACGCGTAGGTATTGTACATTAACGATAAGATATCGGTAATAGAAAAAATACATAAAATGGAACATTAAACCTCCTCCTTTTTTAAGTCGGTTAAATGTAATTATATATGCACAGAAGTATTACCCCTCCTGTACATTCAGCCGAAGTGAGGAGGGAAGTGGGCAGGACGCTCGTAAAATGCGGTATTACGCCCGTCCTGCCCACTTCCCTGCTCACTTCGGCTGAATGTAAAACCGACACAATGTCGGGCCACGCACTTGGTTTACTGTACAGTCACGAGCTTTAATTTGGGACCCGCCTAAGGTGGAATATCGTATAGCAAACTGAAGACGTTTAGAGCTAATATTTTTATGTAGTGTCATAAAGTTTACCATAGACAACTTACGTTTACACGTGTCTAGGGGCAACCGGGCGCAACGAGTCAAAACGATCGTTTCCGATTTTTTCCGAGTAATTGTCACTCGTCTTTTTGGCCCTGTCCTCTCCGGCCATATTTGTTATTTGCAAGTATATTCCGTCAAAATGTCAGTTTTCTCAATTTTCTTGTCTGACACTGACGCATGTTCTTAATTAAAAAACCGTAATGATATAGGTAAGCTTTTTGCAAAGAGGTTCAGGGAAGATTCAAGGACCCATTCGATAAGACATTTAATTGTCTTATCTTGACACTTCACCGCTATTATTGAACTGAAATTTTCGACCCTATTGCATTGTGAATGTTCTAACAACATTTGAAGGAAATGGGTCCTAAATTAAAGCTCGTGAGTGTACCGATTGCACACAAGCCTGTAGGTACTATTCGGTTGATTGAAAAGATAAAAGTTATGGACAAGAAACTGTTTACATTAAGAAGTAAACATAATCAGTAATAAGTAAACATGGAAGCCTTTTGTTTATCACCAGAAGTAGGAAGCGGTAGGTTGATTCGTAAACACTTACTGGCTGCAAATGCATTGGTCTCCAATTTTAATTGTATGTACAAGTACGTACCCATTAGCCTTATAAAACAGCAATTATTTGAAGGAAACGTGATCGTTGACATCATATCCTGCAAGTCGATCCAGTTCAGATCGGTTGAGAAACGTTACGATGATAATTAGCAATGCTATAATGTCATATTTATTATAAGTATATTGCCTTTTGATCGAGTTGGTTATAAAACTATAATATAAGTGGTATTGAACAAGGTAATGTCATGTTATAACCAATTTTGGAAAATTAATTTGAAGGTTACATTGACAAAAATATACGAGTACTACTAATGAGTGACAAAATGCATGCGATATTCTTCATCGTTTGATGATTTGCACTTGCTGTACAACGGGCGCATTATTAGTTGTCATACATTAGTTTATTCCACGCATATTTATAAATGACCTACTTTATTTTACTGGCATGTAGTTATGTCTGTTTGCATGAATTTAAGTGATCTGAATTTATAGGTGTTACTATTATTTGAATAGGTATCTGTTTCATATTTTGTTATTTGACGTAAAGGTTTCGAATAATCCATGCAGCACAGTATAATTAAGTTTCTCTAAATTAGGTACCTACTTCAATTTGTTCTACACGATGTGTCAGCTTAGCGGCAGGCCTAAAAATTAGTATGACTGTCAAGGGACCTCATTGTAATCGGTCTAGATAAAGTCTGAACGATATAGTGGACACAATTACTAGGTAACTGTAATAGGCGGAGAAATCAAGCGTAAAATTTAATATGGGCATATGTGCGATCCTAAAACAAGGTAACTTAATAAACATTGTTGAGGTGTCCGTACGATCCGTCAGCACTTAAATATACAGGATGTCCCAAAAGGCAACGTCATGCCGCAAATGGGTGAAAGGATTTAATTTTGTTTTTTTTTGATAACTGTTATGAATTTTCGGTTTGAAGTTGAGTTTTGGGACACGTTGTTAGTATATTAACCGAATATTTACTAATCAAATCTGTTGGTATTATTGCAAACTAACTACTGAATCACTTCAACTACTTAATAAATAAATTCCTACGTTTTTGGGGACATGCTTACACAAATCATTTTAGTTCCTAACTAAAACTATGCTTTTACCTACGTAGGTAGGTACTTAGCCAATGATATTAAATAAATAATTAAATAAATACATACTTACACACAACACGACTCATTTCAATATTATCTAAACAAACTATCTAACTAGTGGCCAACCTTCCCACTTGTTGTAAATTTCTCTTAATCAAAATCTATTTTTTTAAAGCTAGGTTGATTTAATAAAAAAAGTTATCAAAAAACACTTAAGTAACTCAATAATGCCGCTCGATGAAATCTTAATCGTTACAAACGGAATTTGTGATAAAGTTTTTCACGGCCAAGTATCAAATAATCGTATTCTCTTCACAATTACTCACGAGATACGTCCGTTTGGTTATAGAATTTGCGCCGTTTGCGGGTTGAAAATGTACTGCCCCCAGCATTAGACTAGAACGTCCGATGCGAATAGCTTTCCATGCCAATGTATTTTGAACTTTGATACTACGGAATAGAACACAATAAAGGAGACGTTAAGTAAGCCGTTAAAGCGTAGTATAAGATGTTGACAGCCTCTACGTATGCCTGCATTGCCTTCGATTACGGAAATCGTAAATGCCTAGATCTGCACTAGCAGCTGACTTGCAATGAACTAATTTACTTTCTTACCACAATTAAATCAACTTTACCGGTTAAGTATTAAGGTTCAAAGTAGACTGGCGGGAGTATGCAGTTAGTCTGACTGCACCTGTCTTTGAAAGTAGGAGTAATCGGGCATCTTTCGAAACTCGCACTTAATGGTGTTATCGGAGTAATGGAGTTATGTTCTAGGTGTCATTTTCCTTTTACAGTTTTATTCGATTTGTTATCCCCGATTTCAATGTTGCAAGTGGCATTAACTAGGTTTGTCATACTTGATTTCAAAGTGGGCTCGGCTGTGAATCTTGGTGATTTAAGCGCACGTATTCTAAAACTAAATCGTAAGACAAGAAAAACAAACCACCAACTAAACCAATCCATACTTAATGATTTTACATGATAGATAACCAAATTAGTTTCAACCATTTATTACGCTCCCCAATCTAACCGCAGATTCTACATTTCAATAATGTACAGTCGACGCCAAAGATATGTTTACACTCTTGCACTTTATTTGTTACTAGGTGTTGCCCGCGACTTCGTCCGCGTAGACCATGTTATCGTCTAAATGTCTGTTTAAGGACTTTAAGAAATGAATTTAAATAATTACTTTAAAAACAAAGTCTAAACCGACTTCAATTTAGTACTTCGCCAAGCCACATAGGTACATGAACATTTCCTTTCCAATTTACCACATGCACTGCTTTCCGAAAGCAAATGCGTTGATTATTACAGAAAAAACCCAATTTGCTATCTGTGGGCTGATAATATAATAATAATGATATGAATAATATAGATAATATTTGTAGATGTACAATTTTCTTTTTTCCTTAGATATCCAAATTCCAGTTAATCAAGTTCCATTATAATTGCCAAGCACTATACTTTTTAAACGTACTTTCACTAAATATTTAATTAAACACTAACGTGTCGTAATGTGAACTACGCGTTTAGCGTAGTAATTGTGATCAATTATTTAATGCTTTCGACGCTTGTCAGCCTGTCAATTGTTTAAACAATACAACTTATTTTGCTGTGTGACCTTTGTTCTGGGAGTGATAGTAGCGAAATTCGTGTCAGTAGTTACACAAGCCGAGTCACAACTTATCTCAGAAGACAAAGGTAGCAGTGCAAATGAGATGCAAACGTATTTATGTCTTTATTCTCGGGATAACTGAAGCTGTTTGTCTGCCTACAACTTTTATATATATCACATTTATATGAAGGTTGAAGGTAAGAAGTGTTGTGAAGACCTTATTAACCTTATAAAAAATACACATTATTTAACAGACTAAAAAAAGGAGGAGGTTCTCAATTCGTCTGTATTTTTTGTGTATTTGTTACGCGATAACTTCGTAATTTAAGAAACGATTTGAAAAAAAATATTTTCACCTCACTAGCTCGGAAAGCCCATTTTTATTCTTTAAAAACAGATAGCAAAACTGCATTTTATCCACAAGAGTGCAAAGAATATTTGAAATCCGAACGTGTTATTAGTTACTTTCTTAAACATAATAACATGTAAAGGCCAGTCCAGACAGGACATTTTTCGCCCATCAGATTTATTTTATTTAGGTACCTTTTTTTTGTGAATGTTTTATTCTTTTTTTAAATGTTTTTAATTATTTTTTTGTTTTTTAAATGTTTTTTTTGTTTTATAAATCTTTTTTCATTTTCTCCTTTTTAAAACTGTTGTTTCTCTTTTTAAATGTTTTGTTTCTTTTGAATGTTTTTCTGTATTTTTTTTCTCTTTTTAATGTTTTTTTGGTCTTTTTATACGTTTTTTTTCCTTTTTTTTAAATTCTTTTCTTCTTTTTTTAATGTTTTTTGAAATTATATTTATTTTTTTGATGTTTTCGTCTACATTTTAATTTTTTTTTATATTTTATTGATTGAAATGTTTATTCAAGGTTTTTTTTTATTTTTTCCACTTAAAAAATATTTTTTTTTTGAATGTTTTTTTCATTTTGATTTATTTTTGTGGTTTTTCCACTTTTTTCTCTATTTAAAAGTTTTTTTTTAAGTTTTTTCTCTTATTATATTTTTGTCTCTATTTTATTGCTTTGTTTTTCTTTTTTCAATGATTTTTGCTTTTTTCTCCTTTTTATAGATGTTTTGTTTCTTTTTGAATGTTTTTTTTCTTTTTTTATGTTTTTTTGGTCTTTTTTGTACGTTTTTTCTTTTTTTTAATGTTTATTTTTTATTATTTCAAGGTTTTTTGAAATTCTCTTATATTTTTTTGATGTTTTTGCCATATTTTAATGTTTATTTTTTATTGATTTATATGTATTTTTCAAGGTTTTTTTCTTTTTCCATTATTTTAAAAAAAAATTCCACTCTTTTTACGTTTTTTTTGTTTTTTTTGTCTTTTTTTACGTTTTTTCTCTTAATATAATGTTTTTTGTAAATTTTTCTTTTTACATGTTTTTTTTGTTTTTTGTCTTTTTTTGTCTGTTTTTACGTTTTTTTTCTTAATTTTATGTTTTTTGTAACTTTTTTCTTTTATACATGTTTTTGTCTCTATTTTATTGCTTCGTTTTTCTTTTATCAGTCTTTTTTAATGTTTTTTGCCTTTTTTTAAAGTTTTTCTTTATTTTAATGTTATTTTTTTTGTTTCTTAATGTTTTTTCTCTTTTCCTCTTTATTAAATGTTTTTTTTTTAATTTTGTAATATTTTGTTTCTTTTTTCATGTTTTTAATTTTTTTTTCTCATTTTTAATGTTTTTTTCCCCCTTTTTAATATTTTTTTTTAATTTTTTCGTTACTTTACTTTTTTGTTTTTTTTCCTCGCTTTAGTGAGGTGAAAAGATTTGTGTTACACACGGGTGCAAGTTATTTTGACGTCTCGTGTGTTGCAACACTCGCTACGCTCAGGATTCTATTTTTGAACCACTCGCTTCGCTCAGGATTCTATTTTTGAACCACTCGCTTCGCTCGTGGTTCAACCATAGAATCCATTCGCTAGCTCGTGGTTCAACCCTAGAATCCATTCGCTAGCTCGTGTTTCAATTCCACACTCGCGGTTAAAATACAACTTTGCACCCTTGTATAACAAATAACTATTTTACAATGCACTGTGCTCCTTTATATGGTTGAACATAAACACGGGAAGTTGTCGATGCCATGCCAGCACGAGCAGCGCCGGGCGGCACCTGCCCGTGCGGAATGGATTTCAGTACAATATTCCCGCACACTATGCGGGAATGAGATTTCGTGAGATCGTGACAATTAAAATTTCACCTTTTATGCATATATTTTTTATTTCCTCGCATGATGCATTGTAAAATGTTGTATGGTACACGTGCGGATAGGTGATTCCCAACTCGTGTCGATCAAAAACACTCCCTGGCGGTCGTATTTTGGGTCATCGCCACTCGTTGGGAATTACCTACTTTCCGCACTTGTATCATATAACTATTGTTTGATAGCATATACTTCCAGATTGGTCCCATTGTCACAAAATCCAGTTCAGATGATGAGATCCTGGAGAAATCGAAGGGAACTCTTAAAATTTTATAAGCAAACTTGAGGCAATTTAGCTACTGATTTGAAGTCAGTTAAAACTTTGTTTTTAAAGTAAATTATTTAAATAAATTAACGAGCGAGCGAAGTGAACGATGTTCTCTCTTTCAGCTTGGACCATGATTCTTTCGTATAATCGGGTGTTCAGATGTCCAGCTGATCCCTCTACCGGTCGCAGTTCTCTAACCAATTCTCGTGAAATTGTGTGAGCCAGGTTCCATAATTAAATTACACATAATTTTTTATTGACTCAGTTTTTGAAAATTTTTCAAAATTTTTTTTGGACGCACGGTCTCGTGATTTTTACAACTCACTATACTTGTCTTGACTCAGTAGCTACTCAATCTCCATATACTTATTATTTATGTAAACACGTAGTTGTAATAAAGTTCAATGCCTTAGAATAACCAGTTAAAGTTCAGGGTATTCTGAGACAAGATACTGCCTTTTTCCATAAATAGGTAGGTACATGAGTATGATCAAAATATCACATCAAGGGTGATTGCCCTGTAAGGCTGGTTTTAGTGTCCCGCTGACATTCGCCGACAGGCCAATACAAATTGATTGCTAAGAATTTTACAGTAACGCCGTTAGCTCAGCACTGTTCAGTGTACAGCCCCCTATTCTGTAACTGGTTTTAAGCTCACCTCAACGCTCACCCACAATTTTATTATAGCTTGACACCGCGATGCGTAGTAATTAAGCGTAGGTAGAGGTCTAGTTTCGTAACGGGTGACCGGCGGGGTGAGCCGCATTAACGCGTAGCGAATAACAGCCCCGCACTCGGCGCGTATCAGCGCCGACGACGACGGTCATTAATTAAAAATTAATACTAAAACCAGCATTTAACAGTTATAAGTTCTCTTGCTGATAAGCTCTATTCTTACAGCCACGAGCGGCAGCGGTAGCGGTTCGTCATATACATATGCCTCTGCCTTCGCCGCGGTAATTAAAAAGGCCTGTACCTAAGCTTTTTTTTATGATGCCATTCGAACCAGTTTTTGGAGAGGCACAAATATTTGTATGGGAGCAACTACAATTAAAGAACATAAATACACAAAAATTTGAGTCAAAGATGGATCTCACTGGCGGCAGCCGAAAGGCTTCATACTAATTGACATAAAAGTATGACTTCACAGTTCGCTATTTGTGCTAATCGTTGTATGGAAAATCAAGTAAATTGCTGTTTCGGTCGCGAAATACTGCGTTTAGGTCCATAGTTGTCGTATAATTTTGTTTCTGTAAAAGCGTAAGGACTGTATTGGTAGCTTTAATTTAACTCTTGGATAATAAAAAAATGCATATTTGGCTAAACTTTCAAGATCCATATCTTTTTATTATGATTTTAATTAACTTTGTAATTTATACTACGACCGCTTTAGCCTAGTTGGTAGTGACCCTGCCTACGAAGCAAGAGGTCCTGGGTTCGAATCCCGGTAAGGGCATTTATTTGTGTGATGAGCACGAATATTTGTTCCTGAGTCATGGATGTTTTCTATGTATTTAAGTATTTATTTCTCTATATAAGTATCTATATCCTCGTCTAGTACCCATAGTACAAGCTTTGCTTAGTTTGGGCCTAGGTTGATTTGTGTAAGATCGTCCGCAAATATTTATTTATTTTATTTATTTATATAACTCTTGGATAATAAAAAAATGCATATTTGGCTAATCTTTCAAGATCCATATCTTTTTATTATGATTTTAATTAACTTTGTAATTTATACTTTATTACAATAATTTGATGATTTACCTACTATCCATTTAACAACACAACGTTAACAATTTTAACATGAGATTACACCTATATTTGTGCGTTTAAAGGCACAGTGATTATTAGTTTAGATATTATGGATTTAGATATGCCTATGAGCATTTAGGAAAAATATCCTGCTCTAAAGAAGCCAATTGGGCTTAAAAATCGTCAAATTTCGATTACCAAAAAACTGCACGTTAATAACGCTATACTATCGCAACTTCAAGAACAGTAAGTAAGATTCAAAAGCAATTCTTTCGCAAACTCTAAAAAGCCATTTGAAATATACGAGAATCACGATTATCTTTATCGTGACTATTGGTTCTAGTGTTGAAATGTCATGTTACAACAAACCAAGATCAACAGTCGTAAGTATAAAAAGATTAAGTCGGTGTTTCTCTAAAGCAGATTTGCACATGTTTAAAAGCTAGCTAGTTTAGCGCTGCGCCGCGACGCTCCGCAGAGTGCGCACCAACCAACCGCCACGGCCTCCTGGCTGTCGTGGCAGAGAGATGCGACAGCGCCCTAATGCCCCTAATCAGGCACTGGACCTCTCAGCACTTAAGTTTAGGTACTAACATAGTTATTTAAGTTTATTGTAATAGGTACTAACATCTATGGATTATTTTATCTGAAATAAATGCTTTTTATTTTATTTTATTTTTGAAAAGAAAATAAAATAAACGATTGTCTTTGAATACACATTCACCTGAAAACGAAAGTATATATTTTTTGCCTTGCTTTTCAGAAAATAAAATCGTATTCAGATCATTTTCGGGAGAGGCTTTGAGAAGACGAATAGGGTTTTGACATAAGAATATTGAGGAGTTTTGTGTCTGCTGTACAGCCAACGAATTCTTATCGCTATTTGCATGAAATATGTCGCCTATTTTCTCCTCGCACAACGAAAGGGCGCAATATAACCAACAAACGAATCCCAAATCACCTCAACAGTTATGAAGAAACCCGACCCGCAACGGTCTTAAACGGTCCTGAATCGGGCCGGCCCGGACCTAGACGCTTACATGAACGTCAATTGTGACAGCGAATTATGTTACCAGCGCACTTGACCCTGCCACTTATTAACCCGTTGTACGAATCTAATTGACGTAGGCGGAGCAAATTCTGAATCATGATTAGATTTGAACCAATTAACACTCGACCACGATGATTTAATCACGTGTGAGCAATTACTTAGTTAGGTACAATAGCCTTCTGTCGTGGTTAATCTGGCACTTACATTTCCCATTCCATTCTGACATTTGTTGCACACACTCGTTCTGATATGCGCATGGAGTTCGATTCGCACAGTGTATCAACAGAGTCGTGGCTCTGCACAGTTAGCACAAGACGGCGAAAGTGTGATTTGGGGTTCAAAATATAACTAGTATTTTCCTCCTTCATCCAACTTTATGTCTTTGTGTTTTAGAATGAGAGCGGGAGACACATGAAACGGGACATGCATGATCATATTATCAAAATCGAATATTAAGAATACAGTTTTTCACAAAAAACACCTACTCCGATCTGTTCAACTCTACATTGTGACACTTTCCTACTGTATAACTGGGAACATTACGACGAATTCATAACTACAATTTTTCAAGTCTATTGCAAATGGTTCGAATCAAAACATCGTGTCGTGTAACCTGTAACCAAATTATTTACGTATGTAAATATGCGTTTCATCAGGTGAATATAATAAATAAATAAATATAAATAAATGATAAATGTAATAATAATATATAATATAATAAACTAATAATCTTGTTAATTTAATTTACAAATGAATGTTCTATTTTTATTGTAAACATTACTTGTAATACCTTATTACCAATAAAGGATGTCTATGTCTATGTCTATTAGGGGACAATCTTACACAAATCAAGCTATATATGTAAAAAAATAGTACTGCGTTTCAATAGTCAGCCATCTGGCTCCCATCATCAGATAAACAAATTATAATATTACTTGCAAAATTTTAAATCGATATCACAAATGGAATTCAGCTTGCTAAATTACTACAGCTGAAGTTAATATACCTAATGCTCGGTAACTTGAAAAATAAATTATTCTTGTAGCAGCGATGTTCACGTACTGTGAAATACTCGCTTAAGTAATTTTCTGTCGGATGCGTAAGGAAAGAGAAATCAAAACTGGTATTCTACTACAAACTAGTAGCAACATGTAGTTTGTAAGTAAGTAATTACTAAATATTTATTTCCTGTGTGGGTGTTAAGAATATAGAAAATGGACTTACTTTGCGTATGCAGGAAATGGTATCTGACGTAAGGTGTTTTATCTCAATGCAAAACAAATAATATTTTTTTATTTTTAGCCAATCTTATATTATTCACAAAATAATAATCAGAGAACTACAATCAGATTTGAATTCAGGCGACGAGTAAACATCATATTGTTCAATACAAATAGGGAACTATTGCACATGTACCGAGTATCATAGCATTATGCCGTTATGTCTTCGTCTAAGAATAACAATCATAAACGAACTAAACAATTGAAAGACAACACTAAAAGATAACAGCTACATTCTTGACGCAAGCTAAAAAATACCGTACGTGTCACTTTTCGAACAGCTAATAATTATAATAATGAACAATATAAACACTCCACCGCTACTGCCGGTGTCCCGACGAGTTCACAAGTCAATAAACTTGGAACTCTAATGCTTAGAGTGACATTGCGACTGCTCTCAAACGGTATATTAGCAGACAAGGTTATCTATAGGTATGTATACTAATATTATTAGTGGCTCTGTGAACTCTAGAAATCGGGACTCAGTTAAAAAAAAATTTTTTTTTCTTAAAACTGACTGGACAAAAAAAATATATATAATTAACGAACCTAGCCCCGTAGCATGGATGGCCTATCACGCGATAAGTGACAAGATAGAGCATCCGTCCCTGGCTGACACCGTTCGATATCTGTCACTTAGCGCGTGATACGCCATCCATGCTACGGGGCCTGGGATGTTATTCGCTATGCGTTAATGCGGCTCACCCCGCATGTCACCAGTTACGAAACTAGACCTCTACCTCCGCTTAAATAATACATCGCGGTGTAAAGGTATAATTGTGGGTGAGCGTTGAGGTGAGCTTAAAACAAGTTACAGAATAGGGGGCTGCTCACAAAATTTCACGAGAATTGGTTGAGGATGAGCGCGTCGTCTCGTTCTATCGAACGGTGTCAGCCAGGGACGGATGCTCTATCTTGTCACTTATCACGCCATCCATGCTACGGGGCCTGTAGAGGAGAACAGCGGGACAGACACCGGACACTGGACGCCGGCCGGACAAACCGATTTTCGGCCCAAGCAGCATCGAACCTAATTCGCATCGCTCGCTCGTTCGATAAAGACAAATAGTCTGTAAAATTGTACCTTTGTAAGTTTGTAAGTATGTTTAGGATAATCTCTGGAACAGTTAATAATTTCAAAAATTATTTCATCTGCGTATAGAATGGAGTTTCCGGATGGTCATAGGCTGTGTTTTATTCCGCGGGTTTGCCTGCGTTCTTTGCAATACGCGGGCGAAGCCGCGCAGGCAGCTAGTAATTTATAAAATAACAAATTAACCGTAGAGAATAGTTCTGTTAAGTTTAGTTCGAAACTGCAACTAGCAAGATTAGTAACTGTTGTTACACGATTAAATCGAGTTTTCTCTCGATAGAAAACCGAATTGCCAATGCCTAAAATCGGTGTCGCAGATCTTTTAAGCAAATTCTTGATACATAGGAAACCAAATACGACCGCAGTTAATAAAGAAAGAAAAAATAGCAAGTTAGTTGTAGAAAATGTTCTAATAAAGTTTAAAATTATATACTTACTGTACTCACTACTACTTATACTTATTACATATTAAAAAAAATAGGTGTGAATGAATTTTAGGTTTTTTTTTGTGTTACGAATAGTGGGAGAAAAAATTAACTTACTGAAGACAATTGAAAATAGACGATGCAAAATGATAGGTCACTTGATAAGAAACGACATTTTCTTTAGAAATATTATAGAAGGTAAGATCGAAGGATCAAGGGGTAGACCGTAGAGGTCGACCGAGGATAAGCTTTGTACAACAACTAAAAGCACATGTCTTGTCTTACCGTGGCCTAAAGAAATTAACCGAGGACCGAGAGAACTGGCACCTTCTCCACCGACAAGAGCCAAGCTCTTAAATGCTGATGATGAATGAATTTTATGAAAAGTAAATCAATTATGACAAAAACCGATACAAATCAAACGCAATAAAGAAAATGTCATCATTATCAGCCTATATACGTCCCACTGCTGGGCACAGGCCTCATGGATGAGAGGGAATGTGCATGTAGGCCCCACACTGGCCCAATGCGGGTTGGTGATTTCACATACACCTTTTTAATTTCTTCGCAGTTTTTACTGATATGATGAATGATATTTATTCCGCATGTATGTTTCGTAAACCTTATTGGTACGAGCCGGGATTCGAACTCACGACCGCCGGTTGATAGCCGCGTTCTTGAACCACCAGCTATTAGGCTACCGTAGCTTTGTAAAGAAGAATATACAAGGTTAAAAATCCTATTAAAAGTTGCGCAATATCTATACGAACCCTATAATAAATAAACAACGTGAAACAAGCATACGAAGTAAAAAAAAATTATTCCATACAAAAGGTAAGGTGAACGTCCGAGTGGTCGACGCTGTACTAGTATATGGCATGGGCACTTTATGTCAAAGCAATATGGGTTTAATTCAAAATAAGAGGATTTTTCTTCATTCGAATTTAAGCCATGTGACTTTGACATAGAGTGCCCATGCCATATACTAGTACAGCGTCGAGCACTCGGACGTTTACCTTAGCCTATGTAACCCGGAGCATAATTTCGAATCTATTGACACCTCATTGACATCTTAAAATCGGTTCATTATCTTAATCGCTTCGGTGGAACACACGTAAATACAAACATAGAATGCTAACATCTGGTACCTATGTCGTATTTCACCTGCTTTGGACTTGTCAGTTATATCATAAACAATTATCTTATGGCAAGTGTATTGTCACGTCTGATCAGAAGTCATTAACTATCTAATACATATGTAGGTCATGGGACAACAATCGGCTTGAAAATAATCGTGTCTAATTGGTTACATTTCAAAGGACATTGACATATGAGTGGTTATGCAAATTTTGCGATTGTTTTCGAGAGGTGTAGCTAAATAATTATATTGCTAGATGCAGGGTTGGGATGTATCAAAATTAAATTTTTACATCGAGTGTTGTATTGTGGGCGTTGCAAGAAATAAAGGCATACATTACGAATAAATAACCATTCTTGTTCTGTGCTTCACGCATAGTTGTTGCGAAAACATCGATGCATAAATCAGGAAGCAAATTGGATCATGTACCATTTCGTTTTGCTTAGATTCTAATTCTAACCAGGTTAGTCTCAAGTATGAATGAAGGTTATGTTGTATTTGATTCGTTTGGATTACATTACCTAGTTATAAATTTGCTGTAAAAGGAATTGACAGAAAACAAAACATAGTAATACATCAATTCCATGAGAACCATATACCTGCCTTCTTCAATGGTCATTGGACCGAATTGGCGCAGAGATAGTTAGAAACCTGACTAGAAATTCGAATGAAAATTCCTTTGCACCGCTGGCACCATAATGGACCTATTTACATGTCAATTTATTATCTATAACTCACATACTTATGTAGTGTGGCACTAGATGTTATAGTTCAAGTGTTCGACACCCGTCAACTTTGGTTGATGATTTTTTTGTTTCGGTGTTTATTTCTTTAGAAAACGTCTCTGAGAGTTTACGGGCTACGTAACATGTTTTCCGTCATTTTCAGCAAACAAATAGGGTAATGTTTTGATTGGCAAAACATGTTTGACGTTTAAAAACCACGAAAACATGGCGCAGCGGATGCGGCTTAATAAATGCTTTGGTCTTTGGTAAAAAAATTAGGAAGATTCTCAGAATTTTCACGAGAACTTGAGATAAGTTACTACTCAGGTAGTTTCCTTATCGGAACGGAACATTTCTAATGTTCTTAGTAAATTGTACAATTACCATTCCACATTGAAAGTTTCCTCCTCCTTAGTTAAGGGTTGCGTACACGTTAAATTTTTTATCAGCATAAATCCTATCAACTTACATTGTGTGACGTAGATGAAAAACTCCTGAGCCAGCCTGAAAGAGCATGTATTATGTGTCGGAAATATTTTTATATAATCAGGTTTGTCAGGCAGTCCTTCTGTATTTTAATTCTATAATTTATTCTATGCATGTTGCTTACCATGCCACAGTGAATTTAAATGCCCGATCCGTACCTGTGAAAACACACAAGTGTGACCGTTACCAGGCAATAGTGCAAAACTAAGGCCTGCAAATGTTCTCTAAAGTGTATTTTGTATTTGCGGCCAAAGCTTTGTATACCTACCTCGTTTCTCATGATCTGCACTTAGTGGTAGACCAAATCATTCTTGGTCGGTACCGCTAAAGATGTGATCGTACTCTCACTAAAGCAAATACTCTGTGGTTGTAGTTTGTGGTAAACTACACATATATTCACGTAGAATTCTATATGAGGCATAAAATACGCATTCCAATTTAAATTGAATTGCTCTCGCGTTCGTTTTTAATCACGCCGAGATGACGTGTCAAACCGCGAAATCAAAATGGGATAGGTACTAAATGTACGTCTCAAATTGTCCTCCTATTCATACAAACTTAGCTCAATTCTACCGGAGTCCCTTATTTTACCGACAAACGTTTCACCGAATGCATTGTTTCAAGTCAATCGATTTTAAATTTTAAACTCAGAAATGGCTAACTTTTTATAGGAACACAGCTAAAACGTCATTCTGTAGAACCCATTAGGTTAGGTTATGTTTGTTTTAAAACAATCCTGAAAAAAATCCTGTTTCTGACAAAATATGGTTTTCGATGAAATTCTGCGAAACTTACAATATCGATGAAACGTCTGTCAGTAAAACAAGGGCAAACCCAATTCTTGAAATCGCTTCAATCTGTAAATTTGGTTGAAATCGCTTCAGTCTGTACTTTGCGTGGTTGTGTTGCGAGGTTTCCAAAATGGGGATTTTCCTGAGCCTACACCAGGGGACAAAAGGGACATTGTATCAATACCTAATGATAATAACCAATAGAACACAATGAAAGTCCTGAATAAAAAAAACCCAGGCTCTCCAAAATGGTGTCTTGTTGACCCTCAAATCACTCATTAAATTTGCCAAAATTGTAAATTTGTACATTGCCCAACGTTTCAGTTAATACCAACGGGTTTAGACAACCTTAAACACGACGACGGCATTTGAACCAAAATACACGCCTTTGACATTTCGTAATGCCATGTGATCAATGTGATAGTATCAAATTCGCGACGATTACGATCTTTGTTTGGATAACGACTCGAGAGACACTGCCTTAGGTGTTAAAAAACATGAGCTTGCGTTTGAGTAATTTTTAGCTTTCATTTTTTTATACTACTATATATGGTGGGTTTATTCAAAGGATAGGCACTGATTCATGGAACAGACATTAAATTCAGCAAACAACATAACATACTACTGCCTAAAGACTACTACGACGTTAATAGTCTACAAGCATAGTGCCTGTCTGGTGGTAAATAGAAACTCTTAGCCTGAGGGCCGAGGTGGCGGGAGGAGAAAGGAGTTCATGGAAACAGCGGCTACCAGGACATACGGAATTTATTATAAAAAGATAAGCCACAATAGGTAGGTATAGTGCCTTCGTAGGAGTAAAATGAAGAACTGGACAACACTTGGATCACAAAACACACAGAACCATGAATTAATACTAATTATAGCTGGAACTGTAGGCTTCAGTTCCAGCTATAATTACAGTCTATAGCTACAAATTATTTAATAATTTATGTAGGTTTTAAAATTCATTGTACACAGCAGGTGAAGTTTATCGATCAGGGTTTTGGATCGAACTGGACCTGGCGTAAGGAAAAAACTGGGCACTGTCACGTGTTATTCAATTGGGATTTCAAATTTCAAATTTTGAATTGTGATTAGCCAGAAAAGTAGCTAGAAAGTTTGTGCGTAACGTTCCGTTACACGCATCGTTACATCTCATGTACTTATGGATGCTTGTGACTACAGCGCTCCTTCTTCTTACATTGAGATGATTTTGCCAGTGTCAAGGGTTTCACGCGACGTTGTACAGTAGTTTGGATTTGCTTATAATTGGTAATTTGTCAATAATGCAATCAGCAGCGTTCAACGCTGACCGCATCCCCGAAGAAAGACCCTCCAGCGCTTCGCCGAACTTTTATTGATATGAGGTTAGTTTGTGTTAAAAGCTAGAGATATATTATGTAGGTCTTACACTCTCAACACAGCAAATAAAAGTGCTGGCAACCTTACTACAAGGAACACAACACCACATACAAACAAAGCAAGCACTGGAGTGTTTATTGATCGACCTAATTGAGCTTTAGGGTGTAAATTTGATCACATATGATCAAATTGGTGGAAATTATAAACGGGAACCGCTAAGACGTGTTTGAATTAGAATGATACAATTTGCTCCCAGATCTTATCGGCAGTGTGTCACGGACATTAATGTGATATTGCCACATGCACCATTTGTGTTAATGACCCGCATATACTAATATATTGGGTAAATAGCAAGGTTCTATGTCGTAACTTCTAACGTGCAGATCAATGTCAGGTGCAGTTTAGGAAAGTGAAATTACTGATAACAAATATGCATGAGTCACACACATAAAATAAAATAGTTCCATCCATCGGGTCAACTGTGTAGGTATGTATAGTATACCCCGTTCCCCGGGAGGATCCAAATAATATACGGGGCACTGTATATACTAATGACGATAAACTTCTCTGGAGATCCATTTAGAACGATCATGATCATCAGTGTAATTTTTAATATATGTAGATCCATTTTACACAGGCACTTTTTGAAGAAAAAACAACTCCTCTAAGTGAATCAAATGCAAAAATTGATCATTAATATTCTCAGCAACTGAATTAATCCAAGATTTTCAAATATGTTATACGAAATAGATTTGGAAATTATAACCAAATAGTAAAAGTCACAAACATGGTATCAATATCCTATAACGATGTATTTTATCAATGTGACACTAAATGAAATATCTGATAAATCATTGCGCCTTGATCAAACATACGTTTCAAGTGAAACCCACACGTGATTATGGAAGTACAAACGTATAAAGAATTACGCAATGAACGAAGACTGAATAACCGTGTAGGATACGTTTCGATATCTCGCGTAATTTGTATTTGTCAAGCAGGTTTTAGTTGCGCACTAAGTTTCGCGTGTTCCGAAGAAGATGGCATGGCATGCCAAATCTTGCATATATTAACGTACAAACACGAATGAACATGAAGTTGCAACAAAACAATGCAATAAATAAAGCTGGTAAAGGTCGCGGGAGTCCGCTGGATGCGGATGGCGCAGAACCGGTCACTTCCAGCAGTGGACGTCTTTCGGCTGATATTATGATGATAATGAATGCAATAAATAATTGAACAAGCGAGCGAAGGGAACGAAGTTCTCCGTTTTAGCTTGCACAAAAATTATTTCATATGTCTCTGTGGCTGTAATGTTCTCCTCTACAGGTCGCATTTCTCAATCGATTCTCGTGGAATTTTGTGAGCAGGTTCAATAATTATATAGAGTTTATTCTTCGAGTCAGTTTTTTGAAATAAAAAAAAGGCTCGCGAATTCTACAGCTAGGTAGCCACTAGGTAGTCATATTTATAAACGTATTTGATAGACATAAACCGTATAAACAATTAAGTTTTATAATAACTGACAAAATAGTCTGGTCGGTAGGGATCTGTTCATTTACCTATTCCTTTTCGTACTCTACAAAATAGGATAAACATTAAACAAGCATTCCATCTGCGATATTTAGAAGATGAGGCCATTTTGTATTGTATCAAGTAGCCGCATGGTTGGTTGTGCTAACCTTTTCTGCGAGCCTATGATGTTCGTATCGCGTGTTAAAGTCAAAATTAATAATTCTTCGTTTTCTTAGGCTGTTTGACAGAAAACATTCGCCTCATCTTATCTTTGTGATGGGATAAACGCCATCACGAATCACGATACAATGTGCCCTTTATAATATAATCTGTAAAAAATACTGTTCCTAATTGAATAAAAAACATCACGCGGTTAGTCAACCAGATCATTTTAGTCAATTAAATAGTAGCGGCGCTATAGAATTTGAACGCAATTGTGGTTTTTGATTTAATTTACCTTAATTTTCTAGCGTCTGATTTTGTAATAGTCTTTCTACTTAGGTAGGTAATCTTTTTGTGCAAGGTTTACTTATACCCAAATAAGTAGATAGATAGATAGTTAAATTTCAATTAGAGGAAAACCGCAACCAGTAATAAAACTGTTGTCTAAAAAAATATATCAATATTATATTTATTTACCATCTCGGTTCTTTGTGTTAGTTTACTTTAATGTCATTATTAGTTCTGATGGTTATTGAGATTTTCTTGTTCAGTTGAGGTAAACGTTCCAATGTCACATTTATTTCTAGGTACTTATACGAATCTATTGTAACGTTAATGTATTCATAACCCGGTTATATAATATCAGCTACTGTGGCATTACATAAATATCGTTAGATTTAGTTAGGTAAAGGCGAGACGTGTAACACAGATAATAATTTACGTAATTCTTTGACTAGGTGTGATTGGCAACTGGTATTTTCATTCAAGTTAAGTTTTACAGTGAGAATCGAGAATATAACATTTGGGTTTTTATGACACAATGTTTAAAATAAAATTCGTGTTTCCTGTGTCCAATAGTTAAGAGCTTATGTTTATTATGCGATAAAAACATTATTTGATGGCGTCTCCTCTTTTTAGGGTTCCGTACTCAAAGAGTAAAACGGGACCCTATTACTAAGACTCCGCTGTCCGTCTGTCTGTCTGTCTGTCCGTCTATCACCAGGCTGTATCTCAACAACAGTGATAGTTTGACAGCTGAAATTTTCACAGATGATGTATTTCTGTTGCTGCTTTAACAACACATACTAAAAACCAGAATAAATAAATATTTTTTTAAATATATTTTTTCTTTTATTTTTCTTTACAATATTACACAAATTGCCTTAGTCCCAAACTAAGCAAAGCTTGTACTATGGTATGGGTACTAGACGACGATAAACATACTCGTACTTATATAGATGAATAAATCCTTAATAACATAGAAAACATCCATGACTCAGGAACAAATATTTGTGCTCATCACACAAATAAATGCCTTTACCAGGATTCAAACCCGGGACCTCCGGCTTCGTAGGCAGGGTCACTACCAACTAGGCTACAGGAGGCACCCATAAGTACAACAAACGTGATTTTTTTGCCGTTTTTATAGGTAATGGTACGGAACCCTTCGTGCGCGAGTCCGACTCGCACTTGGCCGGTTTTTATTTATTATTACATATAAGAGGAGACGCCTGTTATGCGGATTAAGAGCCCAACCAAAAATGAGTCTTTGTAGCTTTTGTGTTCTTTGTCGCGTGGACATTGTCAAAGTTAAGGAACTTTGACAATGTCCACGTGAACCTAAATCTGTGTATGACCCATTTACTTTAGGTACTTAAATAGTAATGGTTTTACCTTAGCCTGTTCTGATATTGTGACCAATATTCGATCTTGTGACCAATGATATAAATCTGTAAAAATGTTCACTTCTATCAAGCTACTGTGACGTATATACCTAAACTAAATGCATTTTGAAATACTTAGCATAATTTTACTTCATAACAGGTCTAATTTCGCCTCAGTTCCTATAATCCCTATATTGTACCTACTTGGAATCTTTCATAGCAGTAGTTTGCTAGTAAGGGTGATAATATTTACATTTTGTTTAGTCAAAGATCCTTATTACAATAAAATTTATAAACAATTAGAAAACGCACGAAATTAACGAGTTTTTTGTAATTTCGGTATTTACAAAAGTAGACTAGCACGGGACTGAGTTTAGTGGCATACCTACTCGAATAGGTAGAGGCTAAATGCCTCCACACACCGGTCGCAGGCGCGGGTCGGGCGCGGGCCCGCACCCGAACCGCACCCGCGACCGGTGTGTAGAGGCCTTTATAGTTATAGTCGGCGCGGATAATGATGGTGATGATGTTGTGGATTATAACATAATGTTTCACGTAATGACGCCATCACCGAACTTAGAACCACTTATGTAGTAACCCGTTATCTTGACCAGACTGGCCCTTTGCATTATTTATAGCTACCAGTATTACAATCATGGTTATAGCTTGCATTTGCTATTGCTGTTTAGCATATACTGAATATACTCGCCCTCCACACACTTCCAAGACGAAGTACAATACAAATACAAATTATTTATTTACCATAACAACGTTAAATGCGATTAAATTAAACTATTCTGTTAACATACACATTTTTAACAAACAGAGAAAGATATCCGTCAGCCCCAAAACTAGGCACAGCCTGTATCTTGGGAGCCGTGAGTACAGATTTTACAAGTATAATTTAAAAGTACATTTCATGTATACTAGCTTTTGCACGAGACTTTTTGCATAATCTAATGAAAGAAAGAAAATTAATTTAAAAGCAAATATGAAAGAAAGAAAATTAATTTATTATTCTCTACATCTTACAATTGAATACTAAAATACTCGTATACAAAACAACGATGTTAAAAGGGACCACTCGGCTGGTCTTCCGTGGGTACTGGGGGACCTGCCTTAAGAGGAATGCCTGATCTGCGAATTTCCCATACAAACGCTCTCGACTGTTTCCTCCCTGGTTTTTGAACCTAGAGCAATGATTTTTTCAAATAAGCTCAATATCATCAATATCTATGCCGCTATGTTTCGCTTTCTTGGATCTTTTTATTTTAAAAAAACTTAATTACAGCGCCACAAAAATCGCAAAAACGGCTTAATTGGAATGGCTGCTAAAAAAGGCGCAGTATACAAATATAACAACAAATAGCCAAAAAATCAAAACATAGCGGCGTAGATTATTTCTTTCTTTTGCAGTTTTCAAAATTTTATGATGATTCGTTGCGTTTTGGAGGAGGAAACAGTCGAGAGCGAAACCTCGATTTTTGAGTTTTTTGCGTGGCGATTTTAGTTCGAGCTGCAGTTGTCCTTATCACATAGACAGCTCCCGCCCCCCACAACAGCGCGACAGAAACATTGCGTCAAAGATTTGAGATTTCAAAAGTTGATCAGCTAGGCATTGCTCAATGACGACACACAAAAAAATCGTTTTTTTTTATAATAAACAAAACAAAATTTATAACTTGCAACACCTATAACATTTCCCACCGGCGTAGCGTCAATTCTCGTACTCCCATATAAATTTTCACTATCCTTGTCACCCGCTTTAAGGGATGATTTTTGGAATAAAAATTATCGTATGTCCTTCCCAGAGTCTCATCTCTCTACCAAAGTTTAACCTAGGTACATCGGATTGCGGTTTATGCGTCACAAAGGTAACAGACAGTCTGACAGATAGTTACTTTCGGATTTATAATATTAATATGGATTGTTTACTAAACTAAAGCTGTTCTGTGTTTTGTTCCGATGGCACTGTCACTATATTAGTGATTAATCATTATGTTTAAAGTTTTAAACCTCCTTGTGGGAATGCCTCAGGAAATAGATTTTAAATATTTAAGTAATTATATAATTTCTGTTTTTTCCCTATGAAGAAAAAAAACAAAAAAAAACAGGCCAAGTGCGAGTCGGACTCGCGCACGAAGGGTTCCGTCCCATTATCTATAAAAAAAACAATTTTATTCCGTTTTTAGTATTTTTTATTATAGCGGCAACAGAAATACATCATCTGTGAAAATTTCAACTGTCTAACTATCACGGTTGATGAGATACAGCCTGGTGACAGACGGACAGACAGACAGACGGACAGCGGAGTCTTAGTACCTAATAGGGTCCCGTTTTACCCTTTGGGTACGGAATCCTAAAAGACATGAACATTGAACAGGGGTTGAGCAGATACCTACTTGATATACACATTTAATGGTACGATGTTTATCAATGTCATAGAGTGATATATTTAGAGATGCGTATACTATATAAGTGAGACCCACGTTTAGTGATATAAATGTAGTTTATATTATAATAAGTGGTAGGGGTAGTGAGTGAACACACATGAAGGTGCCAGTTGAGACATATTTCTTAAAGTTCTATTATGACGCACAGTTTAAATTTTTTGTTGTTTTACACGCTTACATTTAATCGCTATCGTGATAAAAAATACAAGTTTTAAATTATTGTTGGATGGGTCAAAAATATGAAAACACAGCATAGCATATATTCGGTGGATATACTCACCCTCAAGAGGTTAGTGAAACGGTTGCTCCATTACGAAACAATAGTTTTTATACACTAGACTTCTGTAGACGGTAGTCATTTTTATTGCTTTTTTTAAATGGCTCTAAAACGAAATATCAATAATAGCTAAGCAGAGAGACACGGAGAAATTATATTATTATGTATGTGTTTTTTTTATTGGTTCAATTTTGGAGGTGGAATCAGTCGAGAGCTGGACTTTTCGTTGCGAAATACGATGCCTTTTTTGTATGAACGGGGCGACTCGTAAAAACGTCGTTTAATATTATAAAGATCAATAAGTATAATATCAAGTGGTTGTTATAAATATGACAAAGGCATTGTTCATTGTACATCACGTCGTTTAGGTTTAGGACATCCCGGTACATTGTTTGATAAAGAATAAAGTATTTTGTGTTACGACATTGATTTTACTAACAAATCGATTGTGTAGAAAGCCGCATTGAACAGGTTTGATCGCATGTGACATACAGACCTACTAACTTTTTTGCTAGCATGTAATTTATTGGTCTGGTAAATTTTGAAACTTCATTCATAGGTGTTTTGCAATTGTAATAAAACGGATTTCGTCAGTTATTAGTCAAATATTCTCTAGCTACCTATTAGTTTATGATAACTTGATAAGTATTTATAAATTATGAAAAAGTTGTCGTCTGAGAGACAGCTTTGATAGGGTTTAGTGGCCCGAGGTCTATATTTAACCGTTGCTTCTGATTCCATTCACGTTTCAATCTGTATCGTGCACTCGCAGCTGCCAAGCTATCTCGCAGATGACAGGTATAGACTTAAACGAAAATTTATCGTGTCAAAACCAGCGCGAAACATAAATTGACATGTGAAGTGATGAGATGAACAGAATTGAAGCTCAGGATGTAGCAGGATGGGGTTACTTTTTATATTAAGTACTTATTATGTATATATTTTTTAAATTACTTAATTTAATACATGACGTCAAACTTGCCTTTAAAAATTCCCGATCATAAAAAAAAATTACACCGTTGAGTAAAAGTGCTCCTAGACAGGCCAATGCTTTTGTAGTGCAGCATGGAAGTGAGAGCAAGACGTCCATAGTTGCCGGTCACATATATATTATATTATATTATATTATATTACGGGACAATCTTACACAAATCAACCTAGGCCCACGGTAAGCTCAGTTAGGCTTGTGTTGTGGGTACTAGGCGATGATATATATAATAGATACATGCATATAGATACTTATATACATACATAACATCCATAACTCAGGAACAAATATTCGTGATACATACACAAATAAATGCCCTGACCGGGATTCGAACCCGGGACCTCCAGCTTCGTAGGCAGAGTCACTACCCACTGGGCTACGGAGGCCGTTTCAGAAAAAGTATGGTCCGTCTAAGAGCACCTTAACACACAGACATAGCAAAGAGGTAGAAAAAGTCGAGTGCCGGATCTCGATGTTGCACATTTTTGTGTGAAAGGAGCGACCCTATTACTATCTTCTTAAAGGATCTTTTAATAGGTACGTTGCGTAACATATTGACATATTCGATGGCAGAGAAATTTGCCTTCGAGATCGTGTTAAAGTGAACAGGATGCATGGGAAGGAAGAAACGCGAGCTGGCATTTATGTAAGCGGGTCATTTATATATTGATAAGCGAAATTTTACTTTGTGTTCGCTTAATTAGATTTTAATTTATGCTGGCACTGATGAACGTTGAGGAAAGTAGAGTGATTTGTTCTTAAGTGTTGCAATGTTGCTATATTTTTCAAGTAGGTCGGTATCATTTTGATGTAAATGTGCATTACTAGAAATATGTATGTCTTTCTCTGCGACGTATGGTTTATTTAATATGGTAGATTATTTAATATGGGCGACTTTTTATAAAACTGTAATTGAAATGGGGAACTTGCATGGGACTTCAATTTCGAATAAATTGCACTCAATCGATGCGGGTATACGTAGAAATATCATACAAAAGAAAAAAAAAGAAAAAACTATTGTATTAGTAAATACTTTTTTTTTCATTTTTTTCTTTTGTATGATACCTATTTCTACAATAATATTATCTCACATTAAAATTACGATTTTGTTTCGATAAAATAACTACAGTTACACAAAATATTAAATTATAAATATTAATTAGTATGACAAGTATAGACAACGCAAATTTTGTGGAGATATAATTGCAAATTAATGAGAATATATTAATTAAATTAAATTAAATTATTAAAATTAAATTAAATTAAAAATATTTTTTTTCGGACTACGTATTCATCCATAATTTGTTAGTAAGTGTGCCGGCGCGTACAGAGGGCCTACCGCGAACGGCATTCGAAGTGTTCCCTCTCTGTCGCACTTAAGTATGAAATCGCAAGTCTGACAGAGAGGGAAAACTTCGAATAGGTACATTTCGCGGTAGGCCCTCAGATTTCAAATGCATATAACAAGTTTTAATGCTACAGTTGTTTTAATGCTGGATTATACTTTTGATTTTCGTAATTAAATAAAAAGATGCAAGTTCCCTATTGAAATCGCTACTTTGATGCAATTTGGCCAATCGCAAGTATAGATACGTACAGTCAGCATTTGACGTTTTCGATTGCGTAGCTACTTTTGATGCTGACTGTACGACGTCTGCGAATACAAGCGTGCCCAAACAATTCCAATGTACATTCATAGCGCGTTCCGAAATTTAGCCCCTGAAAAGCTTTATTAAATAGGTGTGGTTTGGTCTAGCGCTCGAGCGGTGTCAATAATACCTGCTACTAATCTAAGTTGAAATCTAAATGTTGTACCTACTTACCTGTACTTGAAATTATTTGAGTTGGCCGAATTGCATCAAAGTTGTCCATTCAAAAATCAACTCTATCGTCCAAGGTTGCAATTACAATGACAGTTTTATAAACAGTCTGCCAATAATCACATCCATACATTACTATCATTTTTAGAGTTCCGTAGCCAAATGGCAAAAAACGAAACCCTTATGGATTCGTCATGTCTGTCTGTCTGTCTGTCCGTATGTCACAGCCACTTTTTCCCGAAACTATAAGAACTATACCTACTGTTGAAACTTGGTAAGTACATAGATGTATTATGTGAACCGCATTAAGATTTTCACACAAAAATACAAAAAAAAAACAATAAATTTTGGGGTTTCCCCATACTTAGAACTGAAACTCAAAAATATTTTTTTCATCAAACCCATACGTGTGGAGAGGTCTTCAAAAATGATATTGAAGTTTCTAATAAAATTTTTTTCTAAACTGAATAGTTTGCGCGAGAGACACTTCCAAAGCGGAGAAATGTGTGTCACCCCCCTGTAACTTTTAAAGTAAGAGAATGATAAAACTAAAAATTATATATGATGTAAATTACCATGCAAACTTCCACCGAAAATTGGTTTGAACGAGATCTAGTAAGTTGTTTTTTTAATACGTCATAAATCGTAAACAACAATTTATTTTACGGAACCCTTCATGGGCGAGCCCGACTCGCACTTCTCCTGCCCAGTTCGTTTCAAGCAGCTTTAACTTGTTGGTCGGCATGCCTGCGTACAACGGGCCTCGCAGGTTAACAGTACTAGCTCTGACTATTCGCTAGGATGTACTCAAGGTTTATTTGATTAAACATATTGTATTGAAATCAAATTCAGATAATCTCAAAATAATAAATTCAAACCAACAAAATACGTCATACCAATATTTAGGTACTCGTGTTACCGGCACGCGGGCATTTATTAAAACTGCTAATAATATGTTCCATTGGCAATTGTTTTTATGTACAGCAAATCATACATACATACATACAATCACGCCTTTATCCCTAAAAGGGGTAGGCAGAGCACACGAAACTTGTGTTCCAGTGCCACTTTTAGCATAAATGTGGGTATAAAAGATCGACAAAATGTGTTGTCGCAGTGATAGGTTGCTAGCCCATCGCCCACAACACACTTCAACCCTGCAAATCATAATTATGTTTATCTATCCAAATATCATAAACCCTCCATGATGCGTTCAAGAACCGCACATTATGGCCACCATAAAAATAGACTCATGTAGAACAAATTTCTTACTCATAATTTATTGGTAATAAAAAATTACATGTCAACATAATTGTATTAAAATAAGCTTAGGTTATTAGCATAGTTAGCTATTAATTATACTATTTTGAATTTAAAAACTCTTCAATACTACCTATATAGAACGACTGCTCAACAAGCCATGCCTTAAGTTTATTTTTGAAACTGACCGGACTAGGGGCGTCTATTATGCTTATTGGCAATCTATTATATACAGAAGGGCCCATTACGTGTATGGTTTTAGCCATTTTGACCAGCATTCGAGGCACCGGTGCCAGTTTGTGACTATAACGCGTGACGCGATCGCTTCCATCCCCCCGTCTAGGATATTTGTCCATGTTCTCCCTGGTGTAGACGGCTATTTGTAGTATTAAGAGGCTTGGCAAGGTAAGAATGCCTAAGTCGATGAAATATTGTTTAGCCGACTCATGCCATGGCACTCGCGCCATCGCTCTCACAGCTCGTTTTTGCAGCCGGAATACACGCTGCCAGTCAGCCGCGCGTCCCCACAGCTCGAGCCCGTAGTGTATGCTGGCAAAGTAACAGTCGCGGACAGCATGTAGTGGGAGAGTAGTAACTAGTCTACCAATGGCGAAAGAAGCTCTTCCCATTTTACCGCATAGGGAGTCAATATGATTCTCCCATGTTAAAGTCTGATCTATGTGAAAGCCTTTTTTTTTTTTTTGTTGACGCAGAGGGAATGCCTTTACGCATCTCCCCGGACCCGGGGAAGGCCCAGGGGGTATGTGGGACTCGCCCTTATGAGGTAATACCCACTAAACCACTCTGCGGCGTCGACCTTCACTGCCGTTAAGGGGGGCATCATGGGATTGCTAGCATTCTACCACGATGCCCCCCGATCTAAGTGAAAGCCTAGGAAGGATGTACTTTTAACTTGTTCGATGCTGCCGCTATCGAGGTTCACATACAGTGGACGGCGTTTGCGCCCGGATAGGTCGAACTGCATGAAGTGGGTTTTCGTTAGGTTAAGGATTAAGCCATTTTGTTTGAACCAGCTCGACAGATGTTTGGTGACGCAGTTATGTTCCGACTCCAGAAGATCAATATTCGGGGCAGTTACAGTACCCGCAACGTCGTCCGCGTAACATAAATACCTCGCCTCCACTAATTGCACCTGGCAAGTCATTAAGTAGGAGGGAAAAAGCTAAATTAGAGAGCAAAGATCCCTGTGGGAGACCTATTTCCGTTGGTAGTCCGCAGGAGATCAGACTGCCTCTTTGTCTTTGAGAAGTTTTGTGATTGAGAAGGTCCCCGAATGCCATAATGGTACAGCTTAGAGCTTAGCAGGGAATGATCAACTACGTCGAAGGCTTTGCTTATCTGTGAAAATGTTATTATTGCTAAATTATTTCATTCAAATTTCGAACACCTCTGAAATCAAAGAAATTTGATTTGACCTCTATTCTAATATCAGTCGAGATGACGTTTAGTTCGAAATGAATTGTCAATTTGCATACAAATTTGACAAATGTCGCACGTAAGTAAGATATCGAACGATATGATAGTTGGATCCGACTCTAGTTTGTCTCTGAATTAAGAAAAAAACAATGACAGCTGCCAGAAAACAAAGCCGCGATGCCGGTCATAATATGCGGCTCCTGAATGCATCTTGGAGGCTTATGATATGTGGATAGATAAAGTAGTGTATGTACAGTCACATAAACTACTAAAATTAACTGCACAATTAAATGTCCAAAATCCGAACCTTCAACTTGTACTACGTGTATGACGTCGCACTAAACAAAGTATGAAGAGCTGTAACTTACACTTACTTGTCAATTTTCTTTGCTGTATATTGCTGGCAATTTTGTTAGAAATTAGTAAAATCTGAATTTTAGTTTATTAATTAAATTAAAGTCATGGTTATGTTAAAGAACTATGTTACTTTACTCTGCTTTAAAAAAAGCCCGCATGCCGGTAACACAATGTACCTATACGTACCACAGCAGTCACGGCGCAGCGACAAATAGATATACTTAAGAGCAATGATAACGGGTACAGTTTGGATAAGGTACCTATATTTATTATGTGTCAAATTTGAATTAACACTTTTGCACCTTACCCGTGTTTTAACGGTGAGCATGATGATAACAATAATAAACATGCTGATTATATATTTTATGACGTATTGTATTTAAATTAAATTAAATTTAATAAAATGAAATCTTAATTTAGATTGTAAGATCTGCAATGCCCTACCGGGGTATCAGTGCCTCTTACTTTGCAAGTTTGCAACCAACATCTAAGTATGTAATGTAATGTATCTGTAGCTCTAGTATAAGTTTCTAATAGTTACCGCCAGAGGCGCTGTTCGCATTGCCATACAAATTGAAACTAAACGCAAACGCGTTCGAAAACGTATTGTATCGATAAAACTTGTACTAGAGCTTCTGATTGCATGATGTGGCTTTTGATTTTTGCTGAGCTCCTTGTCTTGGTTAGGGTTTATGAATCGTATTAGTCCAGCTGGTCGATCGCGTAACGCATTATACTTACGTCAGGTATATCTAAATGTCATTATTTGTATGAGAAATTGCATTTTAGTGGTCCTAACCGGTCTAAAAGTTACGTAATCACCCTTTGTCCACGGTGAACCTATATTACGTACATTCTGACTCGATTGTGTCAATTATAGGACTTTTAATCATACTCACCACAATGCATACCATTACGATTCGTCACAATTTAACGTCAGCTGTGGTATTTAATTAGGTAAGTACACATAATTATGTACATTGCCATACGTATATTTGTTTAAGTGCGCAAATTCAAACATTATTAATCATTTATCGTTTTGTTTAGTAGAAAAATAATTAATGAGTTTTCTTTATACTAGTTTAACTTCAACCTACTCGTAAGGTCACATTTCGAGACCTTCAGTTGAGGTAATATTTTGTTATACTTAGGTAACATTCAGCCCTTATTTCCATTAAATTCGACTAAATGGGTTGGTAAGTCGTTTTATACATCAAGTGTAAAAAAAATATTTAGCACAAACGTAAACGTCACTCACATCATCATATCAGCCGAAAGACATCCACTGGTGGACATAGGCCTCTATAGATGCGCTCCTGCGCTACCCGCATCCAGCGGACTCCCGCAACCAGCGGACTCCCGCAACCAGCGCCGGTATCGCTTTTGCGACTCATTCACAGCGGGGCTCAAATAGAGCCAAATAAGCAAATGGCCTCCTTGTACGTATTGTGATGTTAACAGAACCCTCTTATGCACGAATTTTCCCACGGCTGGAAGACGGATATTAAGTGTAAACTAATGAATCCAAGCAGGAAATGCTTACGAATTTGCCCATTTATTATCCTACAATATCCTATTGAATATGTTGGTAACAATATAGTACACGATAGTCTGTTTTGTCTATGTTATCATCTTGATCTGAAGTGGTTTATTATTTTTGGTACACGCTTTTATTGCCGACTGTACTTTTCTGTATACCATCATCAAGCTCATTGAGAGTGTACAAAAGGACTGAACATTGAACAGGTCACAAGTTCAAATTTCCTGGGATTCGAGTTAGACAGAGGGCTGACCTGGGCGACACATATTGACCACGTATGCAACAAGCTCTCGGCAGCCTGCTTCGCACTAAAACGACTATCTAGAATACTACCCCGCGAAATGTTGAGAACGTGCTATTTTGCGTCAGTGCATGCTCATATACAATATGGAACAGAACTTTGGGCCGGAGCCGCAGAATGGGAGCGAGTCTTTAGACTCCAGAAACGCGCCGTGCGCGCAATTGTCCGCATCACACAGACTGAGTCAGCGAGGCCGCATTTCAGAGCTCTGGGCATATTAACCCTACCATCACAGCTGATTCTCCAAGCAGCAGTTTACGCGCATGAGCAGGCTGAAAACAAACCTCTCGTCGCGGCCCCCCGCCGGTACCCGATGCGGTCGACCCGTACTTGTAACAGGCTTCCCATCGTGCCTCATAAGCTGACAAAGTCAAGCAAGCACATACACATCTTAGGTCCAAAAGTGTACAACCATCTCCCGAGTGTAATTGTGACAGCCCAAAATAACTCCATATTCAAAAGAAGACTGAAAAGTTGGTTAGTCGAGCAGGCCTTCTACAGCCACAAGGAGTTTTTTGAATTATTAATAGAGGATTAGACATATTGATTATTTAATTTAATTGTATATACATTATTATTGTAAAAGTTGTCCTGCTATTGTGAATTAATTTAAGTAAACCTGACCTGTAATTTATATTACCAATAAAATTAATATGAATATGAATATGACGATTCTAACGAGCCCAAAGTCAACGGGGTTACGTGGTTAAATACTGAACTCCCATGGCCATCTTCTGTCTCCATCATCAGATCATCTCGATGGTACCATCATATTGAATTGTCATCCAAACTATACTATTACCCAAATTTCAGCTCAATCGGATAACGGCATGTGACTGAAAAATGGATTGTAAATTTTGACGGAAAGCTTACTTACATACCTATACACTTTTACATACATACGAACAGGTCAAGTCAATATAAAACTTGTAAAAAGCTACGGATCAAACGAAATAAAAAAAAGAGCGGCCAAGTACGAGTCGGACTCGCACATGAAGGGTTCCGTGAAATAAATTGCGGTTTACGATTTATGACGTTTGAGTTTCTGTTCTGAATATGGGAACCCCTAAAACTTAATGTTTTTTTTTCAATTTTTGTGTGAAAATCTTAATGCTGTTCACAGAATACATCTACTTACCAAGTTTCAACAGTATAGCTCTTATAGTTTCGGAAAAAAGTGGCTGTGACATACGGACGGACAGACAGACAGACAGACAGACAGACATGACGAATCTATAAGGGTTCCGTTTTTTGCCATTTGGCTATATACGGAACCCTAAAAATCAATAGTATAATGCAGTGTTTATTGCCATACCTTTTTCATGGCGCGACCCCCCTAGAGCAAGAATCCAAGCAGCCGCGACCCCCCTAGGGGTCGCGACCCACAGGTTGAGAAACACTGGTATAATGATTAGCTTTTCATTCTTTAGTTTCAGTGGAGACTCGCTAGATGTCACTACGAGTATATATCTGTAAAGAAAACAATATAACTTAAGAACAACAACGAAGCCGTGACTGTAAACGATATAATAGCCATCCATTATAAACATGACGCCTTAAGCCTCACATTTTGCATGCACCGTATACTTCAGTAATACGAGCTATTTTAAACTAAGTGCATGCAATTAACTTCGCACCTATTGTTTATAAAGCGAGTGTGGGAAAATTTTGAGGCTACTGTAGTTTTTCTTGCACAGAATACTGTTTTATTTCAGACGGTGTAATTGACACCTCTTGTGATCTTCATTGTGCAAATGCATACGTGTTTTCAACTTGATATACAAATATATGCCCTTACGGCATTGGCGTGTCAAGAAACAGTGCGATATTTTAATAATTTTGAACATTTTAAACAAGTAAAGCACGAGAATGTATAATTACAGGAGAATTATAAGTTTATTACATATATAATGTTAGTCATATTGTAAGGGAAAGAAACCTCTACTTGATGAACAAATACATGTTTTGTTTTACATAAGCATTCATCTGAGTCAATCACTCTGAGATGTTCGACAGAGCAGTTGTGAACTCATTAAAGCTAACAACAATACAAGTAGTCTTATTATTGTACATCTTCAGGAGCACAATAATCAAATACATAATTTACTTTAAATCTTTAACTAGAGAAGACAACACGAACATTATCTGTGCGCGGGGCGCATGCGTGGGGAGGGTAACTTGTCATAGAACTGACTGAGACGGTGCGGCCCATGGACCGCAACGCGTAGCACAAACTTCTTGTTCGGCGTGTCTTCTCTAGTACGTTAGTACATTATACCTCAATGCCTGGGAAAGACGCCTTTTCAAACAAAATAATTTTCCAAATCGGTTACAGGCGTCTTCGAGTAATCGGGGAAGATACATGTACTAGTATAATACATTCCGACGAATTCAGAACCTCCTCTTTTTTTAAGTCGGTTTAAAATTCTGGATAATACTGTTCCCAACTGTGTGAAATCAACTAGACATGTGCGAGTTTGTGTTTTCATATAGGTATTTGACATGTTGCTTGACATTTCGATGTCAAATATGTGAAAACGCAGCTTCCCACATACCTGGTGGAAATTCACCCTAATGCTACAGGAAGGAAACACAAGCAGCAATCATTATTAAACAGTTATAATAAAGACCTCTCCAGCTCTGTCAAGATAACCCCTTCAAGAAGAAGACGTTACTATAATTTGCTATAATTTAGTCATTAAACCAGTCAATAAACCGCAAACTCGATGCATAGAAGTGACGTAACAGAATATCTTCGTTCGTATGACAATGACCTATGGAACAGGTGATCACACGTACAATCCCAGCGTTCGTTTGCGCAATATTTACCTTCGCAGCTACTTGGAGCAAACAGGCTTCGTGATTGAAACTGAAAGTGTAGTTTGTCATCAGGTTTGATTTATGGTCTAGTGTGTTTGAAGCCTTTTATCGTAAATATAAGTCATTAATATGTATTATTTAAGAAATACGCGACCTAATAGTAATACTTCCACATAAATATAAAGAATAACATTTTAACCGACGTTCGTACAAAACCTCTTCTTTTCGTAGCATAATGGTTTTTATCGTTGCACCCCGAAAGAACCCAGGGTCTGTTCTAACGCCCTGTTGGTAGACAGAGGGTTAAATAAACTGGCCTGCAAAAGAAGGTATACCACTCATAAACGTGACGATAGCTAAGTAAAACTGTTATACCTTCTTTTGCAGGTCAGTGTAGTTAAGCAGACCAACAAAAATATTGCTCCCGTATAATTACGAGTATAGCATTCTTTTACCTGAGTGCATTTATACTTAACAATGCGCGGACTTTAAATTATTATATAGCCCTTTATTCAGATCCTCTTAAACCTAATAACCATATTTAAATTGAAACTTAAAACTTCTATTCTAGTATTTGCTGCTTGCTTATTTTCTGTAGATCTGTTTGCCCATCGGCAAAGGCCTCCTCCAACCTTTTCCATTCATGTCTTTCAAGAGCCACTCTGTTCCACATTACCCCTGCCACTTGTAGGATGTCATCATCCCACCTCTTCTGCGGTCGGCCTCTCTTTCTCTTACCTTCTCTGGGGTACCATCTTGTTGTTATTTTACTCCACTTATCGTGACCTCTTAAATATTTCGTGTCCTGCCCATCTCCATTTCAGTCTTCTAATTTTTTTTTGTTATATCTTTGGTTTTTGTTTTATTCCGGATGACCCAGTTTTTCAATTTATCTGATTTCTTGACATTTAGCATGCTCCTCTCCATTGCACGTTGGCAGGTTGCAAGTTTGTTTGTCATTCCATGATTGGCATCCATACATGAGAACAGGTAATATGCAGGTGTTGAATAGTTTGCTTTTTGTGTTTATATGAAGTTTATTGTATTTCATAACCTCTTTCAAGCTCCAGTATCTCTTCCACCCGTTTGTGGTCCTTCTCTCTACTTCTCTGCGCATAGGATCTTTCTTAGTTATTATAAGCTGTCCTAGATAGATATACTAGTCAGTGTAATCAATGGTGGTGTTTCCTAGTTGTATTGTGTTTTTATTGCCATTAGTCATCACCCTAGTTTAAAAAGTGATCAATTAAATTGGTGACAGCGGCATAGACCAAACAGTATCAGAGAGAACGTCATTGATTGGCGCTACCGTCACCTTTCGGCGATTGCGTCAGTAGGTACAATGGTGTGAAAGTATAATAGAAAGTGCAAGTCGATGGGTCAACCTCACGTACATGTTATATCAGGATTTACATAACAATTGCAGTTTACTGGGTAACTGGAGCGATGTTATGGATACCGGTGCTGTTGTATTTAGATAATATTGCAAATTAGATCATTAAAATCCAGTTTAAAACATCTTGGTTAACTGGACGTGGGAAGCCAAATAACGTGCAACCGGTTTTCCTGAATAACCAAATTACCTACTCAAGAAGTGCAGTCAATTACATCTGATTAGATAAATCTATAAGTATATGCAGATAGTATTGTGTTGGAGTCAATTTCCTATTATCAAATAGATTTTATTACAAATTCTATCTTGATTTTCATCAAATGGAAAGTTAAAGGTGCACATATGTAGTTCAAGGACTGGTATGGTATGAGTAACTCACGTATTTTGCAATTCTGCTGGCTGTAAACAACTCCAGGCTTATAAGTACAATTTTATCGTGCATGGTTTTTGTACCATTGTTTGTCTAATATGTAATTTATTTAACAATCGTCTTTTTCAATGGCACTGCTCAATCTACGATCGAGTATTCTAGAAAATTATATTGAGAAATACAATGGCTGTATGTCCGTATCAATCAAGCAGCATAGTAACATACAACACTAAGTACAACAATTAATATGACACGTAAATTAAACAAATATAATCTTACTCTCATTATTAATCAAGAATATCAAGCCTGCCCAGTTATTTGTCTTTTTAATTCCTACCTCTAATTAATTACAATACGAGTATATCACGCACCTCTTTTTATCTTGCAAAACTTTTTGCTAATTTTAATCGAGCTCTTAAATTAAGATACAGAATAGACTACGGATGTATGTATAAGTTAATACTTATCACATTTTTTGTTCTGAATTGTCGTTGTAATCGAAACTAAGATTAATAAAAAATCTATCAAGAGCTCAAAAGGTATTCAACGTTATATGCGTTCCGTATATATTCTTTTTAGTAATAATGAGTCTTTTAGTTGTTTAGTGGTTCTACTGGATCCCCATAATAGCATGCTAAAAATCTCTCGGTTGGTTTGAATTTGCGCGCGCTCTTTCTGCACGACAAATACATCGATTCCAAGCCAATACGTTTAGATTAAAATACTCCCAAGGATTTAGTTAAACGGCAACTTTTTCGTAAGAATGGTGTCTATTTCAAGGATCTTTAGATTTGTGAAGAAATATGTTAATCCTACAACAATGGATGTAGAGTGTTGAATTCCCACAGAATTAGCAGGTGTAGTTAAACAATGTTTGCCACGTTTCATCTGAACCGCTGTGGCGCTTACGGTTTGGTGATTTGATGACACGACCAACACATGTTAAATTGAATTGAATTGAAAACATTTATTTCAGGCAGAGCCCATAAAGTGTTAGTAGTACAATAGTTAGACATAACTTACAAAACATACACAGTCTTACATAGTCGACGGAACATATTGTTATCACTCGACAAGCTGTTCGTCGACTGCAATGTGTAGGTGTCTATGCCTTGCGTTTTAGTTAGATCAAGCGAATATAGTTGTACTTTATGGCTTTAATATTTAAAGTTGACAGACCATTCCAGAACATGCGGCGGTTTGCTTGATCCAATTGCATTGAAATGTTTTGTAGGTACATTATTTTGCTATTTATAATGAAACTGACCTTTTCGTAGACATTACATTACTCTCAAATCATATTTATTACGTAGATAAGAGTTGGAGTGGGGTTTACCAGACAAAAAATAATGACAGAACAAGAATATATTGGTGTTAACATAGTATACAATATAGATACGTGGTTGCTTTAAATCTCGCAGCAGGTACATGAGTTTTATAATAAAGATAAAACTAAATATAAATTCATGTATTTTGATAATCGCTGATAGATTGATTATCTTGTCCCGACAGCCGTATGTCTCGCTAATATCCGTCACGCTTCAACGAAATAAAAAACTAAAGCTATGACGTAACTCAGTCCATTTCTAATAGACTGGTAATTACGAGTGTATGTCAAGCACGTATTCTATACAACTGATGATGGTGATGAAGCTGTCCTCCTAGACGTAGGTATTATTATAAGATGTTATTTAACTCAACCTGTTCGTTTGATAGTTTGTTAGTGTGGGACTATTGAATCCCACACTAACAGTGTGGGACAAATCTTGGAACTCAATTCAATATTATAGTGATGATGCCGACAGGTGGCCATGGGAATTCAGTAGTTAACCGACGTATCCCCGTTGAGTTTGGGCTCGTTAGAAACGTCTCAGTGAGTAGTTGATGACGGTATATAGAAAAGTACAGTTGACAATAAAATCTTGTACCATTTTTTTTTTACAGAAACTTATGTTTATTATTTTCATGCATGGGCGCGGAAGTGCCTTGTTAATCCAAACTGTTACTGTTAGTCATCCTCCTAGCGTTACCCCTGTTGTTCCGGGGTCCGCGGGCACCTAATCACAAGATTTAGCGCAGGCGCTAGTTTTACGAAAGCGATTGCAATCTGACCTTCCAACCCAAAGGGAAAACTAGGCCTTGCTTGAGATTCCGGTTTCCTCACGATGTCTTCCTTTACTGAAAAGCTAATATTAAATATCGAACGATATTTCGCAGTTTTTTTTTAAATCTTAGTGACACGCCCTTGGGTTCGAACTCACCTCCAGATTGGTAGCCGCGCGCTCGGTTATGGTGAGTGGCTTGTAATTTAAAACTGTATTCGATATGATTACTTGGAGGTCGATCTATGTATGAGTTACGTTTCGCATCTCAATATGTTTCTCGGTTCCACGCGCACCGAGCTAACTTATCAGGAATAGAACGAGCGCGTGGCGGCACCACTTAAAACCAACGAGAAACGCGGAACGTAAATTTATACCTAGGTAAGGAAATTCATGTTATTGTGGCTTTTACGCACCAAAAACTTCCTAGCCGATAACATGGAAAAAACGGGTTGTTTAGAAAATTGACAAAGTACGAGCAGAGCGCCCACCTAGAGGGTTCCTGGCACTCAAAATGTTAAATTATGTATTAGCATAACGTGTCATTACTTAAGTCTAGTGAATAGGATTTAAGATTGTATTCATGTGTTAAAAGCGTTTATTGATCTGCCCTGTTTGATTTTATACTGAACTTAATTACGAGTACCTAGTAGTAGATGTTAGTTCCTAAATAGTCCTAAATTTTTGGTAAGGGTTGGTTTTCAATAGACACCTTGTTTTATTAGTATACAGGATGTTCGGCACATGAACCGTCAAATTTTTTTGGCGTGCTGGTAGGGTCATTTCCTATCTTTTCACCCTTGGACCCTAATTAATTCATTAAAAAAAAATATTTAATTTTAAAGTGTAGACGGTTTTGTAAATTCGTTTTGTTTGTTAACAAAAAGCCTCACGTTTTAATTTTGTGGTGTTATTTGTTACAAAAAATATATTTTTTTAAACACACACAACGTACACACGTAAGATAATTAAGCAAGTTATGCATGTAAAAACATACACAAAAAATTTATGGGGCTTCGAAGGTCAGATTTTGGGTTATTTAGGTAAAACAAATAAAAAAAATCGTACCCCCTTGACCGTAACTCTAAGGACCCAGGGTCCAAGGGTGGAAAGGTCGGAAATGACCCTACCAGCACGCCAAAAAAAATTGACGGTTCATGTACCGAGCACCCTGTATACTATAAAACAAGGTGTCTATTGAAAACCAACCCTTACCAAAAATTTGTTGATAAAGTAAGGGTGACGGGTGTAACATAGCGATCTTAACGATAATAACGCGAATACCATACACCCTAATACGCTGTGTGTTGTTTGTCTCGAATAAATGTTTCTTTCTTTCTTTCTTTCTAATATTTCTGTTTAGTTTAAAGGTCGACTGGTATTGAAGGAGAAATGAGTCCCGTCTATGGGCCACCAAAATGAAGGAGAAAGTGGCTTGATCCCCTCGTGGGCGCTCTAATAATGAATGAGAAATGAGGTTTATAGGTGATAATAGCGTGAAATCGTGCTAGAGATCGTGCTGATCCGTTCCCATCATGGGTCCAACAAAAATGAACGTTGAAAGGGTTTATCCCCTCTTGGGCGCTCCAAAAATGTGGGAGAAATAGGTGGTGTTATGCTATCCCATCATGGGTACACCAAAAATGTGAACTAATTGGTGGGGTTGATAACTGAGATGATGGGCTTCCCGTCCCCTGGGTCACCACATGTGCGTTGATTGCCTAGGCACGGTTCCGTCCTGGACACCTTACCTTCAGCTGCCGCCGCCGAGAGCTCCGCCATGGAACCACCCCCGCCGTCAGCCTCCTCCCCAGCCGTCCTAAATGGGGTATATGAAGTGTTGTTCTTTTGGGCCACCACCTAGTGATCACGCTGCCTCCCAGCACCCGTGTCACTCGGAATGAAGTTTTGAAATGAAACCATATTGACCGTTTACACTTGTATTATTCACACCACTGATTTTACATGATAATACGATGACTTGACCCTAGTCTTAATTAAAGAGGCTTTGCCTAACCTCAAACCATGCGATTACATCTCGTGACCGGATCGTAATGAACGAGTCATCTTGAAACTCTAAAGTTACAGTTTTCTCTGCCGGGGGCGGCGCTAGTGTCGCACTAGTAGAATGAGACGTACTAGAATCGACCTTTGACAGCAGAGTGATCTTGATTTATGATTATTTGATACTGAATTCTAGATTTTACCAAAACCTGACCGATTTGCTTGAACAGGTATGCTTCATAGCAATAAGTCCGCCATTTGTTTTTTTATTGTATTGTGTAGTAAAGTTGAAATTAATAAATAAACACATCCTAAATATGATTCGTTTAATATTTCAATAATTTTTTACTATACACCGTGTTTTTTTTGATTTCCGTTAATTTTAAGGGAAGAATCCTCAGGTTAAATGGAACTAATTTCTCTAAGAAACTAGTGTCTTAACTCTTACTATTTTTCAGATATTCAATAAATCAATTTAATGACCGAATCAGTGTGAAAGGTCCTTTATTTTATTTACGTTTTAATTTTCGTTAAACGAAAAAGGGAATTATTGGGATTTGAACCTGGGACCCCTCACTCCATAAGCAAACTATTTACCACTGAGCCATGTGTTTACAAGTGCTGTCGTAGGTGAAAATTAACTTTGTGTTAATTGAGATTAAGTGTTAGAGCTCTCCCACACTGTAATATTGATTTAGTTTGTATAAAAAATTAACAAAAAGCAACATACCAGGTAGCTTCTGTTAATGAACCGAACATCGTGTCGAAATTAACGGAAATCAAAAAGTACACGGTGTATGTACTTAACGACCTACTATTTCAAGGTTTGCTATATCTACTCGTATTTTACATTCCTAGAATTCTAACCTCATTACAATAATAGTATAAATGTCCTTTACACACAAACCGCCTTAGCTCGGAAGTGTAACATACAATTATACGCCATTTAAAACTAAGTATCTGAATGATCTAAATAGTAGTGAACGGGTATCGGAACATATTATATCGTTAAATTAAAAATGTTTCATGCACAGTATAATTTTAATATTTCTAAAGTAACTTAAGATCTTAAGGATTGCATTTGTACACGCTATTGCATTTTAAAAAGGTCCTATGTATTTAAATTTTGTAAACGCTCGCGGCGTGTTAGATTTGTTAAATGTTTTTCAATAAATGCCATAGTATATTCAAGGTTTTCGTCTCTATTACATATTAGGCCAAGGTATTTTCCGATGTTCTCGAAAGTGCTTCTAGTAAACCAGTTCCGATGACAATGAGACAGGTTGAATAATTGATTTATTGTTAAAGGTTATACAGATAGGCATACGACTCACCTGGCACTTGCACACTGAGAGTATTATGGGCAGAATTCGTAAACTTATCTGGGTCTTTAAAAATCTTAGGCACGTAGTAACGAAGACCGTACTAAATCAAGTTTACATATCACTGGCCCAGTCAGTCCTTGCGTATTGTATCCCTATATGGGGTGGTGCAACTAAGACCAAATTTCTTGAGCTTGAGAGAGCTCAAAGGGCACTTCTAAAAGTGATGTTTTTCAAACCGTACAGATTTTCCACAAACAAACTTTATACACTCTGTGACTTATTATCTGTAAGAAAATTATATATATTTAGCCTTATCATAAAGACACACAAGACATACATATACACCGGAAACAACAAGTACACGTAGGAAAAGAACTAAAGTTATCCACACTCCCACAGTGAAATCTGCATTTGCAAGGAGACAACAAGCAGCACAATCTGCCAACCTGTATAATCTTATAAATAAGCACATAGATATGTATTCCTCCACCACGCATGAGTGTAAATCTAAGTTAACAGTATGGTTAAAAACCAAAAGCTATTTTGATATTGAAAATTTACTTCAGAGACCTGTATATTAAATGTGATACACACACACACACACACACACACACACACACACACACACACACACACACACACACACACACACACACACACACACACACACACACACACACACACACACACACACACACACACACACACACACACACACACACACACACACACGCGCACACACTTACCACATAGTATAATATAAAATGTTTACTTATTATATACATTATATTTTAAGTTATGCCTACACCTAAGTCACAACATGTGGAAGAGCGGTGATCTTCTTAGCACAAGTATATTATATACTTAAAAAGAGGCACCAGCACAGATACTTGTATACGTATTTATAAGTTACTGAAATAAATTATTTTGATTTGATTTGATTTTGATAATGTAACAAAGAGAATATGTACTTGCAATAGTATTAAACTTGTTAATGTTGTTGGATCATGATATGAATTCAAACAAATAAACAACTCGGCCGCGATTCCATCCGCGATTAAAGTCAGAAGGAGTATGCATGTTAATCTCAATATCAACTCATTCCTCGTGGGGCCATAGGCTCAAAAACTGAATTTACTTAATTAAAAAAACACGTACCTAGGACACCTAGGTACTATATATATATATTATTTAAAGTCTCTATAGTGTTTAGCGAGTTCTTGAAAATTACAATAAAATAAAATAAATAAATAAATATTTGCGGACATTCTTACACAAATCGACCTAGTCCCAAAATAAGCAAAGCTTGTACTATGGGTACTAGACGAAAATAAACATACTTATATAGAGAAATAAATAGGTACTTAAATACATAGAAAACATCCATGACTCAGGAACAAATATTCGTGCTCATCACACAAATAAATGCCCTTACCGGGATTCGAACCCAGGACCTCTTGCTTCGTAGGCAGGGTCACTACCAACTAGGCTAAAGCGGTCGTCTATGTAATATTTAAGTAGATCTAGCCACAACAAATTGTTTAAATATAAAACTACATACTACGTTTTAATCAACGTGTACATTTTCTCGTTGCCAACAACTTATTAATCATTATGTAAAGTTCGATGACCTTTTCGACGTGCCTGACATTAAAGTACAGTCACGAAACAACATGCTGGCCAAGTTCATAACATAACAGATTTAAATATCAACATATCACGTCAAATTTGTTCCGATCTCCCGGCATCAAACTTGTCCAGTCTGTTAAAGAGGTTAAGGTGATAGAAATAAGTATGTTAAGTAATAAACGTAAAGAAGATTTGTACTGAGTCTAGAGAAATATAGCTGAACTTCCATATAATGGCACTGTACGCGAACGCGACTAGCGATGTGAAACTGGGACCAAGGCCTGAAGAAAGCTAAAAAGATATCGGCTTGGTGCGATCTTCAGCATATGACGGAGTGGACAAGAAGAAGCAAAAAATACTGATGTTACGTTTTTTTCCATGTTCAGAGGGGTAATCGACCTACTGCTGTAGGTCGATCACGTAACTTTTCTTACGAACGTTAGGTAGATTTAAATGTCATTTTCGAGCCGACCCGACGCTTGTCAAAAATTTGCACCACGTAACTTTAACGTTCAGGGACCGTACAGATCACTAGGTGAATGGGTATCGCCGTTTTGTTATTGCAAAGGAAATCCATTGAACGTATGGTTTGTCTTTAAAAGTTATTGCTGAAATAAATGTTTCTTTGGTCATTAATGCAACGATTTTAGAAAAAAATACAAGATTATAAATAAACTCACACTATTTTTACAAATACATAATTATATAAACTGCATTAGCAGGAATAAACGAAACGCACTATTTTAATAAATAACCAAAGACAAAGTTACGTTTTGGCGGAACACCTTCATAGTATTTAACTACCATTTTAAACCAATGTTGCATTCCAAATAGTGTTTATATATAGTTGTTGTATAAATAAAATACTTAATTGACCACAACACATAATATATATTTTCCATATGATCACACGGATAATTCTGATACTTACGATACGTTTCGTATTTTGGGTTTGGCACGTTAACTTAGCGCGCGTAAAAACGAGCATTGAATCCAAATTGGAATGCAAAACGCATGTCTCAGAGTAGCCCTCACAGTACACAATTTTTTTTCCTACCTTATAGTTTGGTTGGTTATAGATGAATAAAGACACTTATCTATGCAATATAATAAAAATAAAACTACATTAACATAGGTAATATAGGTAGCTACAAAACAAACCTAACTGTACCTACTGGTTTGACACTGAATTACTCAATACATGCACTCGTTGTGTAACTTGTGAGACAAACCTAGGAAGTGAAGTCGGATATGACGCGATTTTGGCAAGTCACTTCCTGCTGTGTATTTATAAATAAATTCGACGAAACAAGGACATATGCAGTTTAATTACTGCTATTACGCTTTGATGCACGTTGTGATCATTAGATTAAAGATTTGAGTAGGTCGTGTTACGCCTTGGCCACGACTTTGGTCTTAAAAGCGACCTGCGGCAGCGATTTCTCTAATTCATTGCGCGTGATCCCAACTAACCACAGTGCGTTGCGCGTCTCGACCGCGCAATGAACAGATAAAACGCTGCCGCAGGTCGCTTAAGACCAAAGTCCCAAGGCGTTAGGGTCTTTAACTTTATGAACGGGGATTAGCTTCTGATTGAATCAACGTTATTTTTGAGACTCGCACTATTGTGCCCGGTAAAGCCAAAGATAACCATGAATCTGTTTGAACTGCAGTTTTAAACGATAGTTTAAAGAAGTGGCTTTTTACCTTTTATATCTTACTACCCCTATCAGCAACGAGGTAAAACAATTATTTAACCCTGGATCTTACTGTTTTAACAATTACTATTATGGTTTTTTTTTACTGTTGTTTATTTTGTTCTTACAATTTAAATTAAATACAAGAGGAACATAGAACATAATAACTAATATCAATCTCAATAATATCCGCTAGGTACAACAATTTGAATCGTAAAGAAAAATATTTTGTCCTCAATATGTCATTTTTGGTACAAGCTTATTGAAAGGAAATGAGCCCAACCACGACGATAAAGTATATATTATATTATCTTGTATATTTGATGAGTTCATGGCTACCTTTCATGTCCATCATCAGACCAGCTTTATGGGGTGTGTAATGGTGAGTATAAATATAAATAACTAGCTGTCGCCCGCGACTTCGTCCGCGTAGAACTTTTTAACGTCTTAGAAAATAATTTTTCTCAATACAAACTTTGAACCCTCTTTTAGGGGATAAATTTTAAAAAAAACGTAGATGTTCATTTTCTAGTTTGTGAACAAACAGTCTAAAACCAAAGTTAAAAATCTCATACTTAAAAAATGTCTTGAAATACACAAACTTTGAACCCCCTTTTAACACTCTTAGGGGATAAATTTGGAAAAACTCTGAAATTTGTTTTGTAGTCTTTTAACGTACATAATAAGACCGAAGTTACAAATATCTTACTCACACTTTAAAATGTTCTTGCTCTCCATTTAAAATTTGAACCCCATTTTAAGCCCTCTTAGGGGTAGAATTTTTCTAATCGCTGAAAGAACTTTTTTCGTATTGTAGTAAGTAATCTTACTACTAACTTTTAAGTCTCTAGCTCAAAAAAGCTTACCCTCGCTTGCTTAGCTTGCCCTCTTTTTAACCCCCTCCATGAGGAACACTTATTTATCTTTTGAATGTTGTTTTTTTTCTCAAAAGCTGATTGATTTATTAGTTAGATATATTGTTTTATTTAATTTGTTTTAATTTTTGTTTATTATTTTATCATTCGTTTGTGTACGTGTACAAATTTTGCGAAAAGTCTCACACAAATTTCCATCCCCTATTTTAGGGGCTGGGAAAGATTTCCAAAATAAAAAATAAGGCAGGTATTTTTCGTTGGTAACAAAGAGTATGTATACCAATTTTCAGCTTCCTACCTTGAAAACTGCGAAGAGTCCCATGTAAAATTTCACCCCCTCTTGCCCTAATCTGCCCCTAACCCCTTAAGGTTAGGGGCAGATTTCCAAAAAAAATAAAATATGGATGATTTTTTGTAACTCACAAATAGTCCGCATACCTAACAATTTTTAGCTTTCTACCTTGAAAATTGCGGAATGCTCCATACAAACTTCCACTCACCATTTTAGGGAAGTGGGGGGTTAGAAAGAGACAAAAAGTAGCCTATGTCACTCGCCATCTCTTCAACTATCTCCACTTAAAAAATCACGTCAATTCGTCGCTCCGTTTTGCCGTGAAAGACGGACAAACAAACACACACACACATACACTTTCGCATTTATAATATTATTATATTATATATATTTTATATATAGTATGGATATGTATTCCTTCAGTATAATAACATTTGATATAATTCAGTAGAATATCATTGTATATAATAAACGTTAGGTATAATTTCAAAACTGGTATTACACTTATTTATTATAACCATAATATGGTATTATTCTCATGTTATGTACGAATTATATATTATATATTGTTTTTATTGCAAAAGATTGGTAACGCCAATAAAGTAAAAATGTTAAATATGCTAACTGTATACATTAGAAGAAATTAACATTATATCACATGTTCATTATAGGAAATATGCATTAGACGTAAAGTATGTTATTACTTATTACATCAAATGATTATTATATAAAATGATAATTATATCATATGTAAATATATCAAGTGTATTTACATGACTCAAGAATTATATCAAATAAGCGTTGTTGCGAATAAAATTATTTAAAATAAAATTATAGGCGTCCTTACGCACCGCAAACATGTGGCCCGGCCTTTATGGTATCATAGTGCATTGTCATCCGACTGTACAGCTGATGTCAAACAGATTGTATGCACGTTTTTCGCCGTATTGCGTACAATGAGTTGCAAAAGTGTAAACATTATCTTTGACATCGGCCGTACAACCGTACACAAGTGTACCAAATTTCAACTCGATTGGACTCCGGGAAGTGTTCAAAGACTTGCAATATTTGAATCAAACATTATAAGATTTATAAGTTAAATAAAAGCTTGTAATCAGGAAATTCCTTAATCCGTCAACAACATATTAAAATGATGGAGAGTAGTAGACAATTGTTATCTTTAAGGCCGTCAAACTGTTATCAAGTCACGAGTTGAGTGCAAACAACTAAGCATACAATATGATCACATATTTAATTAATTGGTAATTCTTAGAATCGTATATGACTTTATTCAAAGTGCCGTAGGCGCCATTCTTGAATGGATCCGGGACAGCGATAGCATGCATCCCTTCATACGAAGACTGAATTAAGGCCTCCACACACCGGTCGCGAGCGCGGGCCCGCGCACGCGACCGGTGTGTGGAGGCCTTTAGTATTTAGGACAGAGACAAGTCCAAGTTGTTTCTCACTTATTCCATAGGCCCAACACAATAAACAATTACATGGTATTAGTTAAATACATATGTATGTTATACCTATCGTGGCGAAACTTGATCCCATTGACAGCTGTCATCTCAGTTAAATTTTACGTTTTAAGGTTATAAATTGTACGGAGATGACAGCTGTCATAAGGGATCAAGATTCGCCGCGATATGTAGGTATAGTGTAACAAGGATAACGCTATGCAACATTTTAATGTTGAACAAAAAATAGTAGATGTTATTGTAACATTTTATAACCTCTGTGTGGGAGCACCATAACTGTACTGAGATGCATATGCAATATGCATACATACGCTGGAATTAGAAAAAGGGTTCCGTACAATTATGTTAACGGCCTCCGTAGCCCAGTGGGTAGTGACTCTGCCTACGAAGCTAGTGGTCCCGGGTTCGAATCCCGGTCAGGGCATTTATTTGTGTATTTATCACGAATATTTGTTCCTGAGTCATGGATGTTATTTATGTATATAAGTATCTATATAATGTATGTATCTATTATATATATCATCGCCTAGTATCCACAACACAAGCCTTACTGAGCTTACCGTGGGCCTAGGTGGATTTGTTTAAGATTGTCCCGTTATATTTATTTATTTTATTTATTATCTATAAAAACGGCAAAAAATCACGTTTGTTGTATGGGAGTATTTATTTTATTCTGTTCTTGTATTTGTTGTTACAGCGGCAACAGAAATACATCATCTGTGAAAATTTCAACTGTCTTACTATCACGGTTCATGAGATACAGCCTGGTGACAGTCGGACAGACAGACGGACAGCGGAGTCATAGTAATTTGTTTATCGTATGTCATAAAATTTCTCTACTTAAATGTTTATGATATAAGATGGTAAGCAACTGCATCCGTCGAGAGAGTCTTGAAATCAGTCGAATAGGGTTCCGTTTTATCCTTTGGGTACGGAACCCTAAAAATCGTGTAAAATGTATAAGTATAATAATTCCCTTTGAGTCACATTCAGATAATTTTGCGGAAGAAAATAATGTCGCACAACAGACGTAGACGACCATTGATCGGGCATTGAAATGATATTCGAATCAATTTTATTATACAGGCAACCTTATTGTTTTAAACTCAAAGGAAAAAAAATACTAAATTGTGAACGTTAGGCCTACCTAACTAAAATAAGATTAGTTAGGTACCCTGCTGCATTTACCTAACACAATTTTGTCACTCATTCTAACATAACAAAATATAGAAGATACATAAACTCGAATAATAAACCTATATAGTACCTTCACATCTTTTGTTACATGCGCGTAAGAAATTATATACCATGAAATAAAATATGTACCTATACTAATTCTTTACACTATGATCAATCTAACACGCGTATAGTATTATCAAACATTTTTCCCTTGACCAAGAGTATTATAAGCGTACAAACAACTCAAGTCTCAAGTACTGGTGATTCATGCAAACTATTCCGATAGTGGTGGAATGCATCGATGTGCTCACTGATGCGCCACAAAATATGGCGAAGCTATAAATATTTCAGTGAAACATTGTACAGCCGAGACTGAAATGATTCGCCACTTTTCAACTTTATTTTAATGCTGTTTAGGTCCAAAAGTGAAGAACCTTTTCATTCCGCAACTGTACCTAATATGTACCTATTCATAATGGCTTTTACTGATACGTTTCTTTCACACTTACATGCACGTGCAAATCTAATATTAAGTATTCAAATGATTCACCACTTTAGAAGGTAAAGAAATATAGTATATCATTTTATGATTATGTCAGTTTTATGGTTGGTTATAAATTTTTATCTAGAGGACCTGCAAAAAAAATACCGAAGCGAAAAGTAAACCAGTTGATAAAAACCGAAACATTAAATGTCCCAAATTACAATTGCAAAGTTTTATCAAAAACCGCAGGCGTGCAGTCGAGTACAGTAATTTGGAATTTTGTACAAAAACTGAATACTGATTATCGCATACTTAAACGGGTCTCGTTTTACGAGGTATTCAGGTTTTCACGAAATTACCGTTTTTGCCTGGCCCACCTATAACGGGCTGGGGCCGACATCATTTTATTAAACATCATTCTGGGACAGCGCCATTTAAATTAGTATGATGGGGTTTTGATGAGGTTTTACGAGTAGGTATTATAGCGGTAGTCAATACTAACTTGTAATGCACGAATGTCTTTTTAATGTGTACCTACCTACCAAAAATACGACTGTCGATAAAGTATGTAACGAAATCCTTAATCTGGGGGCACGGGAGTGCCCCTGCCAAAACAAGCCAAAGGGCACTGCCTCCCTTTTCTCGATCATATTTGTTTGATAGAGTTATAATACCTGTCAGATAGATTACAACGCGACGTAATCAAAATCCGTAAAGATATTATGTAAACCGTTCGAAGAAATTTAAAGATAAACCTCGGTTTTTACGAACAATCTATCATTAATTAAGTAACATTCTTCTAGATTTCGTTCGGACAAATCAAGCCATAAATCGAAATAGCCTCATTCCTATAAATACGAGTAGCTATTGCTCACTCACATTATAAGTAATGCGTATGAAGGAGACACATACCTACACTTGAGACATTTTACAGATGTATCGCTTTGAATATAATATAAGAAAGAAAGACAGAAAGAAAATAAGTTTATTCATGACGTTTTGAAACTAAGGCTAATACATAAGAGACGTAACAGTTAGTGAGAATTTTAAATCGTCATTGAAATGGTCTCGACTCAGCTTTAGGTCATGATCTCATGATTATTGAGCAATATCGTACGTATGCGGCTGACACGATCCGCAAATCATGGGAAATGTAAATTATTAGGTACTTAGTAATTGTCATTTATTCATAACTTGAATCAAATTCAACTTTATTTGCACGCAGTAAGCCTGATTCTGCAAAAAATACAATTAAGTAAGATGCGAGACATAGATAAAGATCAATGCGAAATGTAGTTCATAGATTGCATATTGCACGCAATTGTGCATGCGTAGTTTGACAGGAAAATAGCGTGAGAACAATTGTTTTTTACCCGGTTGCGGCAAAAGGAAAGAAAGAAAGAAAGAAACATTTATTCGAGACAAACAACACACAGCGTTTGTCACGAAACGGTTCTATCTCAGCATAATGCTGGCATCGCTGCCAAAGGAGGATGCGAATGAAGGTATGTCTATTTTTTTGGCACGGCTCGTCGGATCATAACACACACACACACACACAGCATGCAGCTTAACATGATTTAGATTTAGATTTGATTTATTTATTTCGAGATAAAAATTACAATACAGGTTTGCATACAATGTCAAAATTATAAGAATCCTTATCACGATCGTCAATAATCAGAAATAAAATTTAAAAATATTCAAAATGTAAATACACAAAGTGGAAATTGTAGCTCCAATTACGGATTGTCATTTAACAACTAATAGACACATACTATTAAACAGAAATAAACAATGTCTATTTATGCATTAGGTTACACAAGAAATCATATCAAATTATAGCTGTCAATAAATGAAATAAACTCTTAAAAAACCATTTCCATGAACTCAGAGGATTATCCAACAAAAGATTTCTCAGTCTACGCCTAAATGTTTCGTCACAAGGTTCGTTTCTTATATCGGCGGGTAGGTGCTCGAAATAAGTAGGCCCTATAACCCGGGGATTTTTCTCTGAAAGCGCCATGCGACGAGGAACTGTCCTTAGGCGCCCAGTTGAACGAAGCTGTTTGTGAGGCGTAGTTAGATTTCTCTTAATCGAGGGACCGACATAATACTAGAAAAAAAGCGGCCAAGTGCGAGTCGGACTCGCACATGAAGGGTTCCGTTAAATAAATTGCGGTTTACGATTTATGACGTATTAAAAAAACTACTTACTAGATCTCGTTGAAACCAATTTTCGGTGGAAGTTTTCATGGTAATGTATATCATATATTTTTTTTAGTTTTATCATTCTCGTATTTTAGAAGTTACAGCCCCCCCCCCCCTGTAACTTGAAAACCTTTTACCACTTTGAAAATGTCTCTCGCGCAAACTCAGTTTAGAAAAAAAATATGTTAGTAACCTCAATGTCATTTTTAAAGACCTATCCATAAGTACTCCACACGTATGTGTTTGATGAAAAAAAATTTTTTGAGTTTCAGTTCTAAGTATGGGGAACCCCAAAAAATTATTGTTTTTTTTCTATTTTTGTGTGAAAATCTTAATGCGGTTAACAGAATACATCTACTTACCAAGTTTCAACAGTATAGCTCTTATAGTTTCGGAAAAAAGTGGCTGTGACATACGGACGGACAGACAGACAGACAGACATGACGAATCTATAAGGGTTCCGTTTTTTGCCATTTGGCTACGGAACCCTAAAAAGCAGTCAAGTGAAAAAAAAAAAAAATTTGCAGTAACTAGTCTTAGTCATAATATAAATAAAAGTTATGCAGCATGTCTATAATAAAAATAAATGAGCCGAAATCAGTGCTACGAATATAAATTACGTTAAATTTTGTATACATTTTATAATTTTAAAATAATTTCTTTATTTAGTAGACATGTGTATAAAAGCTACTCAGTATTTATACTATAAATACAAAGTCGCTTTACTATAATATAATTAATTATTATAAAACGGTGCAAACTTTTCATTTAGTTATCAACAGGTTGATAAAAGCGGTGAAAATTAAAATATGAAATGGTTAATTACGAGCAATATGTTAATAGGCTTAAGTATTTTTTATTAGATACAGCGGGCAACTGGAGGACTTGTTCACCTTGGAAAATGACGAGGCTATCCAATGGGTCCAGCAGATGAACATTAGATTATAAGAACGATTGAATTAGCGTAACGAATAAATAAATAAATTAGATACAGACAGATAGTATTTGATATAATTTAAAATATTACTGTACAATATTGGGAGTCTAAGGATCAGTCTGGTCAGCAAGAAAAGGAGATGATGTCATGATCTGAGGATCGTGATATCATGACACAACATTAATTCTGCTATATTTTGAAATTAGCGGGAAAAGTGGCTGTGTAAGGGCGGACAAATATGTAGACATCATAATGATCCTTACATAAAACTTCCGTATTTACCTTTCGAGTTCCGGAATGAGGAAAAAATATTTACTTAAGATCTTTTAATCTGACAATTTTCCTCAATTATTATAAAGAAGTTGAGACTAAGGTTTCAGTCATAGCGCTTGTTATTGTTGCCTTATTAAGAATTTCTTATCAAATTATCATGACGCGAGATAAGCCCTACAAGTTGACATTTGTAGTCTCATAATCCTACTTTATTATCTTAGCAATTAATCAGGAGTGGCACCAGGAGAATTAGCATTTTTATGTTAAATTATTGTCGAGGCATGGAAGTAGGCAATTGCGGGTCGAGAATTAGTTTTCCGCTCGCAACTACTCAAAGCTCATCCGTTTAAATTAATAATACGAGCCGGCGATTCTGCCCGCCTTGTCCCAAGAATTGGCGTAGAGAGAACTAGAGACCTTGTAGAGATTTAGCGTGTTATCTAAAATTTGAAACTACCCAATAATGGCGTAGCTGTTGAGATCATAGACAAAAACCACGACCAGTTTGAGTATCCATTTATTTTACACTCAATTATCTCTACACTAACGGGAAAAAATAAAACATGACGTAATTGTTTTGATTTAAAACACTCATATAACTGTCTTAACTGTAAAATCCGCGCATATTTTCCTATCATAAGTGGGATCAGCACTCTAAGTGATAATGGTTATCATACATTGAAAGGATTAGAAAGTCCTTTACTAATGTTAAACCTGACTGATCACCATCACTGATAGGCTAGCTCAGGCATACGTTCAATAGTTTTACTTAACTGGACTGAATATGAGACTAATTCGGTATTTGACCAAAGTCAAATCAGCTTCTTTTTATGAACAGTACATACAAATTCCATAAATTTGTATGTAGTATGAAATGTTGTAACGTCACAATTAAACAACGTCCTTATTGTTAGTTTTTCTGAGTATTTTCGTAATGTTTATCTGTTGCTAATGAAAAAACAATTTATTTTCACTGTTGTCAAATACCCAATTCTACATGCGAAAAGTTGAGTGACCTCAAAGAGGTAAATTAATACATTTATTTAATTTATTAAGCCCCTAAAGTAAAAAAAAAATCTGAAAATCATGAAAGTTTAAAGCAATATTCAGTTTTACTGCTTACTGTATAGTAAGCAGCAAAATTAGTAGCTAATGCGGACCAAGTACTAAAAATTATCTACACACCTAATGTCAAGAGAATAAGGATTATGTAGGTAGATCATTTTGGGCATGCTATTTTAAGTAGGTGCCTGCTACTTTTATTAGTACAGATTATTTTCAAATTTAAGAGGTTTCCATCCATCTGGCCTAGGAAAGATTGCTCCAATCCCCTCTGGTTTACATATTTGTCTAAATTGATTGTAAGTATTGCACAATTTAAGTACTGGTGGCTCAGTACTTAAATCAGATGTAGAACTAGCAAGCATTGTCTTTAAAAAAAAAGTTAACCTGCTCACAAAACTTTACGAGGATTGGCCGAGAAATGCGACCTGTAGAGGAGAACAGTCGGACAGCCAGCCATCACGACATACGAAAGAATTATGTTCCAAGTTGAAACGGAGAACTCCGTTCGCTTCGCTCGCGCATTTAATTAGATCACTCATTTTACTTCGCCGTAAGTACCTCTAAGGAGAACGTCCGAGTGCTCGACGCTGTACTAGTATATGGCAGGGGCACTTTATGTCAAAGCAATGTGGGTTAAATTTCAACTAAGAGGATTTTTCTTCATTGGAATTTAAGCCATGTCACTTTGACATAGAGTGCCCATGCCATATACTAGTACAGCTACAGCGTCGAGCACTCGGACGTTTACCTTAGTAGGTTTAGATAAACATTGGATTTTCATTTGTCTAACACACGTCGTTCTGAGAGTGCCTTATTGTAGGCAATTATGTCATTAGGACCGCGTATGGATACACCTATTCTCATTAGTCAGCCAGCACTTTCCATTTCATTCACTGCTTCATGTGTTTTGAAACAATCCAATTATACACATATTACACACATCCTGTAAACCCAATTATGAGTCGTTACTATTTAATGTAACTATATCTTATGTCATCTAGGACTTAGGGAAGTCAATGTGACCGTACCTTCGCAACGCAATATGGGCAAGGCACAAAAATCTGTCACACACATTGACTCTATCCACACCAATATAAGCTCTATTCTCTCAATGTATTCGATCTATTTTCCTTCCTCCAAACCGTATCCTTACAATATCCGTATTAGGAAGACCGCTTAAGACTTGTTATTAGGAAATCAGCAATTTGCGGAATAGCCGTTTGTGTCAGTGACATAAGTTAAGTGATTAATGCCAAGAGGTCAGGGGACCGATTTTTGACTTTCGAGCGCTCGACTCTTTCACTCGAAAACTGCCAAAAATGATGAAATGCTAATTTGAAATAGCGATAGAAAATTTAAAAACGAGTGGTATTGAATTGACCCACTCATATTCCATTATATCAGTAGAAAGTAAGTGCCTGCAATTTTGACTCTACAATCGTACATTTATTTAATTTTCGAGCGCTCGAAAGTCAAAAATTGCCCCCCGGCTCGATCGCCAAATGGCCACCTTTCAATTTATTCTGGTTCGTATGTTTTTCATTAAAATACCGCTATGGGTGAATTAAGGAATGCGAGCAAAGAGAACGGCGAGCAAACCTTTTTTAGCCGAAAGATTTAAAATTGAGGATGCAGTGGTTTCTCCTTATGTTTTAGTCCGGTCATTTCATTGACAACTAAAATGGAAAAAATGCCTTTGGAAATTATTTATAACACCAGATTCTTTTCTGTGTCCAACGGATATATTATCATATAACTACTTAAGGACAAAATCCAGCAAAATATGAGGCATCAAAAAATATTAACTTAATAAACTCCTGAAAAGTCCGAAGAAATAATATATTAATTAATGTTTAATCTTTATTTTGGTTAATTTATATTTGCTCTATAACATTTAACATAACATAAATCATACAAAAAAGACAATGAACGCTTCATTTAAATCTATAGAATTACTTCCGGGTGGAAGGTGTGTAGGATTCTTGAATCTTCAATAAAGCATCTTAGATTAACGTTTTAAAATGGAATAAACAAAAACACGCCATTATAAAATAATGTTTTTCAAAACCGTATTTTTCCAGGAGTATTTGTAAAGTCGTTCATGTGGGTAATAATTCAGAACTGGTTGAGAAATGAGACCTGTAGAAGAGAATAACCGGACAGAGCATACAATACCATACGTTTCTTTTGCCCAAACTGAAACCGAGAACTTCTTTCGCTCCGCTCGATCGTTCAATAACACAAGGTGGAAACAAGCGTCCATCTCACGAGAAGGATAAATAAATACACCTAGCATGGCTAACATAGACATATTAGACATCGACAAACAGTGGTCTCAGTTTCTACGGCCGTCGCTTACCGATGACAGTCGCAGACGTCGGAACTTACGTCAGGACTTTCACTAGTACCTACTCTGCTCTGCAAAATGTAATTGCGATATGAGATACCCACTTTATAGTTATCTACTCTACCTATTTTTTACCTACTTTATCATCATCATATGAGCCGAAAGACGTCCACTGGCTGTCCATACTACACTACTACTAAATAGTCATAAAACACAAAAGTTGGAGGACGATCTCTTTTTCATTTGGTTAAGTGGTTTTATGTCGCATTGATTAATGTTTCATTTATTGTGATCATCTTTATATATGCCATACCAATTGTTGCAAATAAATCAAATGAAATAAAAACACTATACTTAATCGCTGGTTTTTAACGTGGCTAAACGTGTCAAATGCTCTTTATAAAATGTCAAACTGCCACCGCCACCACAGACATCTATAAGTAACCCTATTACAGTATTAAAAAAAATTGACGTCACAACATATTATTATGGGTAGGATAACAATGTACGAGTATTAAGGGTTGGTACCCTTATTATACACATACGTAAGTTTTATTAAAAAAAAAAATTGCTGAAATTGCTGAGTTATGTATTAGCTTATTCTTTCCGTGGTGTTCTTTTTGAGGTCATGATTGCCGTAAATTAACAAACTTTTCTACGAATGTAACATGTTTTTGTTTCATTATAATAAATGCAATGCAGAAAATTAAACGCCGTTTTCTCGTAGTAACTCGAGGAAAACGTATTACTATTACATCTGTTCAAAATTACGAGTTTATGCTCGAAAATACCTATTAATGAACAATATAACTCTTTACTACACAACTATTGTGCGCAGTGAGCGTTTATCATTTCTAAGTCTGCCTTTCCAACTGGCTCGAGCCTTAGTTTTTGGACACGGTGTGACTGCAGGCTCGCTGAGTCCACTCCAATATCGGTCAAGCGTAAAGCGTGTTCTCGAGATAAATGCGAAAAGGATGTTTGCGTCGGCATGGCGCCTTTCTATTTGTCGCTCGTGGTGATTAACCTTTATTCATTATTTATAACATTTGGGAAACATGGACATTAAAATTATCTTAGCTAATTATGACATATTTTATGAGCTACGGTAGCCTAAGTGATTCAGGCTAGCGGCTGTCAAGCGGCGGTCGTGGGTTCGAATCCCGGCTCGTACCAATCAGTTTTTCGGAACTTATGTACGGAATATTTACCGTTAGCTTTTCGGTGAAGGAAAACATCGTGAGGAAACCGGTCTAATCCCAATAAGGTTTAGTTTTCCCTCTGGGTTGGAAGGTCAGATGGCAGTCGCTTTTGTCAAATCTTGGGAATGATGACATTTTATGATTTCATTCTCTGACATTTTAATAATTTGAGCAAGACTCTTGCAGTGTTTATTTGGGTTGGGTGGGATGGACAGACAGTTGGAAATACCAGCATATAATCAAACAGACCTACTGACATCCAGTAAGATATACCTACCAACAAATATTTTTATTTTTATTTTATTTATTTCAATACAGCAACTATTTTAACAGGTTGACCTAATGCAATAGCGCCTTAAAATTCATTTAACCTAATTATTATACTTGCACAAGACACACAGACATACTTTAACAAATTCGGACATTGGACAAAAAGCGGCCAAGTGCGAGTCGGACTCGCACATGAAGCGTTCCGATAAATAAATTGCAGTTTACGATTGATGACGTATTAAAAAAAAACTACTTACCAGATCTCGTTCAAACCAATTTTCGGTGGAAGTTTCTATGGTAATGTACATCATATATTTTTTTGAGTTTTATCATTCTCTTATTTTAGAAGTTACACACATTTTACCACTTTGGAAGTGTCTCTCGCGCAAACTATTCATTTTAGAAAAAAATGATCTTAGAAAGCTTAACATCATTTTTGAAGACCTATCCAATGATACCCCACAAGTATGGGTTTGATGAAAAAAAAAAATTTGAGTTTCAGTTTTGTGTATACTCCTAAAACTTATTGTTTTTTTTTCAATTTTTGTGTAAAAATCTTAATGCTGTTCACAAAATACATCTACATACCAAGTTTCAACATTATAGCTCTTATGGTTTCGGATAAAAATGGCTGTGACATACGGACGGACAGACAGACGGACATGACGAATCTATAAGGGTTCCGTTTTTTGCCATTTGGCTACGGAACCCTAATAAAAAAGATCACTTTGGTCAGCCACTAGATTTAGTGTGTGTACCGACTGAGAGGCGCTTTACAAAGCAAGTTGGTTCTGCCGCTATATAAGTAGGTATACAGTATTAGGAATATTACGATAACTTACCTTCATCTAAATATCACTTCAATACGTAGTATAAAACAAAGTCGCTTCCCGCTGTCTGTCTGCCTGTCTGTCCCTATGTATGCTTAGATCTTTAAAACTACGCAACGGATTTTGATGCGGTTTTTTTTAATAGATAGAGTGGTTCAAGAGGAAGGTTTATATGTATAATACATGCATGTATTAATTGTATTTTACATATAAACCCGTGCGAAGCCGGGGTGGGTCACTAGTCTAATAGTAAAAGACAAATCTCTGTAGACGAAATACCATCACAACACAACATTGGCTTGGACATATACATAAGTACCTAGTAGCTACTGAAAAAAACCTACTAAATGTAGTCGGTACTTATCATAAGATGCAATGATACTGTACCTACAGAGAACAACCTTGTTTTGATTCTTATTTGAGATAAAAATATGCTTACTTACTATGTAATCCAGTGACCAAAATGCCATTACGATAAATAAATAAATACTCCATCCATTCTAATATACTCATACTGATAATATTATAAATGCGAAAGTGTGTCTGTCTGTCTGTATGTTACATCTTCACGCTTAAACCACTGAACCGATTTATATGAAATTTGGTATAGAGATAGTTTGAGTGGCGGGGAAGGATATCGTATTGATTTTATCCTGGAAATCATCCCTAACGGAGTGAAATTGAGGGTGAATGTTTGTATGAAGCTACGATATAAAAAAAAAGAAACATTTATTCGAGACAAACAACAGACAGCGTTTATCGATAAACGAGTTCTATATATTTTATAGGCGGACGGAGTTTTAGTTATTAATCTTATTATATACAATATAGCATGATGGCGTCATGCCAATGTCCATGTTTTTTTTTTTTATACTACGACGGTGGCAAACAAGCTTACGGCCTGCCTGATGTTAAGCTGGTACCGTCGCCTATGGACACTTGTGACTCCAGAAGAATCACAAGCGCGTTGCTGACCCTTTATTCACTTGAGGATTCGCTGTATTGGCAGATGAGACATGCAGGTCCATCACTCCCAACACAGCGCACCCTTTTTTTTTTTTTTTTTGTACGTGGATAAAACCTGCGAACCAGGTACCCAGTCATCGGGGGCTGACTGGGTTATGTGGTATTTCTATCCACTAAAAACTCCACGGCGGCCGGCATCTGCGCTCTCATGCGGAGGACTCTAGGATCTCATACTGAACGCACTGGAGCCCTCCTCGCGCCTCGCCACATTTGGCTCGTCCTAGGATGATGACGGTCGCCTTCCCTGAGGTTTTTAGGTGAGTGCCCCGGCCCCCGCCAGAAACACTGCGACCGCGATGACCCTCTTTAGTCGCGTTCTACGACAGGCGGGGGAGACCGTAGACCTATTCTACAGCGCACCCTAGCGCACCATCATGAAAAAATGACAGTTAAATTGTCCTAACGCGCGTTCGGAACATTACGTGATTACCCCTCTGTTGTCAAACTTGACGTAACGTTGTGGCCATATCACGCATATACTTATTTAGTGATACCTATATAGTTATATACTTACTTAGTTGTATGAATTACTACACTATGATTACTATGAATCGACACGATTTATTTGGCCAAGATTTTTCATAACACTTAAAATGTTATCTAACTTGTTCATGGTAGGCCTCTGCACTTTACCTACAATGTATATTTATGAGCTTGTCACATATTCAAGACTCGGTGATGTAATGTATGGGGTCACTTTCCATTTACAAAAAACCTGTCATTGGCGAATACAGTACTGGTTTATTTACATTTTGTAAATGGAACATCTTCTTGGCCTTTGAACAGGTGTCTGTAAATCTAGTACCCATAAAAAACATTCCATGTAAAAATTGGCCAAGTCTCGAAACTCTTTCACAGTAAAAAGTGGTGAGATATTTCGTGGAGCCAAGTCAGGCATTCTTATTAATCTTTATTTGCTTGCTAAATAAAATTCTGCAACTTGGGAATCGCACAACTTTACTGCATTTACTAATTTTTGCATAGGTACCTAAATCTATGTAAGTGTGATTGCCAAGTCACAAAATTTTATTTAGCAAGCAAATAAAGATTAATAAGAATGCCTGACTTGGCTCGACGAAATATCTCACCACTTTTACACCAAAATGTCTACATAATTTTCGTTGTTTTATCTTTACGTTAGCGATGTCGACGGAGCCCCGCTGCCGCGGGGGTTCCTCTTTATGTGCTGTTTGGCATTCGGCCATTAGAAAATACCTAACGAACCTAACCTACTATGAGTGGTCATTTTGCATTCTAGACCGTTCGCGATGTAGACTAAAAGCGATGCGATATAGGCATAATATTACACTAGTCATTTTGCGTTCTAGACGGTCCGCGAATAACCGCTTATAAGTATTTTTTTCGTTTGACTACTTTTTTCAGAACATCGAATCTGCCATTAAACAATCAATCAATATCAAACTAGCTATTAAATAATGAGTTCTAACGGACAACGTATTTACTATAACGGTGCTCGGACATTCGCATACATTTATTATTCTGCCACAGACAATTACATCGCGATGTTATAGATTGCATATAAATTAATGTTTATTTTCTTTTATCTAAATAGAGTCTTGCGATGGGTTCCAGTTAGCTTTAACTTTAGAGTTTAACTAGACTTATCTGTATGCATTTGTGTAGATGGTTTGCATGTAACAAATATAAATCATCATAATCATACCAGCCGAAAGACGTCCACTGCTGGAGATACCTCCATGCCTCCCCCAAAGAGTGCCAAAATGACCGGTCCTGCGCCACCCGCATCCAGCGGACTCCCGCGACCTTTACCAGGTCATCAGTCCACCTTGTGGGGGGCCTACCCACGCCGCGCCTTCCGGTAGGTACTTCCGTACAAATACGAGTATAAATGCATATTGTAAATAAACCGATACAATTTACTTCCAGCGCCCATTGGCTACGACGGTATCTGCTTACCATCAGAAATGCCGTATACTTATATTTGCAATAGTATTGTTTAAATTTACAGTAAAACAGCAAGACTCTAAGCTTTAATATGTACCTATTAATTTAATCGTATGGCATACATTATTTTGCCTTTGAGTTTGTCACTCTTTAGTACCCAGGGGACACGTGCAGGGTTGTGGTAGGTAGCTCCTGCGGACGCAAGTGACAGTTGTCCCCCCTTTGTCAAGTGAGTGGGCAACTCGACTGTTAGACGTTCTTAAGCCGCCCGAAGGCCTCTAACTCGGCTTAACGACTACTGTCATAAACAGCAGCCGGGATCAACTGCTTAGCGTGCCTTCCAAAGCACGGAAGCGCTTATTTATAGTAACTACTCAAACAGGTTGCATTTATAGTAACACCGATCCAAGGACTGGCCGCTGCCATCTTTGCTTAACCTGCGTTATCGTTTCCGATTCGCAGGCGCTGCTTAGGCTATGAACGCTTCAATAATCGCTCTAATATTTATTATAAGATATTATTTAATAATTATTCAAAGTAGAAATGTATTGCGATAATTTGATAACAAATATTAAATCACACAATTAAATACAAATCTAAAAAAATATTATTTTGCTTAAATATCTGTAATATCAGATGTTTTAACAAATAATAATGTTGCGTAGTGCCTACATATACTTTAATGGATACCTAAGTTAGTTGAACTTAGCGAAAAATTCACGCCATTATATTTAAAACGAAGTAAAAATTCGCCGCAATGAAAGCCCGCATGTCTGACCTACCCCCATAGGCGAGCGCGCACTGATCGCGATCACTCATTTACAATGCTAATGGCAGCCGTAACCACAAAACGTCGGCGCGAGCGCAAGGCTGTCCCTACTACGATAAATTGCAGTCAGACGCGCCGTTTTTTCATCTATATCTATCTCTTCTTCCTCGTTCCCTCACTTCTTCTTTAACGCCTTGGCCACGACTTTGGTCTTAAGCGACCTGCGACCAGCGTTTTATCTGTTCACTGCGCGGTCGAGACGCGCAACGCACTGTGGTTAGTTGGTATCACGCGCAATGAACAGATAAAACGCTGGTCACAGGTCGCTTAAGACCAAAGTCGTGGCCAGGGGGTAGTCATAGGCCGTGTGGACCGCAAGTTGTACACTGCCACCTTCTTGCCTGGTCAGACCATCTCGTTGCTGCCCTACCCTGGGTTGCCTACCATCCATCTATACTATACTAATATAATAAAGAAGAAAAGATTGTGAGGTTGCAAGTTTCAGTTTGCATATAAGAGATTATCTCCGCAACTTCTAATCTGATTTCAAAAATCCGCGCCAGTAAAATCAAAGTGCATGTTTTTCCAGATTTATTTAATGGGTATCGTGTTACAATCAGCTATCAAAATATTGCAGGTTATCACGTTACAGCCTGTATACTTAGACAAGCTCCTTCAGGATCATACTCCTAACGTTTATTCTCGGTTGATGTGCCCGGGGTCCGCTTGGCACCTAATCCCAAGATTTGGCATAGGCACTAGTTTTACGAAAGCGACTGCCACCTGACCTTCCAACCCAGAGGGAAAACTAGACCTTATTGGGATAAGGCCGGTTTCCTCACGATGTTTTCCTTCACCGAAAAGCTAAAGTTACATATTCCGTACATAAGTTCCGAGAAACTCATTAGTACGTGCCGGGATTCGAACCCACGACCACCGCTTGACAGCCGCATGCATGAACCACTAGGCTACCGTATCTTCTAGCTAGGTCCTTCAGGATGGGCATACGATATAGGTAATATCCATGCTGCTGATTAGGAACTATTGCTATTTATGTATTTAATTTAAACACGAGTGTGGGTTTATGAAACGAGCCGAAGGCGACTTTCATAATAACATCACACGAGAGTTTTAATGCCTAATTGTGTATAGTTACATAAACTACTTTATCTATCCACATATCATAAGCCTCCATGATGTTTTCAGGATGAGGAGATGAGTATGACCGCCATCGCGGCGTTGTTTTCTGGCAGCTGTCATAGTTTTTAGGGTTCCGTAGCCAAATGGCAAAAAACGGAACCCTTATAGATTCGTCATGTCCGTCCGTCTGTCTGTCTGTCTGTCCGTATGTCACAGCCTTTTTTTCCGAAACCATAAGAGCTATACTGTTGAAACTTGGTATGTAGATGTATTTTGTGAACCGCATTAAGATTTTTACACAAAAATCGAAAAAAAACATTAAGTTTTAGGGGTCCCCATACACAAAACTGAAACTCACATTTTTTTTTTCATCAAACCCATACGTGTGGGGTATCAATGAATAGGTCTTCAAAAATGATATTAAGGTTTCTAACATAATTTTTTTCTAAACTGAATAGTTTGCGCGAGAGACACTTCCAAAGTGGTAAAATGTGTCCCCCCCCCCTGTAACTTCTAAAATAAGAGAATGATAAAACTCAAAAAAATATATGATGTTCATTACCATGCAAACTTCCACCAAAAATTGGTTTGAACGAGATCTAGTAAGTAGTTTTTTTTAATATGTCATAAATCGTAAACTGCAATTTATTTAACGGAACCCTTCATGTGCGAGTCCGACTCGCACTTGGCCGCTTTTTTTTTTAATTCAGTGACAAACTAGAGTCGGATCCAACTATCATATCGTTCGATAGACGATATCTTACTTACGTGCGACATTTGTCAAACTTGTATGCAAATTGACAATTCATTTCAAACTAAACGTCATCTCGACTGATATTAGAATAGAGGTTAAATCAAATTTCTTTGTTTTTCAGAGACGTTCAAAATTTGAATGAAATAATAGTATCGAAATGAATATGTTATTTTATTATTTAACAATAATAACATTTTCACAGATAAGCAATTTGTTCTAACAAAACAGTCTAGTTTTATGGTGGTCATAATGTGCGGTTCTTGAACGCATCATGGAGGGTTTATGATATTTGGATAGATAAAGAGTATTTGTATTTTATTATAAGATGATATGCCTATTTAACATTTAGAAAGATTACAAAGTTTAAAAAGATGTACAATCGTTTGACATAGTCCGAAATAAATCAAGTACAATTTGTATTTATAATTAGCAGTAATAACGTCATAATATGACTTAATTGAATAAAATTCGGTATAAATCAAATCTCAAACTAACATGAGTATCTAAAATAGGCTTTAAGTCAGTGTGATAAGAGTGTTGCTGGTTGTCGGAAAGCGTTATCATAATTATAATATCAGCTTTTTAATTAGTGACAGCGTTAAAAGAAAGTGATATTAAAGAGTGCTGCAAGTTTATATCTTAACTTGATATTTGAATGGTTACAGTTTTATTGAGCGTGTTAATGTTAATGATTTTTAACGTTTTACGTATTTAATGACTATAAATTAGGAGTGAAATATATATAGGTACCTACAGTTATAAACCAACGAATACCCAACACTAAAAGTTAGTGGCCCGTTAAAGTATGAGTGGAAAGGAGACGCGTGTTACATCTAATATTGTTTTTAAAAAGTATTTCGTACTTCACTAATAAATTCAGTTCTTCAGGCCCTTTCAAAAATCTCGTGATTTTCTAATGTATGCTCTTAATAAACTTTTTGGCAACTGGTTTTTGTTTTGATTCGATATCAACAACAAACTTGTCAAAGACTTCATTTTACTCCTTAAGTGTATATCATTCGCTAAAATACTCAAGGCCTCCACACACCGGTCGCGTGCGCGGGCCCGCGGCGGGCCCGCGCACGCGACCGGTGTGTGGAGGCCTTCATTCATAATCGTTACTAGATAGACAATAAAACTGACACAATTATTCTTCTTGTTGACAACCACAATTGCACAATAGGGCAATTATATAATTGAAGACTTATCACTGAAACTAGGGCACATCAATTTTTCTAGACAGAATATTTTGAAATGAAATCAAGGTATCACGCAACCAAACACTAGATCTTAGTACAACCTGAGAAAAATGAGGAAATAGTGTTCAATAATATACCCTTTGTTTTTCACGCAATTTTTTTTTATTGCTAGATTAATTACTAAAGGTTTGTAGTTGCTTAAGTTGAGTTTAGAGGAAAAACTTTATCCTTTTCAATTAACACATTCACGGCTAGAAATCGCTACGCGCTTCGCTCGTAACCGATTTTCCTTTAAGTAGCGGAAAGGGGCTACGGCGTAGGCGCCCGCTAAGCGGGTTCCTGGCTGTGAAAGTGTTAATACAATATAAAACAGTATCTAGAATCAACTAGACTCTAGTTACTAGAGTAAGAAACAAAATTTAAAATATGCGACCTAGCAAGACTTGAACCTTCGAAATGCGATTGGTATCGAGCCCTACGGACACCTCGCCACTAAAAGTTGTCATACTCAGCGTATCTAACTAAAACCACCTAGCGTAACTAACAAGGCATCACAACAGAAAATATCTCAATTGACGTGACGTCACAAAACATCTGTCCACAAACGTAACTCGTTGACATTTCGTACGAAACAGTTTCCGATCGAGTAACCGTAGTTGTTATTTATACGCATTTTCGTGTCAGACGACTCAAGTATAGTTACTTGACATTACTTAAGTTGGCCGAATTGCATCAAAGCGGTCCATTCAAAAAACAACTCTATCGTCCAAGTTGAAGATTCCAATTCCCATAACTGTTTTATGAAAAGTCGGCCGACCACCTTAAATAATCAACCATACCAATAAAGTAGAGTCCAGAAACAACAAGAATTATAATAGGATTAACGGTCTGCGTAAAACTGCGATGTTAGTTTCAAAAGACCGTAAGAACGGTCGACGTCAAATCTTGATACTTTTGCAGCTTATTGCTTTGTTGTAAAATTAAAAATGTATACATACTCGTATCTTTGACATCGTCTGTACATTAAATTCTGAAGCAATCTGCGCACGTCTCTATTGACGAGAGAGTATGACTGTGAAGATCATTGTGTTTTCTCTGTAGCTACTTACTTACTGCTAATTGTAGAAAGTGGATTTGATTCGTTTGGTGCAAGAATTAATTAAAGTACATGGCTACCTGTCAAATAGTTAATTTTTTTACAACATCACAACATAATATTTTGAGCTCTACAATTCGCGAGTCTGATAAAAAAAAAACTGAGCCGACAAAAACAATCTATATATTCATGGTACCTGCTCACAAAATGTCACGGGAATCGGTTGAGAATTGCGACCTGTAGAGAAGAGCGCTCGACTCTTTCATTCGAAAACTGACAAAAATTATGAAATTCTATTTAGAAATAGCGATAGAAAATTTAAAAACGAGTGATATTGACCACTCGTATTTAATTATATCGGTAGAAAGCAAGTCCCTACAATTTAGACAATACAATCGTATTTATTTTTATTTAATTTTCGAGCGCTCGAAAGTCAAATTTCGCCCCCGGGCGCCTATTTTTGAATTTCGAGCGCTCGAAAATTTAATAAAAGTATATACGATTGTAGTGTCAAAATTGAAGGCACTTACTTTCTACCGATATAATTGAATACGAGTGGTCAATGCCACTCGTTTTTCATTATTCTATTATTGTCAGTTTTCGAGTGAAAGATTCCAGCGCTCGAAAGTTAAAAATCGGTCCCCTGCTGGGCAGCCGGAAACACGAATGAATTTGGCCCAGGCTGAAACGAACAACTTCGCTCGCTCATTCAATTACTTATAAAAATATATATATATATTCCATGCACATTTTATATATTAGTGAAAGAATCGGATGAGAAGTTTTGGAGATATTACACTACACCTGAACTTTAAACTTTAACCCTGATGACGACGAGCATAGCCTAGCGGGTTGTGACCCTGCCTAAAAAGCTGACGGTCCTGGGTTCCTGGGTAACCACGGTAAGGGCAGATACTTTGTGTGACGAGAATGAATAGAGTAATTGTTTCTGTCTTGGATGTTTAGTTTACTATGTATTTAAGTATAATTATAACTATTCAATATATTGTCGTCTAGTACCTATAACACAAGCCTTATTGAGCTTGTACTACTAGTTTGATTTGTGTGCTATTGGCTCTTAATATTTATTCATGTTAATCTTTATAATATTCATACAGATATCGACAATACCATGAAACGTGCGGCTTCAAGGAAAATCCTCATAAACTATTATGCCCACACATACAGATGCAGTACAGACTTATTTCTATTATGTAGGTAAAGGTAAATATATCAAACAGTATTGTTAAGGTAGCGTGCACGATATGCCGCCTAATGATTAAGGCGTCAATTACACCTTTTCTGTGATAAAAAAATGCAATTTTAATATTTTTAACTGCCTATTAATTTAATTTTATCTTTGTATATGTAATGGAATGGGTTTTTACCATAATAAATATAAATGTATTAATATTATTATTTATTATATCCACCACTACATAAAAGTATTCTGAATAGTGCAAGTAACAGCTGACTACTAGTTCCTTCTGGCTATATTCGTGCTGGCCCGGTCGCCTTGGGGGCGGCCGACGACGCGGGACTCAAACGTTCGAAAGGTTACCGAAGACATAAATACGTTAGAAGCGGCAATGAATGCCGCTCTAGTTCAACTACGCTCCGGAAAATGGTGCTGTCACTGTTGTGTTGGTTGACGAACTATAATTTATGTATGTTTAATGAAGTTGACGTACACAAGATCATTAATACTTAGTTAAAAGTTTTGGTAAACGTACATAATGCGTATAGTATAACATACTTGAAAACTTCTTTCAACTGCAATTTAAAAACGAATAATGTTGTACCTATTGTATATTGAGTGCTAATTTTTACATTCGTTGTTATTATCATTTTCGAGCGCAGTAATTTTTATATGATTCGCAATTGTAAGTTTTGACTAATTTTAAATGGTAATAACCGGCTAAGTGCGTGTCGGGCCACGCGCAGTGTAGAGTTCCGTACTTTGACGTTGCGGTTGCGTCGCCCGAATTTGTACGGAAGTTGGCCTTTCAAAGTATCTAATTTTTAGGGTTCCGTACTCAAAGAGTAAAACGGGACCCTATTACTAAGACTCCGCTGTCCGTCTGTCTGTCTGTCTGTCTGTCTGTCACCAGGCTGTATCTCACTGATACCGTGATAGTTCCAGTTTAAATTTTCACAGATGATGTATTTCTGTTGCCGCTATCTATATTATTATTACGCGAGCCCGATTTTTGTACATGCCATCAGATCTACAGTTATGGTCCGATTTTGATAAATAATATGTCACTGGATTCGTCTCATGCTGCAGATTTGCAATAAGGTCTTCGTTTTTTCATTTTTTATCGGTAAGTTACTAAAATATAAATTTAAAGAAACTACTGTGCGCTGACCACGTGACTTTGGCTGCGTGACATCACGTGGCGTAACTTCTGTTTTGACTCGAGATGACAATGTAAAAAATTAAACAAGAATTAAACTCAAACCTGTACTAAGTTCTTCAGCATGAGAAATTATAAATGTTGAGTCGGCCACATATGGATACAACACTAAAAAAAGTAAGAAAAATAGAAAGTAAACGGCCTTTTGTAAATATTGTTTATTTACATAAACTGACAGACGTATTGTGTCAAATGTGGTTTTTTTTATTGACAGAGACGTGAGTATTACTTGCCATGTTCTTTTTTACTTCAGAAAAGTTTATATACAAACTTATTTTCCCATATTCGAGATGTTGGGAGAAGAATGAGGTTTAATTAAATCCATTAATTGTCGTGGACCCCATAGACGGCTTTTTTAACCTTACTTAGTACAATGCCGTAGGCGCCGATAGGCTCCGCCTGATTTCCAGTATAAAGAAAGATGTAGAAAACGAAACTTGAGTACAAAATTTTCTTTTGGCGACTTTGTTGACCTGACTTGAATACCTTCCAAATTATTTCAGGTTCAGATAATTATATTTTGATTACAGGTAGGAGGTTGGTTATATAAATTTTGTAATTAAACGAGCAATATTTGTACATATATATATTTGCAATCACGTTCCCGGAAACAGCTCTAACGATTTCGATTAAATTTGGAATACAGGGGTTTACGGGGGCGAGATATCGATCTAGATAGGTCTCATGTCCGGGAAAATTCGTTTTCTCCGTATTTTCTCCTTTTTCACCCGAGCAGAGCTCGGTCGCCCAGGGACTAAATTGTAATTTGTCAAAACGATATGACTTAATACTGGAAAACATAAATTAGTACCTAGATATTAAACTATTTAGCGGTACCTACCTATAACTAGCCTGTGCCAATACTAATAATAAACAGGTGTAATGTCTGTAAAATGTAAGTTTGTATGTTGGGGGTAATCTCAGAAACTATACCCATCCTATTCTAAAAACCCTTTGTTCAGTAGGTATGTATGTATGTAAGCACTTTATTGTACACAAAACAGGTTAAAACATAAACATGATGTGTAAGATTAAGTAAAGCAGGTACAAAGGCGAACTTATCCCTATAAGGGATCTCGGGGGGAATATAAGGGATATGGCCCTACAGGATTAAGTATGTACTATATTTTATACCGTCGCTCCGCCTAGATTCTTTGTATACGCGGCGGAGCCGCGCGGGTAGCTAGTAACAACAAATACTAAGAACTGAATAAAATAAATATTTTTATAGATAATGGTACGGAACCCTTCGTGCGCGAGTCCGACTCGCACTTGGCCGGTTTTTATTTTTAAACAAGCTATCCAGTGTTAATCTACTGTACACCACTAAACATTAGCGAAAAAAAATACAACCCCACTTCACTTGTAGGGGAAGTACCCTAAAAACCCGGCCAAGTGCGAGTCGGACTCGTGCAAGAAGGGTTCCGTACCATTATCTATAAATATGTATTTAATTCTGTTTTTTAGTATTTGTTGTTATAGCGGCAACCGAAATACATCATCTGTGAAAATTTCGACTGTCTAACTATCACGGTTATTGAGATACAGCCTGGTGACAGACATACAGACAGACAGATGGACAGCGGAGTCTTAGTAATAGGGTCCCGTTTTACTCTTTGAGTACGGAACCCTAAAAAAATATAATTCAAGATTTCATTTCACCATTTTGTCGGCGTTGATTTATATACCCATGCCAAATTATAGTTTTCTAGTAGTGATCACTAAGCTAAGCCAGGCGCGGCTCACTCGCGATTTGTGTTTATCGCTACAAGTACATGCCGGTCGCCCCTTCGAAGGGCTCTATTCAGTAGCTGCCGCGCGTTGGGACGGGACGCTCGCACGGGTCGCAGCGCGTAGCATGCGATAGAAAGGGATGGCCACATTTAGGCACGTTAGGCGTACCTAAACAGGGAATTTGTTAACAGAGAACCTTCTGTACGAAGTACTATTACTTATTCTGTGGCTAAGCCGAAAACGGGCGGTCGGCCTGACGGAAATGGTGGAACTATGAGGTTTCCTTGTTAATTGCGGAACTCGAAAAATACTATGAAATGTAAATAGTATCGGTATATTTATTAAAACTTCTTTGTCTTTTTTTCCATAAAAATGCTTTTTGCGTTTGCTGAAAAATAATAACAATAACAGACAAAAAAATACTGTTTAACATAATGAAGTACTCATCAAAAAACAACACTTATTTCCTATAGAGTACTCTGTAGGTTTACCTCCTTTATCGATGGTGGGCAAGCCGCTGCGGAGGAAGGTTTCCAGTCATTGGATTCATCGGTTTTGACTTCCTGATCCGACAATACAAACATTTGCTGGCGACGCTTCGTATGGTGCTGCGCAAGGGAAGAAGCCAGTATCTCTGTCTCAGCTCATTGACGACCATCTCATTATTCGCATGTCCAGCCTTGCGATGGTAAAAGAGAACCAAAAGGCGCACGACTGGGTGATGACCATCTAACAGTATGGGCGATTTGACTTCGGTACCGACGTCTTCTACAGCCTCAATTCTGCCGACCAAACGTAGCAAATTGTCCGTTCCCATCTTGGGTGATAACTTTGCTAAGCGACTGCTCTTGGGCAATAACTCTCCTCGTTCAATCCGCAGAATTTCTTCTCCAAATGTCTCGGACTGTACTTTCTGCAGGACGTGCCTTTCTGCGGCTTGCATCAATTCCGCTGTCAGGGGTAATAGAGCGGTGGACGTAGGCGCGTTTGTACGTTGACGAACCCTAAAATCGGTGCTAGGATCAGTGTGATCAATGTGTCTAACGCGGTCCAAAAGTGAGCGAAATTTAGAAGCCGCCTGCAAAACGCGAGCAGTGGCGCGCAGTAAGCGCAACCAGTCACTAAAACGACTGAAATCCGCGGTGATAACCAGATGCCCAACCACAAGTGTAGGAGTATGCTTAAACTCTTCATGAACTGGAGGCTGGCCAGCTGGTTCCACAGGCCAATTTTCCGGAGAAGCCAGAAGAAATGAGGGGCCGGTGAACCATCGGTGGTTAGGGTTGATATGGAGAGGTTTGATTCGCGTGGCATCGTCCGCGACGTTCAAGTCAGTTGGGACCCATCTCCAGTCTTGAACGCATGAATTTTCAGTTATTTCGCCGATCCGATGGGCCACAAAGGGCTTGAACGTTCGTGCGTCACTTCTTAGCCAGCTAAGGACAGTTCTCGAATCTGTCCAAAAAAACGTCCGAATAGGCTTTTTCTTGTGAAATTCCTTGATGGTCATAGCAAGGCGTGAAGCTATTAAAGCACCCTGCAATTCTAGGCGTGGAATTGAAGTGGGCTTCAATGGCGATACTCTTGCTTTACTGGATATGAGAGCAAGCTTGACTGTACCGTCTGCGTACAAAAAACGCCAATAAGCGACAGTCGCATAGGCAAGCTCGCTCGCATCCGCAAAAACGTGTAGCTCCCTGTGCAGAGGCTCGCCGTTTACCTTAGCGTACCAACGTGGAACTCTAATATTAGATATATCTGACAGTTCTTTAAACCATTCGTTCCACCTTAATACCTGTGAAGGTGGAAAAACCGTGTCCCAGTCAATGTTGGATCTCCATGCCTCCTGAAGGAGTATACGGCCCTTGACCACTATAGGGCCAAGCAATCCTAGTGGGTCGTACACTTTCATGAGGTGGGACAAAACTTTACGCTTAGTAAAAACACCATGTAACTTGAGCCCTTCTAAACCAGTCCTAAAACCAATGGTAACCGATATAGGATCCCAAGAGACACCTAAGGCTCTGACGTTAGTTGATTCACTACCAAGAGACACTTCAGTAGGCTGTGCAGCGTGCAATTCAGTTGGAACAAGACGCAACGCTTCCTGGCTGTTAGAAATCCAACTACACATTTCAAAACAGGCGTTACGGTGGATAGTCACCACATCGGATGCCAGCTGCGCAGCTTCAGTTACCTCATCAAGACTGTCCAAAAAATCATCCATATAGGAACTGTGAATGCTTGCATTGGCTGCGTTGGGATACAAATCCTGATGTGACATTGCATTTTTATTTTTGATATACAGCGCAGTAAATGGACTGGATGACGCCCCGAAAACAACAGCTGTCATTCGATACTCTTTTATGGGAGTTGTGTTCTTTGACCTAACGTCGCGCCATAAAAAACGTAATGCGTCCCTATCTTGATCACGGATCCGTATTTGGGGAAACATCTCCTTAATATCCGCTGTCATTGCGACAGCGCCCTCTCTAAAACGCCAAAGTATGCCTAATAAGTTTTCTAAGAGATCTGGTCCTTGAAGAAGCAACGAATTTAAGGAAACGCCTTGATTCATTGCGGCTGCATCATGGACGACACGGAGTTTACGCTTTTGTGGGTGATACACCCCAAAATGAGGCAAATACCACCTTATTTCGGTATTGGTTTCACTTTGAGTTGTATCAGAAGATTCAGAAGTCGTTTTTAAGTTTATTTTATCCATGTCTGTGGTTGACATGTAGTCATGACATTTTGGTTGCACTTTATTCGGACTGACTGTACCATATTGAATGTAACCTGACGAAGTGTTATTTTTATTTGGACATTCCACTAAATTGTGTTTACTGTTGATAACATTGGTACCGTTCCTATTACTGACAGAATGACCATAATAAGTGACAGGATCACATTCTTCAGCATAACCTTTGGCAATCATATTGTCAATAAACCTTTTGTACGCTTCAGCAAAATCGGACTCTCGAAACATACGTCTTTCTAAACTTAAGAAGCGAGATAGGGCTTGCGGATAACTGTCGGGAACGCACTGAATATTATCCCGCCATGGAAGTCCTACCTCATACCTACCAGTTGGCAAACGTGTGGTAGTATTGTGTAAGATCTCAACAGCTCGAGCATCCAGTTTACTATGAAGTTTCTCATGTTTGGTAATACCCAGTGAGTCCAATTTGTACTGCTCCTTTATTAGCAGTTCTAAACGTTCATGTTCAGTAAGCTCAATACGGTCTAGGTGACAGTGGTTGACAAACTCAACCGGTTTCGTTTTACTAGAAGCCACTCCATACAATGTCCAACCAAGCCAGGTGTGACAAGCTACCGGCTCATTACGACTACCAGCGCGGATATCACGAGATATTGACAGATGCCAGTGCTCGGCACCAATCAGCACGGTTGGCATAGCGTCAGTGTACGTCAAATAATCGGTTAAATCACTCAAATAATCGTAAGACTGTGCGGTGTGTTTGGACAATGTTTGCGTGCTCAAGCTGAGTAAGGGCATGGCCCTGGCACGATTGACTAAAAACCTGTCAGATTCGTGTTTACCCTGTATGTAAAAGTCCACATAAGAAATCTTAGTAGTTTTGTGTAAGCCACCTACAGCATTGACAGTAATAACCTCCTCTGGCCCTGACACCCCGATACGGGCAGCCACTTTAGAATCAATTAACGACGCTGTACTGCCATCGTCTAGGAGTGCGAAGGTTTCGTAACTGCCAGCTGGTCCAGACACAATAACTGGTACCACTTTTAATAATGCGCTGTGTGGTTGTGTTTTGGTTGTCGTTCCAACATGTTGACTTAAAATACCTGTATTAGAAACCATGACGTTTTCTTTTGACAACTCCTGTGTAGTCTTGGAACAGCACGGCGTGTGTTTGGCATCCCTTTCAGACAAATTCGCATACCCAATATTATTGAACGCAGTACACTCAGTTTTGTTTAGCGGTGCCGTACACCCCGTATTGTTCATATTGTTTAGTTCTGTTTCACACTCATGGTTGAGCGCAGCTGTACACACTGTATTATGGAACGCCTGTGTATGGTGTGTTTGCGGTGATGTAAATGTATCCTGCCTGCCGTGTAAAAGTGGATGGTGTCGGAAAGTACAACCGTCGACACCACAAGGGTTCACTTTACATAACTTCCACTGATGTGATTTACTCTTTAGACATTTGTAGCATATTTTGTGTTCACGCAACCAACACCACCTGTTTTCAACTGATAACCTTGTGAATTCGGAACAGTTTTTTATATCATGGCACTTTTTACAATAAATGCATTCGGTTTTGTCACCTGTTTTAATATTGTCATGTGTCACAGCGTGAATATTTTCACGTTTGAATTGTTTATTGACAGGCACAATGATGTTTTGTTGTGTAGCAATAAAACCTATTTCAGGAGATAATGCGAATTTAATATAACGCTCGTGTTCACGAGTTAGAAAATCAGATAAAAGTTCTAACTTTGACATGAGAGGGTTTGACATTTCTGACGCATAGTCAGACCACCTCATCTTCATTAAAGGGTTAAATTTGCCCAAAATACTATGAAATAGCTCAGGTGAATGTAAATATTCTCGTAGACCGAGTAATTTCATAGTAGAAAGGCTGTTTCGTACCTTGTTGGCAAAAATACCAATCTCCTTAAGCTCGGCGCCAAGCCGCGGCAGCGTTTTCAACACTTGTACCTCACCAAAGACGACCATTTCCGGGCACGCAAATGTTCGCTCGAGTGCGTGCATGATCTCCTCGGGGGCAGCTGCCGTGTGGAGCAGCGAAGCGACCGCCTCACGCGCGGGTCCGCGAAGCGCGTTCTGTAAACGCGCAACGTTCTCTGCGGGGGAATGAGAAGACTCAGTACTACTAAATTGACGTTTAAATTGTAGCCATTGGGAACCATTCCCGAAGAATGTAGGGAGTTCTATGTTGGCTCTACGACCTGAAGCCAAAGCTTTTGCTGCAGCTGCAGTGTCAGCAATCGCTTTGAGTATAATTCCATCGTTTCCTGTATTGCGATGCAATTCGACAGTTGGCTCATTCGTCATGCGTAGGCAGCTACCCTGGTTTATATCGCGAACCCAAGATGCCGTCCGGGAATGAACATTACTGGCCGACTTTGCGGAACGTTCTTCGGCTTCTTGAGCGGCCAGAGCAGCTTCCATTTCTAATTGTTCTACTTGTTTTACCTGCTCAAGTAGTTTTCTTTGTCGAGCAATCTCAATTTCTTGCTCACGAATCATCAATTCTTGCTCTCGCTCCATACTTCTGCGGGCCAACTCGGCCTCCGCAGAAAGCCTCCGTGCTTTTATAGTAGCTGATGACCGCGAAGACCCTGATACGTGCGACCTGCAACTAGGAGAAACGTCAAAATGTTCGGCTGCAACAGCGGAGCCGCAGCCGCCGGTGGTGGTAGTTGCGGGACACGCGCGAACAATATCGAGAGCTGCGGGTGTTTCTGTGGCATCAGTCTTCGTGAGGCCCTGACTTTTGGACCGACCGACCCCACCCACAGCGGGTGCACCTGGTTCTGAACGTGTCGCCTTACGACTTTTAGCCGGCGTTGCCAGCTGCTTGGTTCTACTTCGCATATTCATTATAAGACGGGAGAAGGATCAAATGTAAAGGACTTCTGATGGACTGTATAGCTGGAGTGATTATTTATAGGAAATATATTAAAACCAAGCCGACTCAATCTGTTTTCGACAGCAATATATTGACAACTGATAAAACAAAATAAAACATTCCAAAAGTATAAAAATAATAGACAAAAAAAGGTACAAAATAGGTTGCATCCGCAACATCCCACCCCCTAGTGTGCGAAAGCACACGAAGCTAGCCGGGCCAGCCAATAAGGAGCCCTACGCGTCTAGCCTGACCAACTTTTTGGAGGGCCGACGAAGAAGGCCTCCCTGTGTGGCTACGTCCACCACCCTGACTACGCCATCTCGGCCAGGGAAGGTTGCAGTGATGCGGCCTCTTGGCCAAGTTCCTCTTGGAAGATTTTCGTCCACGATGAGTACCAGGTCACCGATGTTTAAGTCGCGTTCCCTGTTTTCGCCTGTCTGTCGTGGTTGCATTGTAGGTAGAATCTCTTTCACCCAACGGTTCCAAAAATGGTCGGCTAACCTCAAGGCCTTCCTCCAGTCTGCTCTACGAAGAAGGTCTCGGTCGTCAAGGGTTGCAGGTAGGACTTGATTCGAGGATGTGCCAATTAGAAAGTGGAAAGGTGTCAGCGTCTCCTGGTCATCTTGACTCACAGAAACGTGACTTAGGGGCCGGGAGTTGACAATGGCCTCAGCTTCCATCAGGAGGGTCACGAGTACTTCTGCGTTAGGTGCCCTTTCGCGTAGGGTGGCGTTCAGTGCAACTTTGACGGTGCGAACTAGCCGTTCCCAGCATCCACCAAAGAAAGGAGCAGCGGGAGGAATAAAGCTCCAATTGATTCCTCGGCTGGCAGCAAAATCGTTGACATCTGTCTGATAAAACTCCCGTAATATTCGGTCACCACCAACAAAACAAGTTCCGTTGTCAGAGAATATTGTTTCGGGAGCACCTCTCCTTGCAATAAATCGACGTAAACTCATTATCGCTGAATCAGCCGTCAGGGAGTGCACAAGTTCCAAATGGACGGCTCTGGAAGTCAAGCAGGTAAATAGGGCTACGTATCGTTTTTCCTGTTTGCGTCCGATTGTGGAGTTAATCGGGCCAAAATAATCAAGTCCAGTGAAATTAAATGGGCGGCGATGGTGGGCAAGCCGCTGCGGAGGAAGGTTTCCAGTCATTGGATTCATCGGTTTTGACTTCCTGATCCGACAATACAAACATTTGCTGGCGACGCTTCGTATGGTGCTGCGCAAGGGAAGAAGCCAGTATCTCTGTCTCAGCTCATTGACGACCATCTCATTATTCGCATGTCCAGCCTTGCGATGGTAAAAGAGAACCAAAAGGCGCACGACTGGGTGATGACCATCTAACAGTATGGGCGATTTGACTTCGGTACCGACGTCTTCTACAGCCTCAATTCTGCCGACCAAACGTAGCAAATTGTCCGTTCCCATCTTGGGTGATAACTTTGCTAAGCGACTGCTCTTGGGCAATAACTCTCCTCGTTCAATCCGCAGAATTTCTTCTCCAAATGTCTCGGACTGTACTTTCTGCAGGACGTGCCTTTCTGCGGCTTGCATCAATTCCGCTGTCAGGGGTAATAGAGCGGTGGACGTAGGCGCGTTTGTACGTTGACGAACCCTAAAATCGGTGCTAGGATCAGTGTGATCAATGTGTCTAACGCGGTCCAAAAGTGAGCGAAATTTAGAAGCCGCCTGCAAAACGCGAGCAGTGGCGCGCAGTAAGCGCAACCAGTCACTAAAACGACTGAAATCCGCGGTGATAACCAGATGCCCAACCACAAGTGTAGGAGTATGCTTAAACTCTTCATGAACTGGAGGCTGGCCAGCTGGTTCCACAGGCCAATTTTCCGGAGAAGCCAGAAGAAATGAGGGGCCGGTGAACCATCGGTGGTTAGGGTTGATATGGAGAGGTTTGATTCGCGTGGCATCGTCCGCGACGTTCAAGTCAGTTGGGACCCATCTCCAGTCTTGAACGCATGAATTTTCAGTTATTTCGCCGATCCGATGGGCCACAAAGGGCTTGAACGTTCGTGCGTCACTTCTTAGCCAGCTAAGGACAGTTCTCGAATCTGTCCAAAAAAACGTCCGAATAGGCTTTTTCTTGTGAAATTCCTTGATGGTCATAGCAAGGCGTGAAGCTATTAAAGCACCCTGCAATTCTAGGCGTGGAATTGAAGTGGGCTTCAATGGCGATACTCTTGCTTTACTGGATATGAGAGCAAGCTTGACTGTACCGTCTGCGTACAAAAAACGCCAATAAGCGACAGTCGCATAGGCAAGCTCGCTCGCATCCGCAAAAACGTGTAGCTCCCTGTGCAGAGGCTCGCCGTTTACCTTAGCGTACCAACGTGGAACTCTAATATTAGATATATCTGACAGTTCTTTAAACCATTCGTTCCACCTTAATACCTGTGAAGGTGGAAAAACCGTGTCCCAGTCAATGTTGGATCTCCATGCCTCCTGAAGGAGTATACGGCCCTTGACCACTATAGGGCCAAGCAATCCTAGTGGGTCGTACACTTTCATGAGGTGGGACAAAACTTTACGCTTAGTAAAAACACCATGTAACTTGAGCCCTTCTAAACCAGTCCTAAAACCAATGGTATCCGATATAGGATCCCAAGAGACACCTAAGGCTCTGACGTTAGTTGATTCACTACCAAGAGACACTTCAGTAGGCTGTGCAGCGTGCAATTCAGTTGGAACAAGACGCAACGCTTCCTGGCTGTTAGAAATCCAACTACACATTTCAAAACAGGCGTTACGGTGGATAGTCACCACATCGGATGCCAGCTGCGCAGCTTCAGTTACCTCATCAAGACTGTCCAAAAAATCATCCATATAGGAACTGTGAATGCTTGCATTGGCTGCGTTGGGATACAAATCCTGATGTGACATTGCATTTTTATTTTTGATATACAGCGCAGTAAATGGACTGGATGACGCCCCGAAAACAACAGCTGTCATTCGATACTCTTTTATGGGAGTTGTGTTCTTTGACCTAACGTCGCGCCATAAAAAACGTAATGCGTCCCTATCTTGATCACGGATCCGTATTTGGGGAAACATCTCCTTAATATCCGCTGTCATTGCGACAGCGCCCTCTCTAAAACGCCAAAGTATGCCTAATAAGTTTTCTAAGAGATCTGGTCCTTGAAGAAGCAACGAATTTAAGGAAACGCCTTGATTCATTGCGGCTGCATCATGGACGACACGGAGTTTACGCTTTTGTGGGTGATACACCCCAAAATGAGGCAAATACCACCTTATTTCGGTATTGGTTTCACTTTGAGTTGTATCAGAAGATTCAGAAGTCGTTTTTAAGTTTATTTTATCCATGTCTGTGGTTGACATGTAGTCATGACATTTTGGTTGCACTTTATTCGGACTGACTGTACCATATTGAATGTAACCTGACGAAGTGTTATTTTTATTTGGACATTCCACTAAATTGTGTTTACTGTTGATAACATTGGTACCGTTCCTATTACTGACAGAATGACCATAATAAGTGACAGGATCACATTCTTCAGCATAACCTTTGGCAATCATATTGTCAATAAACCTTTTGTACGCTTCAGCAAAATCGGACTCTCGAAACATACGTCTTTCTAAACTTAAGAAGCGAGATAGGGCTTGCGGATAACTGTCGGGAACGCACTGAATATTATCCCGCCATGGAAGTCCTACCTCATACCTACCAGTTGGCAAACGTGTGGTAGTATTGTGTAAGATCTCAACAGCTCGAGCATCCAGTTTACTATGAAGTTTCTCATGTTTGGTAATACCCAGTGAGTCCAATTTGTACTGCTCCTTTATTAGCAGTTCTAAACGTTCATGTTCAGTAAGCTCAATACGGTCTAGGTGACAGTGGTTGACAAACTCAACCGGTTTCGTTTTACTAGAAGCCACTCCATACAATGTCCAACCAAGCCAGGTGTGACAAGCTACCGGCTCATTACGACTACCAGCGCGGATATCACGAGATATTGACAGATGCCAGTGCTCGGCACCAATCAGCACGGTTGGCATAGCGTCAGTGTACGTCAAATAATCGGTTAAATCACTCAAATAATCGTAAGACTGTGCGGTGTGTTTGGACAATGTTTGCGTGCTCAAGCTGAGTAAGGGCATGGCCCTGGCACGATTGACTAAAAACCTGTCAGATTCGTGTTTACCCTGTATGTAAAAGTCCACATAAGAAATCTTAGTAGTTTTGTGTAAGCCACCTACAGCATTGACAGTAATAACCTCCTCTGGCCCTGACACCCCGATACGGGCAGCCACTTTAGAATCAATTAACGACGCTGTACTGCCATCGTCTAGGAGTGCGAAGGTTTCGTAACTGCCAGCTGGTCCAGACACAATAACTGGTACCACTTTTAATAATGCGCTGTGTGGTTGTGTTTTGGTTGTCGTTCCAACATGTTGACTTAAAATACCTGTATTAGAAACCATGACGTTTTCTTTTGACAACTCCTGTGTAGTCTTGGAACAGCACGGCGTGTGTTTGGCATCCCTTTCAGACAAATTCGCATACCCAATATTATTGAACGCAGTACACTCAGTTTTGTTTAGCGGTGCCGTACACCCCGTATTGTTCATATTGTTTAGTTCTGTTTCACACTCATGGTTGAGCGCAGCTGTACACACTGTATTATGGAACGCCTGTGTATGGTGTGTTTGCGGTGATGTAAATGTATCCTGCCTGCCGTGTAAAAGTGGATGGTGTCGGAAAGTACAACCGTCGACACCACAAGGGTTCACTTTACATAACTTCCACTGATGTGATTTACTCTTTAGACATTTGTAGCATATTTTGTGTTCACGCAACCAACACCACCTGTTTTCAACTGATAACCTTGTGAATTCGGAACAGTTTTTTATATCATGGCACTTTTTACAATAAATGCATTCGGTTTTGTCACCTGTTTTAATATTGTCATGTGTCACAGCGTGAATATTTTCACGTTTGAATTGTTTATTGACAGGCACAATGATGTTTTGTTGTGTAGCAATAAAACCTATTTCAGGAGATAATGCGAATTTAATATAACGCTCGTGTTCACGAGTTAGAAAATCAGATAAAAGTTCTAACTTTGACATGAGAGGGTTTGACATTTCTGACGCATAGTCAGACCACCTCATCTTCATTAAAGGGTTAAATTTGCCCAAAATACTATGAAATAGCTCAGGTGAATGTAAATATTCTCGTAGACCGAGTAATTTCATAGTAGAAAGGCTGTTTCGTACCTTGTTGGCAAAAATACCAATCTCCTTAAGCTCGGCGCCAAGCCGCGGCAGCGTTTTCAACACTTGTACCTCACCAAAGACGACCATTTCCGGGCACGCAAATGTTCGCTCGAGTGCGTGCATGATCTCCTCGGGGGCAGCTGCCGTGTGGAGCAGCGAAGCGACCGCCTCACGCGCGGGTCCGCGAAGCGCGTTCTGTAAACGCGCAACGTTCTCTGCGGGGGAATGAGAAGACTCAGTACTACTAAATTGACGTTTAAATTGTAGCCATTGGGAACCATTCCCGAAGAATGTAGGGAGTTCTATGTTGGCTCTACGACCTGAAGCCAAAGCTTTTGCTGCAGCTGCAGTGTCAGCAATCGCTTTGAGTATAATTCCATCGTTTCCTGTATTGCGATGCAATTCGACAGTTGGCTCATTCGTCATGCGTAGGCAGCTACCCTGGTTTATATCGCGAACCCAAGATGCCGTCCGGGAATGAACATTACTGGCCGACTTTGCGGAACGTTCTTCGGCTTCTTGAGCGGCCAGAGCAGCTTCCATTTCTAATTGTTCTACTTGTTTTACCTGCTCAAGTAGTTTTCTTTGTCGAGCAATCTCAATTTCTTGCTCACGAATCATCAATTTAAAACAGATTGAGTCGGCTTGGTTTTAATATATTTCCTATAAATAATCACTCCAGCTATACAGTCCATCAGAAGTCCTTTATATTTGATCCTTCTCCCGTCTTATAATGAATATGCGAAGTAGAACCAAGCAGCTGGCAACGCCGGCTAAAAGTCGTAAGGCGACACGTTCAGAACCAGGTGCACCCGCTGTGGGTGGGGTCGGTCGGTCCAAAAGTCAGGGCCTCACGAAGACTGATGCCACAGAAACACCCGCAGCTCTCGATATTGTTCGCGCGTGTCCCGCAACTACCACCACCGGCGGCTGCGGCTCCGCTGTTGCAGCCGAACATTTTGACGTTTCTCCTAGTTGCAGGTCGCACGTATCAGGGTCTTCGCGGTCATCAGCTACTATAAAAGCACGGAGGCTTTCTGCGGAGGCCGAGTTGGCCCGCAGAAGTATGGAGCGAGAGCAAGAATTGATGATTCGTGAGCAAGAAATTGAGATTGCTCGACAAAGAAAACTACTTGAGCAGGTAAAACAAGTAGAACAATTAGAAATGGAAGCTGCTCTGGCCGCTCAAGAAGCCGAAGAACGTTCCGCAAAGTCGGCCAGTAATGTTCATTCCCGGACGGCATCTTGGGTTCGCGATATAAACCAGGGTAGCTGCCTACGCATGACGAATGAGCCAACTGTCGAATTGCATCGCAATACAGGAAACGATGGAATTATACTCAAAGCGATTGCTGACACTGCAGCTGCAGCAAAAGCTTTGGCTTCAGGTCGTAGAGCCAACATAGAACTCCCTATATTCTTCGGGAATGGTTCCCAATGGCTACAATTTAAACGTCAATTTAGTAGTACTGAGTCTTCTCATTCCCCCGCAGAGAACGTTGCGCGTTTACAGAACGCGCTTCGCGGACCCGCGCGTGAGGCGGTCGCTTCGCTGCTCCACACGGCAGCTGCCCCCGAGGAGATCATGCACGCACTCGAGCGAACATTTGCGTGCCCGGAAATGGTCGTCTTTGGTGAGGTACAAGTGTTGAAAACGCTGCCGCGGCTTGGCGCCGAGCTTAAGGAGATTGGTATTTTTGCCAACAAGGTACGAAACAGCCTTTCTACTATGAAATTACTCGGTCTACGAGAATATTTACATTCACCTGAGCTATTTCATAGTATTTTGGGCAAATTTAACCCTTTAATGAAGATGAGGTGGTCTGACTATGCGTCAGAAATGTCAAACCCTCTCATGTCAAAGTTAGAACTTTTATCTGATTTTCTAACTCGTGAACACGAGCGTTATATTAAATTCGCATTATCTCCTGAAATAGGTTTTATTGCTACACAACAAAACATCATTGTGCCTGTCAATAAACAATTCAAACGTGAAAATATTCACGCTGTGACACATGACAATATTAAAACAGGTGACAAAACCGAATGCATTTATTGTAAAAAGTGCCATGATATAAAAAACTGTTCCGAATTCACAAGGTTATCAGTTGAAAACAGGTGGTGTTGGTTGCGTGAACACAAAATATGCTACAAATGTCTAAAGAGTAAATCACATCAGTGGAAGTTATGTAAAGTGAACCCTTGTGGTGTCGACGGTTGTACTTTCCGACACCATCCACTTTTACACGGCAGGCAGGATACATTTACATCACCGCAAACACACCATACACAGGCGTTCCATAATACAGTGTGTACAGCTGCGCTCAATCATGAGTGTGAAACAGAACTAAACAATATGAACAATACGGGGTGTACGGCACCGCTAAACAAAACTGAGTGTACTGCGTTCAATAATATTGGGTTTGCGAATTTGTCTGAAAGGGATGCCAAACACACGCCGTGCTGTTCCAAGACTACACAGGAGTTGTCAAAAGAAAACGTCATGGTTTCTAATACAGGTATTTTAAGTCAACATGTTGGAACGACAACCAAAACACAACCACACAGCGCATTATTAAAAGTGGTACCAGTTATTGTGTCTGGACCAGCTGGCAGTTACGAAACCTTCGCACTCCTAGACGATGGCAGTACAGCGTCGTTAATTGATTCTAAAGTGGCTGCCCGTATCGGGGTGTCAGGGCCAGAGGAGGTTATTACTGTCAATGCTGTAGGTGGCTTACACAAAACTACTAAGATTTCTTATGTGGACTTTTACATACAGGGTAAACACGAATCTGACAGGTTTTTAGTCAATCGTGCCAGGGCCATGCCCTTACTCAGCTTGAGCACGCAAACATTGTCCAAACACACCGCACAGTCTTACGATTATTTGAGTGATTTAACCGATTATTTGACGTACACTGACGCTATGCCAACCGTGCTGATTGGTGCCGAGCACTGGCATCTGTCAATATCTCGTGATATCCGCGCTGGTAGTCGTAATGAGCCGGTAGCTTGTCACACCTGGCTTGGTTGGACATTGTATGGAGTGGCTTCTAGTAAAACGAAACCGGTTGAGTTTGTCAACCACTGTCACCTAGACCGTATTGAGCTTACTGAACATGAACGTTTAGAACTGCTAATAAAGGAGCAGTACAAATTGGACTCACTGGGTATTACCAAACATGAGAAACTTCATAGTAAACTGGATGCTCGAGCTGTTGAGATCTTACACAATACTACCACACGTTTGCCAACTGGTAGGTATGAGGTAGGACTTCCATGGCGGGATAATATTCAGTGCGTTCCCGACAGTTATCCGCAAGCCCTATCTCGCTTCTTAAGTTTAGAAAGACGTATGTTTCGAGAGTCCGATTTTGCTGAAGCGTACAAAAGGTTTATTGACAATATGATTGCCAAAGGTTATGCTGAAGAATGTGATCCTGTCACTTATTATGGTCATTCTGTCAGTAATAGGAACGGTACCAATGTTATCAACAGTAAACACAATTTAGTGGAATGTCCAAATAAAAATAACACTTCGTCAGGTTACATTCAATATGGTACAGTCAGTCCGAATAAAGTGCAACCAAAATGTCATGACTACATGTCAACCACAGACATGGATAAAATAAACTTAAAAACGACTTCTGAATCTTCTGATACAACTCAAAGTGAAACCAATACCGAAATAAGGTGGTATTTGCCTCATTTTGGGGTGTATCACCCACAAAAGCGTAAACTCCGTGTCGTCCATGATGCAGCCGCAATGAATCAAGGCGTTTCCTTAAATTCGTTGCTTCTTCAAGGACCAGATCTCTTAGAAAACTTATTAGGCATACTTTGGCGTTTTAGAGAGGGCGCTGTCGCAATGACAGCGGATATTAAGGAGATGTTTCCCCAAATACGGATCCGTGATCAAGATAGGGACGCATTACGTTTTTTATGGCGCGACGTTAGGTCAAAGAACACAACTCCCATAAAAGAGTATCGAATGACAGCTGTTGTTTTCGGGGCGTCATCCAGTCCATTTACTGCGCTGTATATCAAAAATAAAAATGCAATGTCACATCAGGATTTGTATCCCAACGCAGCCAATGCAAGCATTCACAGTTCCTATATGGATGATTTTTTGGACAGTCTTGATGAGGTAACTGAAGCTGCGCAGCTGGCATCCGATGTGGTGACTATCCACCGTAACGCCTGTTTTGAAATGTGTAGTTGGATTTCTAACAGCCAGGAAGCGTTGCGTCTTGTTCCAACTGAATTGCACGCTGCACAGCCTACTGAAGTGTCTCTTGGTAGTGAATCAACTAACGTCAGAGCCTTAGGTGTCTCTTGGGATCCTATATCGGATACCATTGGTTTTAGGACTGGTTTAGAAGGGCTCAAGTTACATGGTGTTTTTACTAAGCGTAAAGTTTTGTCCCACCTCATGAAAGTGTACGACCCACTAGGATTGCTTGGCCCTATAGTGGTCAAGGGCCGTATACTCCTTCAGGAGGCATGGAGATCCAACATTGACTGGGACACGGTTTTTCCACCTTCACAGGTATTAAGGTGGAACGAATGGTTTAAAGAACTGTCAGATATATCTAATATTAGAGTTCCACGTTGGTACGCTAAGGTAAACGGCGAGCCTCTGCACAGGGAGCTACACGTTTTTGCGGATGCGAGCGAGCTTGCCTATGCGACTGTCGCTTATTGGCGTTTTTTGTACGCAGACGGTACAGTCAAGCTTGCTCTCATATCCAGTAAAGCAAGAGTATCGCCATTGAAGCCCACTTCAATTCCACGCCTAGAATTGCAGGGTGCTTTAATGGCTTCACGCCTTGCTATGACCATCAAGGAATTTCACAAGAAAAAGCCTATTCGGACGTTTTTTTGGACCGATTCGAGAACTGTCCTTAGCTGGCTAAGAAGTGACGCACGAACGTTCAAGCCCTTTGTGGCCCATCGGATCGGCGAAATAACTGAAAATTCATGCGTTCAAGACTGGAGATGGGTCCCAACTGACTTGAACGTCGCGGACGATGCCACGCGAATCAAACCTCTCCATATCAACCCTAACCACCGATGGTTCACCGGCCCCTCATTTCTTCTGGCTTCTCCGGAAAATTGGCCTGTGGAACCAGCTGGCCAGCCTCCAGTTCATGAAGAGTTTAAGCATACTCCTACACTTGTGGTTGGGCATCTGGTTATCACCGCGGATTTCAGTCGTTTTAGTGACTGGTTGCGCTTACTGCGCGCCACTGCTCGCGTTTTGCAGGCGGCTTCTAAATTTCGCTCACTTTTGGACCGCGTTAGACACATTGATCACACTGATCCTAGCACCGATTTTAGGGTTCGTCAACGTACAAACGCGCCTACGTCCACCGCTCTATTACCCCTGACAGCGGAATTGATGCAAGCCGCAGAAAGGCACGTCCTGCAGAAAGTACAGTCCGAGACATTTGGAGAAGAAATTCTGCGGATTGAACGAGGAGAGTTATTGCCCAAGAGCAGTCGCTTAGCAAAGTTATCACCCAAGATGGGAACGGACAATTTGCTACGTTTGGTCGGCAGAATTGAGGCTGTAGAAGACGTCGGTACCGAAGTCAAATCGCCCATACTGTTAGATGGTCATCACCCAGTCGTGCGCCTTTTGGTTCTCTTTTACCATCGCAAGGCTGGACATGCGAATAATGAGATGGTCGTCAATGAGCTGAGACAGAGATACTGGCTTCTTCCCTTGCGCAGCACCATACGAAGCGTCGCCAGCAAATGTTTGTATTGTCGGATCAGGAAGTCAAAACCGATGAATCCAATGACTGGAAACCTTCCTCCGCAGCGGCTTGCCCACCATCGCCGCCCATTTAATTTCACTGGACTTGATTATTTTGGCCCGATTAACTCCACAATCGGACGCAAACAGGAAAAACGATACGTAGCCCTATTTACCTGCTTGACTTCCAGAGCCGTCCATTTGGAACTTGTGCACTCCCTGACGGCTGATTCAGCGATAATGAGTTTACGTCGATTTATTGCAAGGAGAGGTGCTCCCGAAACAATATTCTCTGACAACGGAACTTGTTTTGTTGGTGGTGACCGAATATTACGGGAGTTTTATCAGACAGATGTCAACGATTTTGCTGCCAGCCGAGGAATCAATTGGAACTTTATTCCTCCCGCTGCTCCTTTCTTTGGTGGATGCTGGGAACGGCTAGTTCGCACCGTCAAAGTTGCACTGAACGCCACCCTACGCGAAAGGGCACCTAACGCAGAAGTACTCGTGACCCTCCTGATGGAAGCTGAGGCCATTGTCAACTCCCGGCCCCTAAGTCACGTTTCTGTGAGTCAAGATGACCAGGAGACGCTGACACCTTTCCACTTTCTAATTGGCACATCCTCGAATCAAGTCCTACCTGCAACCCTTGACGACCGAGACCTTCTTCGTAGAGCAGACTGGAGGAAGGCCTTGAGGTTAGCCGACCATTTTTGGAACCGTTGGGTGAAAGAGATTCTACCTACAATGCAACCACGACAGACAGGCGAAAACAGGGAACGCGACTTAAACATCGGTGACCTGGTACTCATCGTGGACGAAAATCTTCCAAGAGGAACTTGGCCAAGAGGCCGCATCACTGCAACCTTCCCTGGCCGAGATGGCGTAGTCAGGGTGGTGGACGTAGCCACACAGGGAGGCCTTCTTCGTCGGCCCTCCAAAAAGTTGGTCAGGCTAGACGCGTAGGGCTCCTTATTGGCTGGCCCGGCTAGCTTCGTGTGCTTTCGCACACTAGGGGGTGGGATGTTGCGGATGCAACCTATTTTGTACCTTTTTTTGTCTATTATTTTTATACTTTTGGAATGTTTTATTTTGTTTTATCAGTTGTCAATATATTGCTGTCGAAAACAGATTGAGTCGGCTTGGTTTTAATATATTTCCTATAAATAATCACTCCAGCTATACAGTCCATCAGAAGTCCTTTATAGAGCGTACTTCACCTCTGCAAACCCCAGCCACATCTAGGAGCTCTACGCACTTGTGCGCACCTTCTACCAGTCAAGAGGAAAATGACACACAATCGTCCACTTCCTAACATTATCCTAGGTCAATCTAGTTACATTCAGTTTGTGTCTCACATGGAAAAGTTTAAATGGTCGTTAGTTTGCGATCTGCAAATTAGTTTAAATATTCAGTAGATTCGATTGTTTTTTTGTTGTTAATATGTTTATTATTCAAGGATCTAATGAATTAGGTAGTGTGTTTTTAAACATATTGATTAGATATAAACTTCTTTGACTGATCAACCTTCGGTCTTATGATGATTTTCACAATAAGCGAAGATTTATTTATATATTTTTTTGGTTTCCTGTTATGATAAGAACCTGTCAAGATCATGATAAGAATTCTTATAATATTGATATATACGTAAAATACCTATTCAAATTTTTATCTTGAAGAAATAAATGTAATATGTTAATCATTTATGTTTTATACCCATGATTCCTAGATTTAGTTCACGTTACAATCTTCCAAGTAATTACTAATTAATCGATTGCAGAAGCCCGTGTAACCACGGCTCACATAGATTGAGCCACGGCCGCGCACCGACCTGCCTTGCGCAGACGCCATGACACTTTAACTTCCGGTAGAAAATTCCCACAAAAAAGCAAGTCATGCTTCAAGTCAATATTGCAATTGGAGGCTGTATTTCTAATCAAGTTTTATGCCTTCTCTACACAATGGTCCATGATGGCCGAACATGTACGACTGTGTGGAGAGTATAATCATAATATACATGTATCACAATATAATGTATGTGAGTGGCCATCAGCACCTGTAATAGGTTTCAGCTGAAAGACGTCCACTGCTGAACATAGGCCTCCCCCAAAGAGTATCACAATGACCGGTCCTGCTCACTCCTGCGTGCTTAACCAGGTCATCAGCACTACACTACACATACACACTATACATACTAAATACTCGTAAAGTATACGATGGTATCTAATAAGCATAATACGGCCCGCCTGACGATAAGTGTTTAAACCAAGTATTTTCCCATTTGATTTCCAAGTATCACATGAGTTACCTAGTTACTTGATTTTAGCGTAGAATCGGCAATATACTTGTTTTCAGCGTAAGTAGAATTAGTGCCCTAGAGTACAATGAACATTTACTTGAGAGGCCTCGGCTTTGCAAACGTAGTGTTGGACGCCCGCCGGCCAGATGGACTGATGACTTGAGGTGGGTAGCTGGTAGTGGCTGGATGGCGAAAACGGGAGAGCGCTCTTGTGGCGTACCTTGGGGGGGGGGGGGGGGCTACGTACAGTATGTACGTAACTATGAACATTTCCTTAAATATTTTGAATCACGACTAGTCTTTAGAATCCCGATTAGTCCAAGAGTTGGCAGCAGTCTTAGACAAGTTTGTATAAATTGCATTGTAATGCAATACGTGACTGTAAGAGTGCCTAATAGGTTATGTGTTGGTTATTTAATGCAGATTGTGGTTAAGCAACGATTAAATAATGTTTCGTATTATTGGAACGTGACAAGCACTATTTAATGAGTTTGATAGAATATTATGATACCCCAGGAAGTACGTGGAACGTTGTTATAAGAGCACATTACATATATAGGGCGGTAAAACGAAGTACGTCTCGTCTCACTGATATCACAAATGGAAAATCGTCAAAAAGAAATTACCATTTTGATATTGGACCAAAAGTTATTACCAAAAGTGAGATGCCTAATAGCAGTTTATGTGACTGTACATAATGAAGGGCATTAAACACGAGTGTTTTAATGCCTAATTATGTACAGTTACATACACTGCTTTATCTATCCACATATTTATCATAAGCCTCCATGATGCATTCAGGAGCCGCATATTAAGACCGGCATCGCGGCATTGTTTTCTGGCAGCTGTCATAGCTTTTTTTAAATTCAGAGACAAACTAGAGTCAGCTCTAACTATCATATCGTTCGATATCTTACTTACAGGTAATTTGAATTAATATTATATTTGAATATACAAATATATTGTTTTGTACAAATAAGAATATATTTGCTGGATTTCAAAAAACGATAATACTTTTGACTCTGATGGAAATCTTATAATTAAATTTACATCTCGCACTTCAATTCACATACCCATGATAAATGCCTTAACTCTTTAATAAACAAATGAAGCGATCATGCATCCCAGGGTTGCCATAATATGGCAATTATTAATTCATAATAACAATGCGGGAATTTAAAATACAGAATTTCTAAAGAAATATAATATTATGACGTATAACATTCAAAAATTCTGACACAAACTAACTCGCCTGTGTCCTTCCTAGGCGAAATATGTAAATCATGATGACTTTTTTTTAAATTAGGCTTTGTGTAATATAGTCCGTGAGATGGGCACTGGTTATATTTCGTTCTAAAATTATTATTGCAATTTAAAAAAAAATTGCATCGGCTAGAGATAACACATAATACTTCACTGTCAATGTATTTTAATTAACAGTTGGAGTATCGACACAGTTTTTTTTTCATAATTTTACGATATTTTTTATTTTCATTTTGGGCATTACTAATAGATATCTGTGAAATTATACACATGATCACGTGCAATGTTACTTCTTACATTTTGTGCTGAATCGTGACATCCCTATATTTTTTCTTAAGCAAATTGTGAATTCGCAATGTAAATATTGTGCTCAATATCGAAGAGAGTCCTGATTGTCTCATTTGACCGGCTGTACTAATCATAATATATGTATTCGTACGTCTGTGTCACGAGGCCTGTCTTTAAAATCAAGTTATTTTGAAGCAAATGGGGGGCTATTTACCCCCCCCCCCCATTTGCTTCAAAATTCCTTGATTTTAAAGATTCATAAAAAATATTGGATGTTGCCAGTAACAAGAGCGAGTAATTTAACGTAAATTATTATGCTAATATGTTTTTTTCTAAGGTTTTCTTAAATTTAAGCTAATGATTATCAAAAAATAACTACATTTGAAACACTATATGAAAGCTGATTTGAATATGATATATATATTAATTTTATTAACTCTAAGTCTAAGACATAACACGTATTACTAAGAACATTTATGTATTAAGCATGGGTTCATACATAAATAAATAAATGATCTTAAAATTTGTACTTATTCCATTGACATTAATAAATAATTTTATTTTTACAGGTAATGATTCTCAACGCACACTTCCGTGATTTGGTAAGCTAAATACAACCATGTCAAAAATGTATTCGGTCGAAGTGCTTAAAAATTTGTCAACATTATTGCAATGATACCACAGTCATCGTCAAGATATTTATGGGTACGTTAGTCGTGCAGTTATTTTTCCAGCTGACTGTACTGTTTGTATACACTAAGTACCTACGTCATGAATAGATATAATCCTTTTCATATGCTCGCCATAGGAAGACTTTTTCTCACCGACACGTTAAGTTATATTGATCACATCGTGATCAGTTACTTAGAAGTTCCTTTTATGAACTTATTTAGAGCCTCAATATGAATTTATGATACGCGTTCGTTTCCTAGTGAGTGTCACGAGTTTCACAACATATACATTATAACGAAACAAATAGCCCCGACGAAAATAGCATAAAAAACCTATTGTTGTCTTTCATGCATGTTGTATTACCACTTTGTATGAAAATTTCACCTAAATCGAACCATATTTTTTTCAAGCAATTCAATTCAATTCAATTCAATTCAAATAATTTATTTCGGAACATTGTCCATAGTTGTTAGTAAAGCAAAAACATATGAAAAACTTAATTCTAGTGTTAGTGGGTACATGAAATATAAACATTAGGTATTAAACCAAACAATGAATATCGTTCCAGTGTTTCTGGATACGGCCTTCAAATCTGTCAACAATGGTACCTACTCAGTAGAGTGTTTGGGCTGCCCCGAATTCTGCGCACCACGGATGCTACCCTTTTGCGCATAATAGCGGCAAACCCGTCAACATGCGCATCAGCGAACATCCCCGACGCGCTACAGAAACGAGGCAGCCCCAACAGTATCCTGAAACCATTGTTGTACTGTACTCTTAGAGCACTGATAGCCTTCTGCGTGTAGTTAACCCACAGGCTGCAAGTATAGAAAGTCTGGCAAAAAGCTTTAAAAAGCGTTAACTTAACTTGCTCTGAACACCTTGCAAACCTGCGGGCCACCATGTTGCACCGGACTGCCAGCGCTCTCCTCTCCCGTCCTATGTCCAAGTCATCACAGAGGGACTCGGAGACCCAATGGCCAAGGTACTTAAATTTTGAAACCTGTTTTAGCGGGGTGCCATTTAATTTGACAGGTGGTATTGTGTACGTTTTCTTTCCAGACTTAAAAAGGAGCAACTCGCTTTTCGCGACGTGACAATGATGAGTGCGTGTACGTTAGTAGTTAGTAGCAATGCCATAATCCTCAGGGCTTTTACCTAGGGTGGTAAAACAAAGAATGTCTCTGATCGCAGGTATTTGACGCCCGAGCCGAAGGCAAGGGCGATAAATATGCGATCTGAGGCTTTCGTTATTACCGGCCGTGGTGAGTATAACATTTTACGTGTCTCCCTGGCCGGAAGTGGGATTTTCCACACGAGCAGCGTGCGGTAATTGCAACTTTATAGCCAGGTATGACGTAAAATCGTTTATATAAAAATCACAAATTTCTCTAAAATTAGAGGTTATTCGAGCTAAAGGTGTATATATTATATATTAAATAAGTAGCAAAATATGTATTCGAACGAGCATCGAGCAAGCGTAGCGAACGAAGTTCTATGCTTAAAGCTTGGGCTAAAAATCGTTTGTCCGGTGTCTGTCACGATGTCCCGCTGTTCTCCTCTGCAGGTCGCATTTCTCAAACGATTCACGTGAATTTTTGTGAACAGGTTCGTTAATTATATAAACGATTTTTTTTGTCGAATCATTTATTTGAAAATGAAAAAAAAGCTTTTAGGATACATGCTCTGGACTTCTATAGCTCGCAGAGTTACTAGTTTTATGTTTGATTATTGTATTCCAGTTAACATTATAACTCTCTCACTGCGCTGGATGCGTTATCGCCACTTGTGTCTACAAGCGGTTTTCGCTACAGAGCGAAAAATATCTGCTACGAGCTACGGCGTAGCACACGTAGCTTACCCTGCAGTGCTAGGATACTTTACGTGTACTACGCCGTAGCAGATATTTATCTCATTACCTACTTCCCGCATTTTATATTCATGTGTTAAAAAAATTTACATTCAATTTACATGGGTCGTTTTCGTTGTAAAAAGTACCTAATGAATGACATTGTAGACAAATTAAGGCCTTATATTTTTTAAAGCCGCTTATTCGCAAAGACAATGAAAAATCCACCGACGCTCGCATATTTTTATACATTGCATTTATTTTATTCTAATCGCGAAACGTATGTTATTCAGATAAGATCTCTAGAACTACTTAATTATGGGCAAGGATTTCCTATGAAGCATTGTAATAATGAGAAAATACGTCTAAAGATACGCACGATTATATTTTCTGACATCTGATTGTGATTTTATATACGTACGCGCTTTTGTAAAAAAACTGTGCATTCAGTTTTATGCGAATATTGTTTTTTTGTTCTTCTTACCCTGAATTGTTGATACTAAAAATCCCTATGCAAAAAAATTAGTCCCAGATTTACTATGTCAAACTTTTCGGTAAAGATGTTTTTTTTTTCTTTTATTCAATAAGAATAAAGAAAGATAATAATGATTCTGAGTAAGAAGAATCAACAAAAAAATATTCTGAAAAAAGTTCATGTATGATGTACTTAAGCGTTTTTAACTCATACATTTTTACATACAAAACGTTTCTCACCGAAATATCTCACTTATCCCTTAAAGACTTTTAAAAATAAGACGTTCAATTGACGTCATTATTGTTACATTATAGTAATATTTTAATAGTTTTAACAGAATGATTCCACGGTATAACAGCGCTGAGTCACAGAAGATAATCGCCGCATTTTATATGACAGGATAAAGGCAGTTAGCTGAACCAACGAACCGCGCCATAAGAACGCTGTTAGGTATCAACAAGCCTCACACGTGGATTGTTACAGCTTTTATTCAAATCAATTCAATATTGTTTTTCAGCCTTGCTCCCATAAGTTTTAGTAATACAATACAATTTTAATCTATAGTTAGTGACAAAATGTTGACTTACTTAACTAAGGGTTGCGAGGACATGGAGCTATTGGAGCTGTGTCCATGAGCGCGGAGTACCAGCGGTCCGCGAACGCGCTCAGGATTATATGTTGGGGCTGCACTGTACCCGGACTAGCAGGGACGCGCAACGTTTGCGCATTATGGCCGCGAAACCGTGGGTCCGCGCCTCCGCGAACATACCGGATGCGCTACAGTGCCGTGGCAGACCCATCGGTATCCTGGACGCGTCCTGCGTCGCGTCTTCATTAGTTGCTATTTCAATGGAATCATGTCAGAATTTTTGAAGTACTTTACATGTTTGAGGAGTTCCATAAGTCATCTATTTTCTTCATCATCAGTTCGACTTCACCAAAATTGAGATTTCCGGGGGTAAATACACGAGTTATAAATTATAATAGAAAATACCGAAATTACTTCACGCGTGCCTATAAAATTTGAGGGTTGCCCTCAACTTCCCTGGGATCCCATCATCAGATCCTGATTTGGTGACAATGGGACCCCCTCAGGAGTATAATACACTTATGATAAAAAAAATGTTTTTGTAAATCGTTCCACTATTGACGGAGAAATCATTGAAAATACATTAAAAAAATATATACAGTGGAACATATAACCTCCTTCTTTTTTGAAGTCGGTTAAAAATAGATACTTAAGTTCAGTTGACTAACCTACACTCAACTTACTTACTTAAATCTTTCTATGGAAACTAACGAATTTAATAGCATTACTATCTAACATAGATTACTGCCCAAGGAAAATAAACATAATTTGTATGCAAATTGTATTTTAACGATGAATTTTTCACCTATAAAATTTTCCGTTAAAGAATTCTAAGTATTGATACAATTAATTTAAATGTAATTAGGAAAATTACCTCGTGCTGATTTACTGGGAAATTGTTTTGAATAACATTATAGCTAGTATTTCTTGAAATATTTGTGAAATATACTTATAATTTATACATCAACTTTCAGAGCAAGAAAACTCGTTTGTTATATGTTGTTATGTAAATTCCATCTGTGATATGATAATGCCAATATACAACTCACAAATCTGTATTCCCACGAATATAAACAGTTTGAAAATATTACCTTAAAACACATACAGTGGAACATATAACCTCCTCCTTTTTTGAAGTCGGTTAAAAACACAGGTTATTTGCACGCTCGCTATCTGCCAATATTCCCTCGCCCTCAATTGCACTAAACCCATTTAAAAAACTTAAGCTATCAATCAGTTCGTCGCCGGTCACGAGTTTGCATGATGCTTAAGGTGGTTCGATTGCCATACAAAACGTTATTTGACATTCGCAGGTTAACGGCGTGATATTTTAAGAAACTTATGTAACAAACTTTCATCAATTGGCTTCCCATTTGCGCCAAATTCCCCCTTTCCTAGAATAAACTTGTTTAAACTAGATTAATTTGAGAAAAATGGTTTTCCCAAAATATCACGTCCTAAACCAATTTCTCAAATTAATCTAGTTTATACAAGTTTATTCTAGGAAAGGGGGAATTTGGCGCAAATGGGAAGCCAATTGATGAAAGTTTGTTACATAAGTTTCTTAAAATATCACGCCGTTAACCTGCGAATGTCAAATAACGTTTTGTATGGCAATCGAACCACCTTAAAGATAATTTCCTTACTAACTCGTCAGGGCTGTGGCGATTTTGGAGATAATTGGCTTCTTTGTTTTATCTTACTGGTTATAAAGGAGGGGTTCACTTGTTTGTTGCTACTTCGCGCCTCTGTACTTAGTCGTTACCATTTTGCATGATACCATCTCCTACTTAGATTTAAGCAAGATTATTGTTTTCTCAGTAAGTGATTTATGTAAATCTTATGAGAAATAAATGTCTTAAACCATAAATGTACAGTATCAATTCGTACCTTGGAGGCCTTTGGTTTTTGTACATAAAGTAAAGTAAAAAAAAGTCATTTATTTAAACAGAATGAGTTTTACATAGTTACGAGAGGTCCCCCCACACTAGGCTACGCCTGTATCGTGGAGAACCAGTTAATTTTTAAACATCAGAAATAAGTTACCACAGATATTTATTACATTTGGAGGAGTAAGAAAAGATATTTTACATTGAAAAGTTTATACTTAGAGACTAACTTAGATATTAAAGATAGCTTCAGTCTCGGCATAATTTAACGAATGAAGAAATTTAAAAATAAGTGATTTTTTTTTGTACCTCCTTAATCTTAATAATTTGGAACAAAAGGTGAGATAAATTAACTTGTCATGTTTCGCAATTCTGTGGAATTGTTTGAAAGGAGTATTTTTATTTTTATTTAACCCTAATTAATAGGCAACCACAGCATGTGTTGCGTTACAATTTTTAGCATTAATGCACTTAATTATCTAAGCTTAAAAATAAAACAAACTGAATCTCATCAGTCAGACTATGGTTCAAGGTTCAACAACAAATCCCTGATTTTGCATTTGAAGCTATTATGAGAATCACAAAAAATATAAATATTTAGGAAAATATTCATATTTTTTCAGAACAGAAGTTCTGTATTGTGTATTGTAAGCACGCGACGGGCGAGGTACAGGCGAGTGCTTACCAAAGTATTTTAGCTACTCTTAGATGTAACAAATGAAAATATAACAATTAAAGTTTTGAAGTCAGCTTAAATTGTGAATTTGGTTATTATTTGTGTTGCCTGTATAACCATCCTGTTACATAATATATTTTGGGGAGATAAAAAATATTTTACATTCAAAAATAATTTTAGTAACTCTTGGTGAATCGGTTATTATTCAGTGACATTAAATATTGATTGGATTATATTTCTTTGACTGTCCATACTACGTCATAGATATTATTTACATATATGAAGGTATGAGTCCGTAATACGTAAATTATGTATACGTTCGCTACCATATTCAATGAATAAACGTGACGACCATAAAAACCATCTCTGATTGATGCGATAGAAGACGTATTATACAAAAAGTCTATTACATAATTATGATAATTATTTCACAACAGGTCTCAAATCGATCGTAAATATTTATAACGAAAAACACGTGCAATTAATTTATGGCGAGTTTTAATGAGCCTTTTATTTGGAACCTCACAGTCTGTTTTGGAAGCACTTGCTGATAGATAGATCAAGTGTTTTTTTAGGGTTCCGTACTCAAAGAGTAAAACGGGACCCTATTACTAAGACTTCGCTGCCCGTCCGTCCGTCCGTCCGTCTGTCTGTCACCAGGCTGTATCTCAAGAACCGTGATAGCTAGAGAGTTGAAATTCTCACAGATTATGTATTTCTGTTGCTTCTATAACAACAAATACTAAAAACAAAATAAAATATTTTTTTAAGGGGGGCTCCCATACAACAAACGTTATTTTTTTGCCGTTTTATAGATAATGGTACGGAACCCTTCGTGCGCGAGTCCAACTCGCACTTGGCCGGTTTTTTTTATTCAAGTTCAAACGAGATTTTCATTGAAATACGCGAGTGTTTTATGTTGTTTTAATCAGAATTTTATAATTAATGTAGTAGATGTTTTAAGAAATGTAGCAGTTTCCTGGTAAAACTATAGGTTAAGATTTCGCTAAACGTTATGGCACTTAGGTATAGTATTCTAAGAGGTGTACGTATTATGTAGGTTCTTGGGGGATGTTGGGTAGGTAATTCAGCGACAAATAATTGCACGTAGGTATATTCAGTTTATTATACCTAAATGCGTCCCGCTCTTAGGCATTGATCAAACTTCGTATAGATCTACTTGATATTAGCGATGCGACAATTAGTTATAAAACGGTTTGAGGCTAATGTTGAGTAATTTTCAAACAGTAGACCTAAATGATGTACATATATTATGATATATGGGTGGATTGCAAAGAAATTGTACATAATTAAGGACCTTAATCTAATCTATGCTTTAACTTTTTTCCATTGTGTAACGAAAGTTACCCATATAAAATGTATGGGTAATTGCCGTTACATAATGGAAAAAGTTAAAGCGTAGATTAGATTAAGGCTCTTAACTATGTAAATTTTTTTTGCAATTCACTTATATCGCCGCTACGTGTAATTGTAGCTTAAATTCAAAGTATTTACACATAATGTGCAGACTAAACGTTGTGTAAGGAAAGAATTCTGATTGACTTCCTCATTTAAAGTACATTAAAGAAATTTAAATTATAACATTATGCTACAAGTCTATAGAGATAGCAATGCATACAATGATTCGATACGTTTAATGCGTGTCCAATTAGTTAGACAAACAATGTAATTTAAAGATATCTAATGCATAGAGTTGGTATACCTAATTACCTACTATTACTCTTTCTCATAATGAAAGCTAAATCAATCAGTACGTAGATTCCCTTAAAGATTGAATAATAAGCATAAGACCTAGTATCATCCAGAAATAACTTTTTAAAGATTTATGCGATGGCAACAGGTTTTCGAGTTTCGTATAACCTGTTTAGCCGATTTTATATTCATGTCGAAATAGCAGTGTTCGGGTCCAAATTATAAAATAAGTTAGTATTTAATAGTCCGTTTAGTGTTGGGTCCCCGTGTGACGTCATGTTGGAATAGCGCCATCTCCTTTCTTCTTGTGGGCGTCGTAAAAGTAGACTATGTGATAGGGTGCAAATGTGTTGTAGGCGATGGGTTGTCAACCTTTCGGTGCAATATCACATTCGCTCCAATTTTAAGCTTATATTTACAATTGGGAATGGATGAAAAATTTAGGAGTGCCTGATTATTTTTTTGGTGATAGGAATAACCTAGCCTAGCACCAGAAAAAAGTTGCATACTTTTCAGCTGCGTCAATTATTTTTGAAAAACATAAACAGTTTCCTCACTTACGTTTTTGGTTTAGGACGGCGAATGCGACACTTTCCTTGATCCGTCTCATATTACAAAAAAATATTTTAAATATATGACCCTGGCAATGACAATATAGCTGCTGCGCTGCAGCTGTCAATATTATTGCCGTTGTCAGTTTACCACGGATTATAAAGATATTTTTTTGTAATATGAGATAGATGCCTGATAAGTGAGGAAACTGTTTATATTTAAAAAAAATAATCGACGCAGCTGAAAAATCAGCAAGTTTTTTCTGGTGCAAGGTTATTCCTAAAATTAATAAATAAAAAGCCTTTATTTACAGACGTTGGTTCGTTTCCCATTACATTAATCTATCTTTCTACTAGTTCGCACTTTGTTTTTTTGTTTGGTTGCCCTTCGGAAAACGCCTCCTCCAGCCTTCTCCACTCGCTCCGATCTTGTGCAACCCTGTTCCAGGGGCAACCTGCCACTTGCCTTATATCGTCTACCCATCTCTTTTGGGGCCTCCCTTTATTTCTCTTTCCCACTCTGGGGTACCATAGGGTGACCCGTTTGCTCTACTTGTCTGCGCCTCGGCTAATGTGTCCTGGCATTTGAGCCTTTTGACCTTTGCTGAGATGTCTTGTACTATCGTCTTATGCCGTATCTCCGCGTTTCTCAGCCGGTCGGATTTCCGGACGCCTTTCCATGGCGCGTTGAGAACATGCCAGTTTGGAGATTGTAGCTTTTGTCAGGGCTCAGGTTTGGCTTCCATACATTTGTACTGGCAGGATGTTATGACATGTGTTGAAGAGTTTACCTTTTGTCTTTGTTAGGAGAGCTTTATCTTTAAAGACTTCTTTTAAGGACCAGCAGTATCTTTTCCACCCATTTGGTGTCCTTCTTTCCAGTTCCTTGGTTACGGTTTCTTTAGGCGATCTTATCTGTCCCAGGTAAATATATTCGTCCACATATTCTACTAATACTACTTCTATGTTGATGTTGTTCTTCTTGCCATTTGTCATCGTCTTTGTTTTGTCCAGATTGAGTGATAAACCCACTGTCTTACTATTAGTAGCTATATCAATTAACATTTTGTTGAGTTCTTCAGAGTCTTTAGCAAACTGTACAACGTCGTCTGCAAATCTTAGGTGGGTTCGTTGGCGACCATCTATATTGAGACCGCAATGGTTCCAGTTTAAATCTCAATACCATTTCTAGAACAGCTGAGAACAGTTTTGGAGATAGGGGGTCTCCTTGCCTTGTTCCTTTTTGTATGCTGAAAGGCTCGCCTTTTCTATCCGTGATGTACTTTGTTCGTATATGTTGCTGATTAATCTGATGTACTTGTGTTATATGCCCTGGCTCTTCAATGCGTTCCAGATCTTGTCGTGAATGAGAGAGTCGAATGCTTTGCTATAATCGATGAATGCAATGTAGTATATAAGATTGTATTTTCTATCACCAAAAAAATAATCAGGCATTTCTAAAATTTTCGTCCATTCCCAATTGCTAGAGCTACTGAAAATTTAATTTGTGAAGCGCGATTTGTGAGCCGCTAGCCACTTGTCTTAATTTAGCCGTGTAGTAATCGAGCTTGGTCAATTATACTCGTATATAAAATACGAACCGATTCGTATTATCTACACGACTAAATACAATACAGTGACAAGTGGCTCAACAATCTCGCGACTGTAATTTACCTACCCCTTAGCCTAGGAATGTGGGCTCGAGTTAATGTATGTGTGTAACAATAATATAAGGATGACGAACATTTAAAAATAAAATATATATATATATATATACTTAACTTAACGGAAAGTCGGAAAATTAAGGTCAAGAACTCGATCAAAGTTAACGAGAAATTAATTGATTATACGTCACAATATATTTACTATTCTTTCTAAAGGCATTAGGTATCGGACGATGTTCAAGTCAGTGTTCAATAATCATCAGGATCAGTGGGTCGTTTTATAGTTTATTCTATTTTAGAAGCATTGAAGCGAAACTTCTTTTAGACGTGCATTCAATTTGTAAACACAACGTTATCTGAATCTTTATATTCTAGTTGTTACTAACGAAAATAATAGTCAAAGTTGCAAATTATTTTTAAAACGTTTACAGTTCTGTGACTAGCATTGTGAACGGTGTACCTGCAGACCTATTTGCCTCAAAGTTCCGATAAGTATTACCATGTTTACTATTTCTAACCAAAACAAATGAAAAATAGAAACGAAAAACAAAAGTTAGGCATGCTTACAATATTCTTATTTCAAACTTGCATTGTAGCAACGTACCTTGCAGTTGCAGGTAGTAATAATAGTACAGTCAGCAGCAGAAGTAGAGATAGAAGAGGTCAGAAGGATCTACTAGTACACACGTCTTTATTATAAGGGAATACGAGCTTCAAGAGCTTGCTTACATCATTTTGAGTATATTGCAAGCGTAGAAAAACACAAACCAAAAAGGCTTTAAAGACACCATCTCGCTGGAGTGGTAGACAGTATTTCTTACAGCAAAATAAAGGTAGTATTGACCTACTAAGTTCTTACTTTAAAGTTCCAGTGTAAAGTCGTGTCGCGAGGGTTGCAGACAGTTTTCCGCGACGCCGTGGAAACGCGATCGCACGTAATTACCGTTGTAAACAATAGCAGAAGGCTCGCTCGTCATTCGCGCGGCGAGCACCGTGCGAACCGCACGCGCGTGTGCCTACAGGTTCGTAGAATCCGATCGTTTTGTGCCTTATCATGTGTTCTCCACCTTTTTACATCGCATTGTTCGAACGGGATGCACTTATCTTGATGCGGTAGGGCCGAGTGTAGTAAACAGTTAGTACCCTTATCGTTTCCTACGACCGAGATCTTGCACTTGACATTGTCACCGGTAAACGCGCGAATTTGTTCTTAATTGACGTGATATCTAACTCCGATTAGTCTAAAAGTTGAATAAAATATATAAATCCTGAAATCTCAGTGGCAGTGCTGTTTAACTAGAATGAATATTCATGTATCTCGTACATACGGAAAACGCTCATTTATCTGCAGTTATTGTTCTATGATCATTGTTATGGAGATCGGAGATGTAAAAGAACATGCCCAGTTCCACATAAACAGTACAAAATGAGTGGAGATTAGCGGAAATAACAATTCAACTCAACATTCAATTGCGTTGTCGCGTTAATGTGCTTTTCTGAGTTCTCGTGATATTTACAAAGTAAAGTCATTTATTTTAAATTGAGGTTTAGTACGTAGTTTTTCGTTTGTTTTCAAGGATTGTCTATGGCAGCGCTCGCGCCGTTTTCCGGGCCGTCACGTGCTCCGCTGGCTCGCGATACGTTACGGGGACACTATCATGCTATTTCAACCACTATCGTTCGTATAATTCGTACTCTTGTTAAGTGATTTGTAACGAAGTGACCTCTAAGACAGGTGGACGGGCAAATTAGCTAATGATTCAGTTTTTGTCACCGGTACGAGTAGGTATCCAAAAACAAAACTAATCTATACTTTTGCTCGAAGGCATTTGAAGAAGCATGATTCTGATATTAAATTGAAACGTAATATAATAATGCAATTTTGTACTACTTTGCTTTGTAGTAAGTACTTATCTAATAAGGGTTAAAAATGGTGCAATATGCGAAGGGAGTTTACTTTACTTTACTGTACTTTTTACTATATCATGGATACGGTAATAATTGAATTGAACGGCTGAATTGATTTTCTATGCAATAATACTTAAACAAAATATTTACCTTCATTACTGAAAAACTACCTACTAAACCATACCGAGCACATTATATTACCCGAAATCTTAATGTACAGAAAAAACAGGATTAAGTTTTTTTACAGTTACTGCAGATAAACAAGATAAACTGCAGTATTCAAAATATTTCATCATTTTTCCATTATCACAATCATCAAGATTAATCTAGGAGAGACGGTTGAAAACTTCATTGATATCACGCTATCTTTTCGCAGTAAGAAAATAAAGCACAAGGTCGCTATAAACAGTCGCATTTATATAAGCATCAAGATTAACATTTAAATAAATTTTATCACCCACAGTTTGATGATTCGAGATTGATCAAAATCGACGAAAGCCATCTACGAACACTTTTGAAGTACCAATCGAGCTAATTTATCCGCGTGACAAGATTGAACACCAAACGGCAGTTTTGTTAATTCATAAATCCAAAAAACAGTGTGATATGGTAATTTGGCAGTGATCATTAGTGACTTGTGATCGGTTTGTGATCGTGAACTCAGTGCAGTGCCGGTGTGGTGATGACACATAGTTCCTAGTCGTTGGACCTGTGCGGAGGCACTCTGGAGCTCGACACGTATGAGGTGTCAGTTGTCGTCCAGCTGACAACAGATGTCACCGATAACAACAGCGGTAAGTGCATTGTTATGAGACCTATGACGTACAGAACATTCTGACTTTATTTATTTTATTCTTGTTCAATGGTGCTACGACAATTTGAAACTTCTAAGTTAACAATCAAAAGATCCGCCGTTTATGCCACACATTTTGATACCATATACGTTTCTGCCAAAAACGTTGGTTTAAATAAAAGCTTGTACCAGCTTTTATTGCCGACTGTACTTTTTCGCACAGTCGTCAACTACTCAATGAGGCGTTTATCTTGCATAATTGAGGAATTTCTATGGCCACCTTCCCTCTTCACCAGCTTTATGGTACCATAGAATTTCATCTGACGTATAATTGTACAACATTTTAAATTGATCATATTTTGAAGCTATTCAAATTCGATTTGCAAGATTTGAAAACTCAAAAATATTCTTTAATCCTTCCAAAAGTTGTAAGGGCGGATATATTTCACTGCCGTAAACAGAAAAAAATACAGAAGGGGATACCTTATTTACTAAAACAATTATACCCGTAATATAAAATGAAAAGCACATCAAACTACGGTTTGATTTTTTCAAGTTTAGTTACCTACAATTCTTTTATTGTGTCATTGTTCGAACGCTTTCGGGCTCGCAGACGATTATAACGTGCGATTAAACAGGCTTATTCACCACGATAATAGCGATGTTATTATGATCCCAAGACATATAGGTCCATAGGTTTATATTAAGATCACGTGTTGCATTCAGGAGAGACAAGAGTCCATAAAATAAAAATAAAAAAATCATTGATGGTACTCAACATTTTCTCACGTCAGTAGAGGCATAATTATGTTGATAGGTACTAAACGGACCTATTATCCTTTCAATGGAATCATTATAATACGCAGTGACAGTTCATACGTTTATTTCAAACGTTTATTAGCTCTCGAGAAAATGCTGTATTCGTACTCTATTATTTATCTGATTTTCGAAAAATGCAAAGGCACTTTTAACACTTTGATTATAACTGCCCTACAGAAAGGGCATAATCTTATTAATAACTTACTACCCTTTTCACATAAACGCCGTAATGTGTCAAAACGTCGCGTGAGTGACAAACTCAACCGTGAAATTGACGTAATTGACATACAGCGTACAGAGAAGCGGATAGAACATATGTGTGTTTCATTTATTAAAGGCAGTAAGTACGTATCGAGCTCATGGGTGGTTATTGCGTTTTGTAAGATATGGTGGAGCAGTAGCGTGCGCAAACGCAAGTGTCATGAATAGCCTCATCACGCTCGATGTGGCCTTGAGAAGGTTCAATTTGAAATGGTATCGATGGTGTACATGTAACACGTTCACAACAGAGTGTCATCATTGTCTATTTAATCGTTAGCACTCACAGCAAGTATTTTCTTTTATATTCTACGTACAGTCTACAGTAAATATAGTCCGTTGATATGGACATGGCAGTTTACCCATCTGTTTCTGGCTGACTAGTAAACTTAAGAATAGATGGCTGAATTCTCTCCGTTTGTTATGTTGATATCTACACCCAGATTAAACTGGCCAGACTTAACGAATGAAAAATGCTTGTTTATATCTAACCCAACCGTTGCCGATATACATAGAAAATAGAACCAATGATGTAATAAAAAAAACAGGAAGATACGTTGTCTATACGAAATTCCGTGTTTAAAAATGGCCACCAAATCTGACAGCATACGTTTCCATTTACGACGCAAAACTGAGGCAAGTTGGTGCAATTGACTCAGTTTTAGTGTGCCACTTTTGGAGTGCTTATAACCTATCGACCTCTTTTTAGGGTTCCGTACTCAAAGAGTAAAACGGGACCCTATTACTAAGACTCCGCTGTCCGTCCGTCCGTCCGTCCGTCCGTCTGTCTGTCACCAGGCTGTATCTCACTGATACCGTGATAGTTCCAGCTGAAATTTTCACAGATGATGTATATATGTCTGTTGCCGCTATAACAACAAATACAAAAAACACAGAATAAAATAGTTTTTATAGATAATGGTACGGAACCCTTCGTGGGCGGGTCTGACTCGCACTTGGCCGGTTTTTATTTATATTACATCATTGCATAGAACTATGTAGTTTAGTGTAGGGGTGGTTGTTGTTATTTATGCTTCTACTATTCACTTCATTTTATTAATGTTTATAGCAACGATATCTTAAATTAATTGTTCATAATCTAAGTACAATTTGACACTCTAGATTCTATAACCCAATTTACCGATTTAGAAGGCTCCTAAATTCATAGAACACTCTGTTATTACATTTTATTGGGAAAGTGATAGTATGAGGACACTTTAAATAAAACTAGCTGCCCGCGCGACATCGCCCGCTTATTGCAAAGAATGCAAGCAAACCCGCGGGATAAAATATAGCCTGTGACCATCTGGAAACTCCATTCTACACACAAGTGAAAGATTTTTTCAAATCGGATAAGTGGTTCCAGAGATTAACCCCTACATACAAACTTACAATCCCCCAGACGTTTCCTCTTTATAAATTATAAATATTGGTAGGTAAATATTAGATATCTTGGTCTAGGTGCCTACGCGGCTTCATTCTAGGTATATATGTATATACACCGTGGCCGTGAATAACCCGAAAGATTGAAGCTAACGATACTAGAGCCTAATTAGAGTATATAAAGTTATGTACCATATAGTCCAAAAACTCATAATTAAGGAGATATTAATTATTTGAAACAAATCAAAAGTTAAAAAATCTCCAGTCTAACACACCCTAAAGGCTTGGGCATAACTTGACACTTCTTGTCATGGAACACAAGTCACGGCATTCGCCGTTTGTCGTATGATTTCGGAGCGATTCGTGAAGTGTTATGCTCGCTCTCTGTTCTTCAACTTGAGTTTCTCAACTAAAGAGTTGTTCACAAAGAAGCGGGCAATTAATAAGATTTAATTTGTACTGAAATAGTAATTTAATTAAGACACATAATTAGACCCATGTTGATACAACATCATTTACTCGTACTGTCGTCAAAAATACGTGGTTTAAATCTTTCGGGTTATTCACGGCCACGGTGTATACTGTTGAAAGATTATTTTCACCTCAGCAGCTCGAACAAGCATATTTTGCTGCGTGAAAACAGTGAGCATAATGCGATTTTGCTCACTCCGTGAGTCAAAGTAGCTTTTTAATTTTGATATCGAGCACTGGTGACACATCAACATCATAGTGTGGGGTCTATTACAAATTCAGAATATTATAGGTGCGTAAAAGCCTAACGATATATTTTTTAACGTGACGATGTTCTCACTGCTGAGGTGAAAAGTTGTATGTATCACACGAGAGCAAAGATATTTGCATCTCGTGCCTTTGAGTCCCTCACTACGCTCAAGATTCTATATTTGAATCAATCGCTACGCTTGTGATTCAAATATAGAATCTTTCGCTTGCTCGGAACTCAACATCAACACTCGCAGCAAAAATCTACTTAGCTCTCTTGTTGAACAAATAACTATTGTAATCGTATGAGTAGTTCCATAGTTTGCCTGTAACAAAAAAACTTATAAAGTTTTAAAATATAATATTAGTATAGGACCAGGCCCCGTAGCATGGATGGCCTTATCACGCGACAAGTGACAGGATAGAGCATCCGTCCCTGGCTGACACCGTTCGATAGAACGAGACGACGCGCTTATCCTAACACTTATCGCGTGATAACGCCATCCATGCTACGGGGCCAGGTATATATTACTAGTTTAGACGAGCAACGCTATTGAATTGAAGTGTAGTCGTTTAAGTGCCCTTCAACAAAAAGATAAGATTAATCGTGAAAATGGAGTAATAATATGTTAACTTTTAATCAGCAAAATAATGAATAGTTAACAAGATATATTTTACTAAGTTTAGCATCGAGTATGTAATACCAATCAGTAATTCATAGGTAGTACCTAATAGTAATTCAATGTGCTGATTACTTCTACAGAACAACTACTACGACTCGACTCGTACTACTATGACTTCGGATAAAAGTGACATATACCCTATTCCATATAAGATTAAAAAAAATCGTGCGTTAATCGACATGCGATTTCAAGGAAAACCAATTTAAAACGCAAAAATGGTATTGCTATGATTGAAAAGCACTTAATAATCGAAATAAGTAAAACTAGTACAATATTTCCCTTTGATATCCTAGATAAACAAAGAAACGTAGACGCAATTGTCCGTTAAAATTCTAATGTTATCTGGAAAGAGGTAATAAGGGCTTATCGAGAAAATGAAATTGACATTTCGTAATGTCACTATCCACTAGACATGTTACTTTAAGATGCATCAAAATAATATCCCATTGTGAACCTGACTAATGGCGGTACACTGTCGTAAAATATAACCAGCTATAAACATCAAAGAACCTGCAGCGAAAACGCAAATGTGTAGAAATCTGAGAGTGCCACGAAATGGCCCGTACAAAATCAAACAGCAAATATCTAGGGAAAGTGCGCACTTTGTGATATGGGCACTTGTAGTGTAGTGTGCTGGACTCCTTTTAAGTTTTATGGAGAGAAAACAACCGATTGTACCCATGTTACATGAAGAGGGAAAAAGGCGGTGTTTCCGAGACGACAGTTGCTTTATCGGTGCCGTCAATTGCTGTAACATTGCCTTTGAAACCTAACTTTGCCTATGTTAAAAACCGAGTTCAAGTCAAATACTCGTAGTTTTTTTTTTGATACCTATATATGAGTATTGTAGTTACAGTGAGAAAAGTTTTCTCTGCCAAGATCTTTATGCCTTTTTGATATAAGACTGAAATTCAAGGGGCCAGTGGAAAGGTTTTTTCACTATGAGTGAGTAAAGTTGAGCACGTAAACTCAAATGCTCGACGGTAAGTATACAAATTAACGATTGATTGGTGACCTACCGAGGTATTTTTTCGCCTGAAGCGAGGGATTGCCACGCGATTTTAAGGTGGGTCACGAAACGAATGCAATCCGACTGTCTTCGGTAATGTTCGCCGGTCTTTGCGAATGGAAATAAAAATATTTTCACATTTTCAAACTGTTTAGGACAAGCTCGTACCGATTTCCAACTCTTCTGTAATTATTTCAAAACTCTCTCTCTCTCTCTCTCTCTTGTATTCTCTATTGTATTCCGCTAGTACCTATGTCGGGCCAGTCCTATTTTAAAATCGGCCTTCAAGCCGATAGCAGGCGGTACCGGGTTACCCTACACCCATTAATGAATAAATGTAAATACACAGGTATTTTTGGAAACGGCAACAGCAGAACAACTTATAAGTCAAGCTTGCGTTTTATTTTGAAGCCTTATTGTAAGAAAGAATACGATACTAGTCTTATTCAAAATGCAATGTCTTATGCAAATGAAGTGAGCATACGGTACGTTTCGTAATTATCATCGAGATGTCATAAAATCTGGCATAGGCTGCGATTAAAGCTTCTTGAATATAAATATGACTTTCGTTTCGTTATTTGTGATTGCACTTTTTGTTTGTGAATGGTTAGTACGTTTCATATAGAGATATCCTTTAAATATTGGCTTAATATTTTGCTAGTCTTTCACGTAACGCTTGTACGTACGTCAGGTAGATCTAAATGTCACTTTTTGTATGGGAAAATGACAGTTAAGTTCTCATAACGTACGTTCAAAAAGTTACTTGAACACCCCTCTGGTTGAGAGGTCTATTCGTCGTAATGTGTTTCATGAGCTCGCTTCCGAATTTTGTTCATTAGCTCGGCGCGCAGGGAAAACAAATTCCGCTGAAGTAAAATTACAGAGATAGGTCTATTATGCATAAAATATTGCTCGTTGAAAATCATAGGGTAGACAGCTAGATGAATCTGACTGAAAATGTTACCGGGCTAGTTCGGAACGAGGGAACGCTGAGGGGGACTTAATGCTTTCCTCTGACATTGATCATGAACTAAACAGATTGAAGGATATGTGACTGTGAGTTTCGTTGCACATAGCTACACTAACAATTCATGGTGATCCTGCCACAAGGGCTAATAAATAATCTAGTTTGTGTGATGATATATTTTCATGAATCTTATTGTATGTTTTAACCTATTATTGTAGCATAGCCAACCAATAGCACTTAAATATTAACAAATGGAAAACAATAAAAGAACTAAACATGTGACTCTCTTGGTACCATAAATTATGATTATTTTGAAGCGTCTTTCAATATGTAGAGCATGAAGGAATTTAAATCTTTACACGCGGGATATTATTATAATGTATTAAATTACGCAGCAAGTACTGAATAAGAAGCAAATATTATAACTATATTATTTACTGCCATTTGTCATAAACATTGGTTACACTCGCTACATTAAAAATATAATAACAATTTGCCATGACATGAATGTTATCGCGAAAGCGATTACAATTAAAATAAAAGCAACTATAAACTAGTTTATCGGTGAATATAAGCGCAAAAAAATAGCGGGCCTTGTATTTTTTGTGCAAATTATTTATAAAACATTTAATATTCAAATCCGACAATGATAAACAGCATTATATTTAGTCTCATTATCAGAACGTTAGTAATCCAACATCATTAAAATATTAAATGTGCAAAAATTTCCATGGCCAAATCATTATTCATTCTGAGGAAAAAGGTTTCAAAAAGGGCCAAGGTCTGTCAAAAGTTTCCTATGTGACCAAAGGGCCTCTTGAGCTGATAATATCGTACCATTGTTTACACGCGTAGGCACTTGAAGTGCCTGTCGATGTGTCTACGTCGAGGATTACTGTGAACATGTTATTAATCATGTTAAGAGTTTAGTAATGGAAAGCCACGTGAGATTTATTGTTATGTTAATCGATTGAATAAAAACCTCATTATGTAGTGGACGTACCTAAATTAAAAAAATACTTAGTAGGGTCATTTCGCCGGTTACGCGACCACCTTCGGTTAGCGACCACTTGAAGAACATGGTTTTTTCAATTGACGATAACATCAATTCTACAGAGCCTATTGAAACAGTCAGCCGTATGCCTTATCGTTTGTAGTTATGGAATAGGAATTTACAAAAAAAACGAGAAAATATACTTTCAGTTCACCAAGTCAGCTAAGTGGTCGCTAACCGGCACATGAAATTAGGTGGTCGCCAACCGGCGAAATGACCCTACACGCCCAGAAATAAAGCCCATCCCTGGGCGTGTACATGTCTATCAGGGCTACTTGATATACAGGGTGGAATTTCATAAACTGTACAAAATAAAAGGAGAAAAATTTCAGCCAATTTCATCGGTAAAACGGTGTTTTTTTTTTTTTTCTAGTCATTAGTTTTTTTTTTACAGAATTTTGAAAATTTTTGTAAAAACTCGGGTAATACACCTAATTCAGACGGTATAACTTTTGATCCAATGGTCCTAAAATGAAAATAAAAAATGCAGAGTATTACCAAGGGACAGGTTAATAATTCTTAATAACAATAAAAAACCAACTAGAAGAGAAAATTCGCAAAAAAAATTATTGTTTTTGAAAAATGGCTACAAAAATTACGAATTTTAAAAGAAAAACACAATTTTCTGAAAAAAACGCAGATTTAGTTACCAATTTTTTTGCTTAGTATTAAACCTCACTTAATGCCGATTCTAAAATCGTTTTTAAACTGTCTCAGACTTTGAAAAATACCACGCTAATGGGTACGTAAATCAAACCATAATTTTATTAATTTTAATCCTCTTAAAATCCTTAATGACCGCTTGTTCCCAGGTAGTTGAAGGGTGTTTTTGGGTTGAAGGTGGAGATAACATGAGGGGTATAAAGGCATTGGGCAATAGGTCAACTATTCAGTCGCTCGCAAATCGCAATTGCTTGTCTTTGCTCGCCACTTCTTTGATTACTCCAGTACTTGTTCAGTTTGAATCATCATGCCCCGCTTACGAGAGTTTTCGCCGTTACAAATAGCCAACATGCACTATTATTATGGATTGTGCCATGGATCTGCAAGAGCTGCGTGTATCGCCTATTTAGAGCAGTATCCTAATGACGTTCCAAGACCTGCTGCTCGCCACTTTCAAGAAGTTCATCGCCGGTTGTGCAATATTGGCCTGGGATACGGTGGCCGAGATCGCCGAGAGCCAGGAAACATAATTGATGTTGCCATAGAAGAAGCAGTTCTCAGAGACTTGTACGCGGACCCAACCACGAGTCTAAGACGCTTGGCATTGAGGCACGGAATCTCAAAATTCTCTGTCTGGAAAATTTTGAAGAAGGAAGGACTGCATCCATTTGCCAGCTTGAATTTGTTGCGTAGCCCGTCGAATCATTCCCGGATTATTTTTTATTTCTTGTGCTGCATTTAAAATTCTGTCGTGCAATTCTGCTTCGGTATTGACGATTCTGTGATATACCCGTTGCTTCATATCACCCCAAAGAAAATAATCCAACGGCGTCATATCAGGCGATCTTGCAGGCCATCCAACGGGGCCGTCTCGGCCGATCCACCTATTGGGATATTGCTCATTTAAAAAATGTCGAACTCTTAATGCCCAATGAGCTGGGCATCCATCCATTTGGAGAAACAGGCGTTGTCTCACATCTAACATCACATCTTCCAAAAGCTCTGGGAGCTCGTCTCTCAGTAACAGTAAAAATCTGTCGGTGTTCAAAGTATTCGGTAAGAAGACTGGTCCAATCAATTGATCGTCGAGTACCGCTGCCCAAACGTTTATGGAGAATTGGTCTTTAAAATTAGATGGTCTTACTAGGTTTGGATTATCGTGAGCCCATGTGTGTAAATTTCTGAAGTTAGTTATTCCCGTATGAGTAAATCTTGCTTCGTCCATCCATAAAATTCTTGTGTGAGCGAAGCTTGTAGAAGTGGCGAGCAACGACAAGCAATTGCGATTTGCGAGCGACTGAATAGTTGACCTATTGCCCAATGCCTTTATACCCCTCATGTTATCTCCACCTTCAACCCAAAAACACCCTTCAACTACCTGGGAACAAGCGGTCATTAAGGATTTTAAGAGGATTAAAATTAATAAAATTATGGTTTGATTTACGTACCCATTAGCGTGGTATTTTTCAAAGTCTGAGACAGTTTAAAAACGGTTTTAGAATCGGCATTAAGTGAGGTTTAATACTAAGCAAAAAAAATGGTAACTAAATCTGCGTTTTTTTCAGAAAATTGTGTTTTTCTTTTAAAATTCGTAATTTTTGTAGCCATTTTTCAAAAACAATAATTTTTTTTGCGGATTTTCTCTTCTAGTTGGTTTTCTATTGTTATTAAGAATTATTAACCTGTCCCTTGGTAATACTCTGCATTTTTTATTTTCATTTTAGGACCATTGGATCAAAAGTTATACCGTCTGAATTAGGTGTATTACCCGAGTTTTTACAAAAATTTTCAAAATTCTGTAAAAAAAAAACTAATGACTAGAAAAAAAAAAAAAACACCGTTTCACCGATGAAATTGGCTGAAATTTTTCTCCTTTTATTTTGTACAGTTTATGAAATTCCACCCTGTATAATAAATAACTTAACAGTTTTTTTATAAGAACCATTTAAACTCTCGCGCTTTGTACATATATTTAAAGTATTTATGTACAAGGGTCTAACTAAAGCGATATTTATTTATCTTTATTTCTGACGTTGCGACACGGGTTTCGCCGGCCATGATAGTCCCAGATGACTGTCAGAAATAAAGGTAAATAAATATTGCGGTAAACCCGTGTAAAATAATAATTTATATAAAATGTTACTTTATGTACGTTTACTCGTACAATTAATAAGAAGGGCAATCTCATAGATTTTTTGCGCGCAATAGCTTGATATACGTAGTTAATTTTGATATGAAACCAATAATTCGAGTCAAATATACCCCATTTGACATGAAATGTCTATTCGACTGTTATATATTTTACACATGTTATAGTTACAACAACCTAATGATAAATTTATTGTTATTTTTCACTCTTTATGTAATTCACCAAGCTTTCCTTGAGACCTTGAATTGTATAAAATAACAGATTACGACATTGTCCTTGTCATGAGTGATTGAGATAAAAGAGAAACAATGAGTGTCGTGTTATGAATAGTTATCTTCGCGATTTGTGATGGCGAAATGGATGTGTTTTATTCATATTTCCGGGATAAACATTTTTGATAGCTAATTTTCTACCATGTAGACTACTAATTATTTACAAAAAAAGATTTGTGCTAAGGTAGGTATTATAAAATATGTTAAGTATGATGTATTATTATAAGCATCGAAGTATCTTTAATCAACAATGTAACTTAGTCAACTATTATCTATTCAATGACTTAGTGTTCAAAATAAATCACACGTTACTTTACTAGCGCTTCAAAAATAACAATATCTGTGGAAAATACTTGAAACACAATGACGAAATACACACGGAATCAAATAAAATAATTACAATTTAGATGTCACATAGTTTGACATACAGAACTAAATACCATTTCATATGATGTATGCACAGGTTATACATACGTATGTATGTACATTGCAACTAAATTGACCGTACCTGCAGACTGTTAAACCTCCACGCTTTTTATATCATTCTAATGTGTGATATATTTAATACCTACTATTAAACTTACATGCAGTTACAAGTTCAGTGCTAATCATGTTAACACCTTAGAGGTTTTGTACACTTTTTTATTATTTACTACTAAGTAACAAACATTAAGATCCGTCCTGCTGTTACCTACCTGCACACGTCAATACTTTATTGACGTTGTAAATAATTGCATTTGTTGGCGACGGCAACTATTAAAAAAAAAAACAAAAGTGTGGAATCTTAAGCACCGCTTTCGCCTTCCTATGGCATTCTTAAGGTGGTTCGATTGCCATACAAAGCGTTATTTGACATTCGCAGGCTAACGGCGTGATATTTTAAGAAACTTATGTAACAAACTTTCATCAATTGGCTTCCCATTTGCGCCAAATTCCCCCTTTCCTAGAATAAACTTGTATAAACTAGATTAATTTGAGAAAAATAGTTTTCCCAAAATATCAAGTCCCAAACCAATTCATAGCCATTAATTTTCGGCTCCAAAATTATAATGAGTAATATCATAAAAGAAACTTATATTTCTCTTCATCAATTCATCATTTAAGTGATGTGGAATAGGACTCATGTAAAAGAGGTTTTTATTAAGACACATTTAAACAAAACAACATTCACCACAGTAAATAGCCTAAATATTCCCACCATTTGCCAAATTAAACTTTGTAAAAAACACACACCTTAGTCACTTTACAAATTGCTGTTGAGAACCTAAACAAGTCATACGTTTGTTGAGTTACCTATTGATTGCTGCAAATATCAAGGAAATAAACAAAATGTAGAATCGTGTAAATGTTTAATTCGTCAATAGGGGAAACGTGTTCTTAGATATATGTGAGGATATTTGCGAGGGTAAGCCCCTTTGACAGTTCAATTGCGCTAGTCATAAATAATTTGTACTCGTACTTATATAATGTATGGCTGATTACTTTAACATGTGCCTTGAGAGGATCTAGGGAACTGCTTTACAACATCATACATATGAAATGTTGTTAATATTTATCATAATGTGTTTTATGTCCTCTTCGCCAAGGGTTGATGAGGCTCCCTCTTAACTGAAAAAATACTTATCTCTGCGAAGTCACAAATCATTCACAAACCAACCGGAGACGGATAAATGAGAATAAATTATTAGAATTACCAGCCACTAAACTAGAAATGTACAGAAAAGGACCTTATTACCGATGTATAACAGTAGCAAATAAAATATCAGAGCATATAAGGGAGGAATCGAAAGATGAAATATTTAAACGGAAATTAAGAGAATTATTACTTGATAAATGCTACTATTCAATTGAGGAGTTCATATGTGATGACCAATTGAAATAGAATTTAGTAAATATTATTTATTTGTGTGTAAATGGCCTTTTGTTTTATATAGCATGTTAATATTAGCCCGTAACTATTAATTGCTAATTATAATTTTTAAAACCAAAAACTACGACATGATTATATGCCAAAAATTATGAGTATTTATGAGTAGTTTATGTGTATGACTCTTAGTTGTAACTTTAATTTTAAAGGAATACTTGCTGTGCCCTAACAGGGTTCATGTGCGAACCAACCCTAATGTAACACCTATGTTATAACACATGATAACTATGCAATAAATGAATTATGAATTAACCTCACCTACCAACTCAAATCACCCACAGTGATTGGTAGGTAATCGAAAGTAATAATGCCTTAAACAAATGTTTCCATCACTATTTTAATTGTGTTAGGAGCCACACCTACAAAGCCAAATTCAAATCAACGTCATAGCAATCAACGGAGACATTAAGTAAATTGCTATGATACCCACCCTGATGGGCACGGCCGCACAAATTAAAAGAGCACATAGTAAATAGCTTAACCATGTTCGTTAGGATCTTTTGGGTTGCGCTAGTATAATAGAATATCGGCCTTGACTTTTGCGTCAGAGCCTCTCCCTTGAGCCATTTCACCTGACCTATTCAGCTAATGTGCATCGTAGTAGCGAAGATAGTGTACCTTATTCACTTTCTTTATAAACGATTGTCGTTCAAGTGGTTCTTCAACATTTCATTAAAAAAAATAACAATTTGGAGCTCATGCTGTAGTTTTGACCGACCGGTTTATCCTAGGACCCTAGCGAAACTGATGGTTCATGGTTCAAATCCCGGTAAGGGCAAATATTTGTGTGATGAGTATGAATGGTTTTTTTCTATGTATTCAAGTATTTATATCTATTAAATATATCATCGTCCTGCGTAGTGCCCATACCTTCTAAATAAACTAGGACCTTTTTCTGCGCACAAACAGCACTGTGATTTGGCAGATTAATTGTATGTATGTCTAGCTATAAGCCTTAAAGAGAATTTAAAAAAAATCTTGTGTTCTTTAAACAGGTACGAGCGTAGTAGTTCGATTTGTGACAATAGCCGCTTTGTCCCAGGATATTAAAACATGCTAAGTAATCATAGTTTAATTAAACATATCGTGTACATAAATATGTCAGTTATCGAAACACTGCAGTTTTCCGATGGTCATCTACACAGCGAGCAACATATGAGGCGCGTCTTATTGAACAACAAACCTATTTATCATAATGGTGATTGAGTTCTTATATCACCGCAGGAGTTCAATTTGTAGGTATTATGCTATGTTGTATAACGGGATATGATGTTCCTCGTCCACATGTTATTATGTTCAATATATTGCGTAAGTAGTACGTATAGGAAACTATATCTGAAAAAGGTATACGATAGATATGCCATTTGCTTATCTTAAGAAATAAAACTCCTGATCCTGAACAATTAATAACACTCAGAATGTAGTCAATAGAAATGTTGAATTATTGTTTGCAAAGAGATTTTTTTATGTCGGTAAAAGCGGTCAACTTGCGACCTACATAATTACAGCATTTGTAAGTGCCAATCATAACGCGCACATATTTTCCTTAAGCATGAAACTCATTCAGCGAGAATGTCGCAAACTTAACTAGATTGCAGTTAAGTAATAATAATAATTATTATGTTCAATTCAGCATGCGCGCGGCCCGGCACCTTAAGGGTCGCCAGGAAGGTCGCCATACAAACGTAGTTTCATTCTCATTTTACGATACACATGAAACTTTGTATACCTACACAATGGGATCCACCATATGTAGGTCGGAAACTAGTTTGTGTTGTATTAAAATAGAAAAAAATAGAGCGAGTAGAACGTTTTTCATACAGTGTCTAATCGTTTTTGTTTTTTCAATTACGTTTTCTCAAAGATGCAATGAAATATTCTCTTTACGTTCCTTATAATAGACTCGGAAGTATCCTTTTTCGGGCGCAGCATCTCGAGGCGGCCTGAAATGGGATTTCATACAACTTTTGAGGCCTAGGCCTGCAAAGTAACTTTTTAATTTTCATTCCACTATTTGTAGCACAGCATCACGGCATTCAGCCATGAAAATTAGTTTGATTTGAGGATTTTTATTTATTTATTTCATTGCATGTTTGTAAAAAGCACTATACATGCCTCGGCGTGAAAACGGATGTCCGGCCAAGTAGGTATAGATACGAGTACAGTTGCGAGTACAGCGGCCTCTGATGTAATTATTATCTATTGTTTATGTCAATTATAATTTATAGTAACAGAAGCTAGTTTCTTCTGTATAAAAAGTTTCATGTTATTCCAGTTTGCCGTTTTAAAATGAGAACCAAAGTACGTTTGTATAGAGAGTCGACTGGTGTAGACCGTGCTGGGGACACTTAACGCCTTGGCCACGACCTGCGACCAGCGTTTTATCTGTTCATTGCGCGGTCGAGACGCGCAACGCACTGTGGTTAGTTGGGATCACGCGCAATGAACAGATAAAACGCTGGTCGCAGGTCGCTTAAGACTAAAATCGTGGCCAGGGGGTTACGCTTTCAGGTTGCATTGACTGTATGTTTCTTACGTGCTGCAATGTCAGATGAGAGTTATCGAGATATTACATGCGAAGAGATCTAATGAACAAGTTGCTAAATCAGTACATAATGAAAAGAGGCGGGGCAGCCAAATCTATCAAGAGCAATCCGAGAAGAAGACTGACAAATAGCGCGTATGAATTTATAGTTTAGGATCATACTGTTTCTTGTCCCAAAGGACAATGGAGAGGGCTATGCTGGGAGTTTATCTGCTTGATCGCATCAGAAATGAGGCTATCCGCAGCAGACCCAAGGTGGTTACCTTAGCCCTCCGAATCGCTAAACTTAAGTGGCAGTAGGCGGGGCACATTGCACGTAGAACCGATGGCCGTTGGGGCGGAAAGGTTTTGGAGTGGTGGCCACGTACCGGAAGGCGCAGCGTGGGTAGAGGCCTCCCCCAAGGTGGACTGATGACGTGGTAAAGGTCGCGGGAGTCCGCTGGATGCGGGTGGCGTAGGGCCGGTCATTGTGGCACTCTTTGGAGGAGGCCTATGTCCAGCAGTGGATGGTCTTTCAGCTGATATGATGGTGATGATACTGTTTCTATCTACTTTTAATTTGGCGGTCCTTTAGTACATAGCTGTAGGAAGTTGAGCCATCTATTGCACTTTCGGCCGAGACATGAGTGCATAGTGCTTTTCGCGGGATGGGACACATGAGCTCTTAAAACAATATGTACTTAAACGTTCTTATGCCTTAATCATTCGTACTCGAATAATGTTCTAATAGCTAACGCGGACTGTACATGATGACTACGATGATGCGTATTCCTGTTATCCCTCAATAGGGACGTAGGGCTCGCAGAAGAGTTCTCCATTTTACACGATCTTGCGCTACTACTTCTTCAGGCTCTTTTCAGCCGACACCCAGTTGAGCTAGATTGTACATCATTTATTTAATCGTATGGCATACATTATTTGGCCTTCGAGTTTGTCACTCTTTAGTACCACCCATGGGACACGTGCAGGGTTATGGTAGGTAGCTCCTGCGGACGCAAGTGACAGTTGTCCCCCCTTTGTCAAGTGAGTTGGCAACTCGACTGTTAGAGGTTCTTAAGCCGCCCGAAGGCATCTAACTCGGCTTAACGACTACTGTCATAGACAGCAGCCATGATCAACTGCTTAGCGTGCCTTCCAGCACACGGAAGCGCTCATTTATAGTAACCACTAAAATAGGCGGTCACCCATCCAAAGACTGACCGCTGCCGTCTTTGCTTAACCTACGTTATCGTATTCGACTCGCAGGTGCCGCTGGGCTATGAACGCTTCATTAAGCTAAACGCTTCTTCGTACATCATTGATATTAATTGATACTTTTATCAATTTAGTTCTCTCTAATAGAACGTTCAGAGGAAAGTGCGTCTCCGGGCACCGAACGATCTACGAGTACCGATGAACGTTAAATATGGCGCCGGCAGCTGTCATTCCATAGAAATTTACCAAACTTTCCATGCAAACAGATTTTTCTCAAACATGCAATGAAATATTGACGTTACGTTCCTTATACTAGGCAGCGAAGTATCACGTTTCAGGTGCGGGAGACGAGAGACACATAATGACATTTCATGCAAGATTGGAGGCCTATGGTTTTTTTTTTAATTTCCATTCCAGATTTATTAGAGACACAGCATCACGGCGTTCAGCCATAAAAAAAAACTATTGTATAAGCAACATTTGCATTTTGGTTCTTTGTGACATTCTGCCACTACGATTATTAAAACAAGAAACGATGTTTGCTATATTTTGCAGTTTTATTTATGTAGAATCGACTTGAACATAACAAATAACACATTATTAAAAAATTGCAATTAGGTATTTTAAATTACACATTTAAATTATTTCATCGAAATATTAGCGGTAAAAATGTCTAGTCAAACCGCATAGGTATTTTTTTAATCATATTGGAGGCAAAATTGATAATTTTTCATTCTGTAATTCTATTTTATTGGATTTATTGTGCGTTGTTTATTTTGATATTTAATATGAGTTCCGACGAAAACATCGACGAAGTAATACTAGGTGCCATATATGTATGTGTTAGTTATATTTTTTTGTCTATACTAGAACTTTCTCTAGAAATTAAAGTTTGATTTCATGGAGTTTTTGTAATTTATTTCATTGCATGTTTGAGAAAAGCACTATACATACCTCGGCGTGAAAAGGGGTTGCCAGCCTCATATCTATATGTACTCGGCCGGCAACCCCTTACTTCCCGGCCTCTGTAGTAATGTACTATTAACAAACACTGCTTACGATTTCAGACGGTTTGGAGCAATCCACCCTTAAAGTAGCTTGTAACCTGCTTGTTATTTACAATCAATATAAATATTAGTCATACAAACCATTTCACAACTCTACTAATAATTAATTAAATAATTATCAAATCCGGATTTTCACGTAACGTAAAGTAACGGGATAACGATTAGTGAGTCAAGCAAGTCATTTATCTGAGGTTAATTGAATTAACGATACCTATCTATACTCGTTCCACCCAGAATGAGTCTAGAATGACTGCCAAGATAAAAGAGCAAAGACAATACCTACAGGGTTAAAACAAAATCACTTTTCATATTCTGCGTACCGATTACTTAGTTAGTGCGATTTTTCATAAGAATCATAAGTTTTGTACTTGTTTCAAACTGTACAAAAAGATCTTGGCTGAGACTAATTTAAAGTAAAGAAGAGAAGTTTTTCAGAGTTAGAAAAATATGTTCCAACTACGTAAATTTGATCCTGAAAAAAACATTCAAAGCTAAAAAACCGAGGTTATTGGTTTATATCAGATAAAAATATAATTCTAGTAAGTAACAGGTTTGATTGATGCCTAGCAAAAATCTAGATTAAAATGTCAAACGCGAAATATGAATAACATTGAGATAAAAGCCTATAGATAATAAACAGGACATACTTGAGTTTCTCGGTTCAAAAAATATTCTATAAGTATTTAGGTATATGAAATAAAGAAATACTGACCTGACCTGACCAAATACTCTGCTTGTGATTCTTCTGGAGTCACGAGTGTCCATAGGCTACGGTACCTGCTTAACATCAGGCAGGCCGTAAGCTTGTCGTTGTATAAAAATAAACTTTAATTTCAACAATATCTGGTAATTGAAAACCCCTTTCAAAATAAAGACACAGTACACTTTACACTAATTAAATTACTCCTGGCCCCGTAGCATGGATGGACTTATCGCCTGAATGTATCTATCGTACATAAACAAATGACATAGTGATATAATCTGTTTGAATTTGCGCAGGCGGCCGCGCGTGACGGATTATTTTACAACGTTTTCGTGATGCATGTTGTTTGCGCTGTCAACCTGACAGATGTCAAGGGAAAATTTCTGCGATGGTGACTCGCCTTCCGTTTGTTTTGCGGAAAGCGTTTTGTGAATGGGCTTTAGAACTTGTTTCGTGCGACGGTGACGGTTGTCAAAAATAATTTTAGGGTTCCGTACTCAAAGAGTAAAACGGGACCCTATTACTAAGACTTCGCTGTCCGTCCGTCCGTCCGTCCGCCCGTATGTCTGTCACCAGGCTGTATCTCAAGAACCGTGATAGCTAGAGAGTTGAAATTTTCACAGATTATGTATTTTTGTTGCCGCTATAACAACAAATACTAAAAACAAAATAAAATAAATATTTTTATTGATAATGGTACGGAACCCTTCGTGCGCGAGTCTGACTCGCACTTGGCCGGTTTTTTATAAGATCTATTTGCTGTCAACAAAGGCAAAAATACACTTTTGTAGTTTGTCCTGACGTGCACTGAAAATGGGTTTTTGTACATGAAATCGTTATTTATTGTAGGACTAAGACAATTAGGCACCGTCAACACACAAACTCAATTCAAAACACTTGGATGTCGCAGAAAATGTTAAAGACACAAAACTTGATTTTTGATATCAATTTACAAAAAGTATACACCACACCAGTGACCCGGGACCATGTTGCTATTTTGAGATTCAAAATATCACCGTTGATTTTTCTTTGTATTCTTGATATATTACACTATATATTATATATATATATATATATATAATTTGTTCCAAAATCATTGGTACCGGGGCCCATTTCTCAAAAAGTACTAGCTTAATAATACTAGTGGTTTGTCTCATTTTGTCGATTTGGTTTTATTTACGAGACAAACTAATACGCTTTGAGAAATGGGCCCCTGAACATAATTCATATTTTGCCCACAATGTAATTTAATAGTCAATAGATCTTACGACTATTTATTGTATTGCCTGTCAAAGATTATGGTCGCGGTTCTCCAATCAAAGATGGAGTTATTTTTACGTCATAACCAGTATCGTCGGTCGTGCATGAAGGCAACCAGTTTCAAGGAAATTGTGATTCACCTTATTACGGTTGTAATTTTTTATTATTTGTTTACAAACCTACAAATCTACGTTTGCGGTTGTTATATTATACCTCATTTCAGATAACACTAGAATTAATCATCCTCGTTTCTTCGATTATCTAGATCTACGTATAGGATATTAAAGGGAAATATTATACATTTCTTTTCTCATTGGCCTGTTTTTTTTCTTTCATTTGTAATATTGTTGCGTTTACAAATAAATCTCTCTATAAGTATGTATTATTATTATTATAATTCTGGTAGTGGCTTTCGGGCTGTCAAAGCCCTTATATCACTGCGACCATCGCTGATCTATTGTGATCGCCACTTACTACAATTCTTGGTCAAGTCCTGCAAACTCGAAGAATTGCAGGATTTTGTTGAACTCAAGAAATTTGATCTCCTCCGGGCACATGATGTGTTTGCCCAGGAAGGAGTTACGATTACGACTAAGTATGTAAGATTATTTTGTAGTGATAAGACCGTTCGTTAATATGTAGTAGTTAGTTAGGTAGTTAATATGACATAAAGCATGATTTACCGAATATTTTAGATTTTTTACATTATTATTTTTTTTTTACATTATTGCTAATTACTGTTTGTACGCCTCATGGTCAGAACATAGTGATTCTAGACTGATTCTTGTAACACCAACGTTACTGTACCTATGTTTGACAGGCAAATAAATGAATTGAATTGAATAATACAAATTCAAACATAGTAATACAATATATTTTTTTGCGTTTCGTATAATTTATTCTTGAAGTCACATGAGGGTTAACGCATCACTTTTCGAATCTTATACCTATGTATTAGGGTATAGGTAGGTATTGGTAAAGTTTGTAACGTATACGGTGAAAAATAATGTAGTTACCTAATTAAATAAGTTGGTATTTTGAAATCATGTTTATGTCTTTATACGAGTAATTGCTGCCGCTTATTGCAAAGAACGCAGGCAAACCCGCGGGATAAAATATAACCTATAACCACTCAGTTAGTCCATCATACACGCAGGTGATTTTTTTTTAAATCGGATATAGTGGTTCCGGAGGTTTTTTACCTATTACATAATTATAACATAACATTCCTAAGTAAGCTTTTATTTTTATTTTTATGGGTTATGTGGTGTTTCTATCCACTAAAAACTCCACGGCGGCCGGCATCTGCGCTCTCATGCGGAGGACTCCAGGATCTTATTCTGAACGCACTGGAGCCCTCCTCGCGCCTCGCCACATATGGCTCGTCGCGTCCTAGGATCACAGTCGCCTTCCCTGGGAAGGCCCTGGAGTTTTTATGTGAGTGCCCCGGCCCCCGCCAGAAACACTGCGACCCCGATGACCCCCTTTAGTCGCCTTCTACGACAGGCGGGGGAGACGTAGACCTATTCTTATCCGAGCCTGACACGGTTTATGGCGACGGCCTACGGTGGCCGGTTCCGTTCTCGTAGCTCGAACATACCTAAAGGCCTCCACACACCGGTCGCGTGCGCGGGCCCGCGCAAGTTGTAAAACATTGGAAATAAACTTCAAACACACATCGAACGCGAGCTCGCGGGCCCGCGTTTGGTGTGTGTTTGAAGTGTAGTTTCAATGTTTTACAACTTGCGCGGGCCCACGCGACCGGTGTGTGGAGGCCTTTACCTAACTTACAAAGATAAAATCTCACATACGTTTGCTCTTTATATTAGTGTAGGAGTAATACGAGGAGATAACAATTTAAGGCCTTTATTAAGTGTCATGCGAAGGACTACCATCTTGCATCTGTAGTTTCTTAAAAATGTTCAACCATAACATTTCGAAAATTAGCCCTAATACATACTTACAATGGAAAGTGCTTTTTCCCGGATTATTTTACAAATTTAATAATGTACAGTCGAGTTCTAAAATATATGAATGAACAAAGTGTTCAAAAATATGTGAAACACATTTTTATTGGTAAGGGCATTTTGTTGCTCAGATATTGTTGAACCTTTGGGAACGTACATATATTTTTTTTAGATTAAAATATAATTTTTGAGAGTCATTACGCAATAAGTTAAGATTAGATATATGTCATGTATGTACCTAATTTAAGTGAAAAAACTTATTGATTGTTATCTATCTTTCTGTTAGCAGTAAGTCACTGCGCTAGCATCGAGACAAACCAAACGGTTTAACGATGCTATTTTAATTTATTTACTATATTTTTGTATATTTATCTCAATAAATATATATATATATATATATATTTCTAAACTCGACTGTACCATATAACATAACGTCCAAATCGAACGATGGACTGGGGAGATCCATTTCCGTACATAAAACTATGAAATTCGGCAATATATTTTCCTGGCATCGTAGATACAGGGTTCCTTAGCAACAATTGCTTCTTACACTATTACTTTACGCAAAAAAACGAACTCTGATATTTAGACAGATTTGAGCGGGCTCGATTCCCGGCCGTGAATGAGACTTTTTTTAAAACCTTTAAATGCAGTTTTTAATTTTTCTAAAATCTGTGTCGTGACTCCTAAGAGCAAATTTCCTTATCTCTTGCAGTTTCAGATTTTCCCTTACTTCACTTTTGAATAATAGGTACCTACATCCTGTAGGTATTATGTAGACAGGCAAAAAATCAACCTTTCCAAAGCTTACAAACGCATAAAGGGTTATCCAGTCTGATGAGTCCGTCGTGAGGTGATTATGATTATATTCTATTTATATAACTATAATACGACGTTCAAGTACGTTAGGTAGGCATAATTCTCCATTAAGGCCCGTTAAGCTTTTAAAGGTCACGATAGCCCAACCCATCGATATTGCCAATAAGGTCGATCATTCATCCATACTATCCATACTTCCATAGTAATATTATAAATGCGAAAGTGTGTCCGTCAGTCTGTCTGTCTGTTACCTATTCACATTTAAACCGCTGAACCGAATTAGATGAAATTTGGTATGGGGATAGTTTAAGACCCGTAGAAGGACTAAGGATCGTTTCTATCCCGGAATTCATCCCCAGTGGGGGTGAAATGGGGGGTGAAAAATTTGTGTGGAGCTACGATAAACTTAAACGAATTCCACGCGGACGGAGTCGCGGGCAGAAGCTAGTATTACATAATATTCTTCCCCACATGGAAGTGTAACTCGTACTGATTAAATTTGACGATGAAAAGCGTGACTCGCATCGAAACTACAAGGCAAGGTCCTATATACAACTATAACTTTACTGTTCGAGTAATTTATGCTGTCCCGTAATGCCATTGAAATTCGGACTAATTCTGAATGAAAGTGAGTTCTGCGCCTGCAGTGTGGTGATCCTGGCCGTAAGGACAAACAGGAAGGTTCTTGTTAAGTGTGACCTTGATCTCGTGAACTGCGTTATCAAGTTCGCTATGATTCAATAATGATGATGCCGATTTTCTGCAAAATTACGTACCATGCATGTAGGTACCTTCATTTATCAATCAATCAATTATATATTCTGCAAATAGGCACAGAATAAGTAATAGTACTACGTACAGAAGGTTCTCTGTTAACAAATTCCCTGTTTAGGTACGCCAAACGTGCCTAAATGTGGCCATCCCTTTCTATCGCATGCAACGCGCTTTGACCCGTGCGCGCGTCTCGTACCAACGCGCGGCAGCTACTAATGGGCCGCCAATTTGGCGGCTGCCGGCATGTACTTGTAGCGGCGCGACGGAATCACAGAGTGAACCGCCCCTGAAATAGGCCACAAGGGCACTTTTACATGACAAATGGTATTTTACAATATAATATTAATATTCTTACACAATTATCATTTAAAAATTGCAGATTTTAACCAATAAGTACCTAAACGGTTAACAAACTAAATGTCACTAAGTGAAAACAAAAAAAATCAAAATTATTAAATATTATCCATTACATTCGATATAAGGTCTGTATCAGAATTAACAATAAGTTAATGATACTTATTAATTTAGTACCACAGAGATGTATAAGGTCTCTGAGCGTCCAAATACAATTATTAATTTATTTATTTTTATTTATTACTTACTCAACAAAAATTACGATAAACTTAATCTTAATCTTCGCCAAACTGCATAACAGTTTGTTGGCGAATATACACTCTTTATAATTATGTTTTGGTATCTATATTATGTGTACAATCTACATATGATTTTATTATTCTATGTTCTTAGAGATGTATACATAATTTCATTTATATTGTGTATGTATATAATTTAATTTGTTTACCTACTGCTGGCGCACCATATCGCCACTTATAAGACAAATAAATGGCGAATTGGTGATGTTACCGGCAATCATTGATTGTTACTTTACGAAGTGTAATAACAGCGCTCTTGGTCTTCTTTTTGAACGAGCTTCTTTAGGAATGTTGTTTCGAATAGGCTTGTTGCGTGGTGTTAAAATTGATAACGTCGTGTTGCTAAATGGATAGTAAACCATCATATGATTGCAATAAAGTATAAATTACAAAATATAATTCAAATCATAAAAAGATATGACCTTGTAAGTTTAGAAAAAAAAGTTTTTTTATTTATTGTCCAAGAGTAAATTTAAAGGTACCAATAGAATCCTTCCGCTTTTATAGAAACAAATTTGTATGACAACTATGGACCTAATTGCAGTATTTCGCGACCGAAACAGCAATTTACTTAATTTTCCATGCAACGGTTAGTACAAATTGCACGGTGTGACGTCATACTTTAAAGCCAATCAGTATGAAGCGTTTCGGCTGCTGTCAGCGAGGTCCGTCTTTAACTCGATTTTTTGGTTATTAATGTCCTTTAAATGTAGTTGCTTCCATACAAACATTTGTTTATCTACAAAAACTGGTTCAAGTGGCATCGTAAACAAATTTAAGGTCACAATCACAAGCCCATTGTGCATGAATGGTTTTACCCAATATCTTCTCGGTAATGGCTTGAAATAGATAACTGCTAATCAATATCCTTCAAGGTATGAAGTCATATCAATCTTGGAATTTATGAGTATAGTTCTCAATTATTTGTAAAACCAATTTACACAATGATATGCTATATTCATTAAATATTGAAATCACATTGTATGAACTAGGTAAACTATTACAATAGGGTAGTTTCTTCATGTTAAAATTGATAACGTAGTGTTGCTAAATGGATAGTAAACCATCAAATTATTGTAATAAAGTATAAATTACAAAATATAATTAAAATCATAAAAAGATATGGACTCAGAAATATTAGATTTTTTTTATTTTTATTTCTTATTGTCCGAGAGTAAATTTAAAGCTACCAATAGAATCCTTACACTTTTGTAAACTTACTATGGACCTAAACATAGGATTTCGCGACCGAAACAGCAATTTACTTGATTTTCCATACAACGATTAGTACCAATATTAAACTGTGACGTCACAATTCTATATCAATCTTTGACTCAAATTTTTGGGTATTTATGTGCTCATTTTTTTTTTATTTGTCTATTTGATCAATAAAATTAAAAAAAAATGTAAAAGGAAACAAACAATAAAATCTACAAATTCATTAACATAATTATACAAAAAGTTTGGTGTTTATACTCGTAGAGTAAGTAGTTATAGTTAATTAATAGTTCCATACAAAATGATTCCTCCGTGTATCAGTGTTAAATGGTTCATGTCATGATGTGCGGTATCACGCTATGCATATTAATTATTGATACGTTTCTGAGACTGAAAAGGGCAGGGTGTAATAGAAAATAGAATAGAATTAGAGTTTACGACCTTGCACTTCAGATTTTGTCATAAAACAAAAGTGAGATACAATTTAGACCAATAAATATGTCGCGACCCTATGTAACAGTAAGTTACAAAACTACCCTTGTAGCCTCCATGATGGTAATTGGTTTGGTATTGGTAATCTGCAGGTCGATCACGTAACGCATTGTACGCACGTTAAGTAGGTCTAAATATCAAATTTTATATGGAAATTAAAAGTTGAATTGTCCTAACGCGCGTTCGAAACGTTACGTGATTACCGCTCTGTCTTACAATAAATAAGTATTTTTTGTTAAATTTTCATGATGTAAAAAGAGGCAAACTATAACCTAAGTATTTGTTACGTACAACATTATATAATAATACACTTACAATAAAACGTGGAAGTTGTTAGACTACGAGATAAGCAGGATAGCTATTTATTACTGCATAAACAACATAGCGAGTTTAAGGAATCTTGCGAAGCATTTCGCAACGTCTGGTAGGTACAATAATGCGAAACAACGCGTGTCACACATGATGTCTAGCTTTGTATACAGGGTAAAAGAAACAAAGCAGTATGGGAGCTATGACAAAGAAGTGTGAGCCTGAATTGATAAAAAATATTGGATGGACTCTTAAAATCACATAAATAAAAAAAATGAAAGTTACACTACGCTTAACGGCAAATCTAGGAATGTTAATTGCTTGAAAATAATAACAGTACATTTTATAGATCAAATACTTAATCGATTTTAAGACTTTTAAGCAGTGTTTATTCCTATGGAATTATACGAAATGCTGCATTGGCATCATTTGATATACATATTTAAAGTGAACCCATTTGAATATTTCATCATACGTCTCACTGATGGGCACGGGTTGGGATGTCTAGTTAAATATGAATGCCCTTATTCATAGACGCCCATCAAACCTATTTTAGTTTAAATGGCATTGTTTTTCTGTATGCATTATGACATTTGTAAGAGAACACGAATCATACAATACATGTACAGTAAAAGAGGCAGGTTTAGTTTTAAGAATAAGTGTCCAAATAAAACAGAACTAGAGGATTTTTGAGATGTTGAACACGAGAGACTGAGTAAACCTGATTCGAAATTAAAGCTCTATATAATTATTCAACCTGCTCGCAAAACTTCACGAGAATCGGTTGAGAAATGCGACCTGTGGGGGAAAACAGCCGGACATACGTTTTTTTTGCCCAAGCTGAAACGGACTGGGGACCGATTTTTGGTTCGAGCGCTCGAAAGTCAAAAATCGGTCCCCTGTTCGATTAGCTCGCTCGTTCGCATTGTTTTTTTGTGTTAACTTGTCCGTTCGGTTTTCTCACCCTGTAAACAAATAGCTACAGTGCCTGAGGAAATAGCCGTTTAATTACACACAAGCTTTTCTCGCGTACTTGCTTGCGTCTACGTGACGACTCGAATACTCAAGAGGAATGGAAATAGTTACAATGTTTATGTAATTGATATGCAAGTTTTTACTTCATTTGAGTGTACATAATATGTATGACCTAAAAACACTGATTAGTGATTAGTCTAGTTCCAGACTAGAAAATTATGCAGACTTGATTGTATAGGTAAGTGATTTCTTCGAGCCATATACTATTAATTTAACTTAAAAAAAGAGTTACAGTCAAAACTTTCATAAAAGCGAAAAAAAAAATTATACACTTATTGTAGAAATGAATTTAATATTATGAAATGGCATAGGCCAGGCTGCTAAAAATATTATAAAATTCTAACCTAAACTAATTTAAAAAAAAAATGTACCTAAGTAGGTACACTTAATTTGGGCGACCAATGCTAAGTTATTATATTAGCTGCCAATTTATTATATGTCAAGTAAAATCTGCCAGTTCAGAAATGGGCACTAAAGTGCTTGCAGTCAGTTTGATGTCACCGAGCGAACCACAGGACACTCTATGACATTGATTTTGGATGAAGACATTATTAGGACACTGAGAGAACATAGGATAAAAAAACAATAAAAACCATAATAAAACATCAATAATTTACTCCTAGCTCAACCTCTGATGTGCATATAAATTTAAAACATAATCTTGTTTTAAGTATGTATAAATGATGTGGTGTTCTTTGCGTATGAGTAAATGTGTATGGTTTACAAAACTACTTCAGAACCATAGATTGAGCTATAACATCACACAAATACACCCCTCCAGCAACGCGTATGTCAAGTGTAAAAATATGAATCGATTTAATCCTCTTATAAATATGTAACTTAAGAGCGATGAGACATATTTATGAGAATGTTGTATGCACCCATATTTGTAAACTTGACTGTATACTGCAAAAACGGACCAAGTGAAACAGTAGACCTGCAAAGCCGGAAAACCCCAGCCATTTTTCCGTTGAATATTTGCGCTCAGCGATAGTGCAATCAGATTGAGTGACACGCTGTGTTGATAAGTTCATTGTATTCGCTGATAATGTACGAGTATGTTTATACTACACAGCAGTTGCAGACTTTTCGGCTTATTTACACGGTCACTTCATTCACGGTATCAACGCATACACGCTTGATTTATGGAAATTGTGTCTGCAAATAATCACTGAATTAAATCTTCGAATATAGGTACCAAAACTTATGGCCGTCATTAATAGTTTTACTATTTTTAATTACTTAAGTCAATACGTGCTTTCTTCAGAAACTTTAAGCTTTCGTTTGTAACCTGAAAGGAATATATTTACCAAAATATTATTTAAAACTCGTTCAAGCCCGCTTAGTGATTAGGTTATATACGTATTTTCTATACGAGTGTCCGAGGGTGTGAGTAACTTAAAACTAAAATAAAGTCTGATAGACGTTAATTTGCAACTTGGGTTTATTTTTAACCCAGTAACAACCAACTAGACATCGCAGGGCTGTTATTCGCTACGTGTTAATGCGGCTCACCCCGCCGGTCACCCGTTACGAAACTAGACCTCTACCTACGCTTAATTACTACGCATCGCGGTGTCAACATACAATTGTGGGTGAGCGTTGAGGTGAGCTTAAAACAAGTTACAAACACTTTTTCATAAGATAGGCCTCATGGCCGACATTAAAACCTGCAGATTAGTACTCTCATAGACAATTCCCGAAAAGCCCATTGTCTCGTACTAAATCTTCTACACCACCTTATGGCGGCAGATGCCGCCATAACAAATGATTCGCTTCGCTCGTGCTCCGTTCGAGTGCCGATTGAATCTGTCAAATCAGTATTTGAATACCGTGACACTCCCATGTAACAATTATACGCCTGCTACATATTAATAGTGCCCATGCATTCGGACACAATGTGGCTTCAAGGTGTGTTGGTTGAAATAAGTTTCGCCTCTCGTCTTTTTTTTCTTTTGATACTGAACCTTGTCCAAAAGAGCGCGAAGCTGTTTTTTGTATGATTTTATTCGGCAGAATATAGCCATAATTCGTTGATTCTTTCTCATGTATGTCTGTTTTGTGAAGTATTTTATAATTGACAATTTACCAGAAATCGGCACGCGCAACGTGTTGTAAATTCGCAAGTGGTTTTCTCCTTGTCAAGCACTTGTATGCAAATCTTCTGACGTCATGGAGATTTAAATAGGCTCGCGATTGTGACGTCACGGTGGTCAAAGTCCGCCGTCCTATTGAGTCGTTTTCGCATTCTCTGAATTACTTGTTTATAAACAAAAGGCTGTCCTTTATTTCATTTTATTTATTTTTCTATAGTGTGTTGTCAGATATAAAAAAACCTAAGAGGCATTTTTGTATAGGGTTAAAGCCCCTTACCTGCCAGCGGTGGCGGTCAGTAGTAAACTGTAGAATATTTTTAATTTACTATACTAATTGCCACCGCAGGCCGCGCCAGTATGTGAGAGGCTTTATGGTGTTCTTATCGTTTTTGCCAGCTTGTCACTCCCCCGAAACTATACGTAAGTAGATGCGTTTTTAGGGTTCCGTACTCAAAGAGTAAAACAGAACCCTATTACTAAGACTCCGCTGTCCGTCCGTGCGTCCGTCCGTCTGTCTGTCACCAGGCTGTATCTCACTGATACCGTGATAGTTCCAGCTGAAATTTTCACAGATGATGTAGTTCTGTTGCCGCTATAACAACAAATACTAAAAACACAGAATAAAATAGTTTTTATAGATAATGGTACGGAACCCTTCGTGCGCGGGTCCGACTCGCACTTGGCCGGTTTTTAATTAAAGTTATATACAACATTTTGAGTTTTCGATATACTTAATACTAACATATAAGTAGTTACTTTTCCTTTTTTACGCGCCAGTAACCCATATTATTTTACAACGTTGTAAGGATCGTGAATGATCCAGCGCATTCGTGCTCATGAGCGTATGCGTATGAATACGACAATCACTTACCACAAACATCAGTCATGATGATTAGCACGACAGACACATAAAATAATAATGCGCCTATGCTTCTAAGTTTCAGTTTTGTTGTCAGTCAATAGAATAAATTAAGGAAATAACACATAAATAAAGATGGAAAGATTTAGTAATTTTAAACTGAAGGCGGCTTTAGAAAACGGTTGCTCCAACCGGCCACGGACCGGCTCCGAAGCCAAACCGCATTTTTGCGTGCAAAAAATCCAATAATGATTCGCTTTGACTACGTACCGAGTTGTGCGCGCCGCAAAAACGGAGGTTTCGGCGCGGCTCGGAGAATGGTTCTGTACGAATCTAAAGCTTGCCTGCAAGAATTCTTATCGTTATAAAAACGCAGATACTTGCAGTTATTATTTGGAGAATATCTGTTACTAAGGGACTTGAGCAATGCGCAGATTTTGAAGTGTGTTTTCATTTACTCTGGTACCTAAGCGGCCGAGATTGAATACAATTTGATAAAATATTCAATGTTGGATTTTTGTTGTTGTTATGTTAATTCATTATTTTTATTTCGCTCTAAGAGCGATAGTAAATATAACATTCTTTATAAGTTTTTACTGCTAATGTTATTGCTTTGACCCATAAACATAGCCAATTACAGCATTTCATCAATAATTACAGCTCGAGGAATTCCGATTTACACATAAATTAACATTTTATACACTCAAGAGCAAAAGTTTCGGGTCGATGAAATACCGTCATATTTCCTAAAGTAGTCCAAATGTTGTACAGTTTTTTAATCCTTTCATGATCTTTATTAAATTTTACATCTAAACTGCAGAAATAACAGTAAATAAGAAACACGTTACCAGGTTTAAATCGGACTCGTAAAAACCCATGAAAAAAACAACGTTAACGGAGCGAGATATCGCAAAAATCGTCATTTTTGGATGTTGATATCTTTATGATAGGATCCCGGAAATTGCTAATACATTTGGGTATTACGAAGACTAGTATGTTATGTAAATAAGACTAGTGAAAAATATTTAAAAAAACCTATTGCGGTTATTTAATTTAGGGTGACCCGAAACTTTTGCTCTTGAGTGTAGATTGAATATTTTTATTTGGTGACGTGACGACCGTGGTTCTCTAAATTCTTTAGAACAATTTTATTTTTAGTTGGCCTGTAATATCGCGGCATATACTTAGTGTCATCTGTCAAGATAGGTATTAATAATAAACACCATTAAAAACTTACTATTATATATTTAAATATTCATAATTTCATAATTAAGTAGTATGTCGCTAATCTTGCAATGCTGGGTGTAAAATGTTTTCAATTTTATTATTGTGATGGAACCCTAATTGTTTTGTAAATATTGATACTTCTTCGTGTTAACTGATGACAGTGCCATACAAATTATGCATAAGGATCATTTTAAGCAGCAAGAATGACCCTTTAGAACAAAAACCGTTGATATTAATATTCAAACGTATTATATAAGATTTGTATTTCGCGTTTCATATTCAATAAGTATTTTTTTTGTGTTTTGTGCCTTTGTTTCGTTGTTTTGAAATCATTGCAACTTTTTATCAGCCTGTCGACATTTTTCTCCATTGGGCCTGGACTATACTCGTACGACATTCATATTCTAATGCGTTTTGCTCATCTCGCCATATCCGCCTGCGGAAATATTGAACGATTAATTTACAATAAAACCACCAAAAGGTTAAGAAAATGGAATCAACCATATTAAATTGTCTTCAAGCTCTTTTCTTGGGTAAGTATGAGCAAACAGCTTTACTAAAACAATTAACATACATTTTTAAACGTCTGGCAAATTCGTTCCTCATATGCTGTGTCCTTTTACATTCCAAACCCGACAGGTAACAAAGGACTTAACAATGGGGAGGAGATCCACGTGACAATTCAAATTATGAACGAAAAAATCACCGTTTTGAATGCATATGCCTGTACACAATTTAGACCTTAGTGCGTTAACTTAAGGTACAAATTAAAATTCTATTCTTTTTTCATATGTAAGTAATGAGCAGTAATCTTGAATGACAAATGTACACAGAAAAGTTTTTGCGCATCTAATTGTTTTGACGGTAGGGTATATTAGTTTGGTAAGCGTTATGAATATTAATCAGCATGCGTACCTACCAGTATTTATGTGAGGTGTCAATATGACAATACTATGGGTTAGGTACTTACCCTGGTGAAGAAAAAAACTGAGGTAATACATACATAACAGGTAAACGAATAGATTTATTGTTATTTGTTCAACAAGAGAGCAAAGTAGATTTTTGCTGCGATTGTTGATGTTGAGTCCCGAGCAAGCGAAAGATTCTATATTTTAAATTAGAATCTTGAGCGTAGTGAGGGACTCAAAGGCACGAGATGCAAATATCTTTGCTCTCGTGTGATACATACAACTTTTCACCTCAGCAGTGAGAACATCACGTTAAAAAATATATCGTTAGGCTTTTACGCACCTATAATATTCTGAATTTGTAATAGACCCCACACTATGATGTTGATGTGTCACCAGTGCTCGATATCAAAATTAAAAAGCTACTTTGACTCACGGAGTGAGCAAAATCGCATTTTGCTCACTGTTTTCACGCAGCAAAATATGCTTGTTCGAGCTGCTGAGGTGAAAAGTTGTATGTATCACACGAGAGCAAAGATATTTGCATCTCGTGTCTTTGAGTCCCTCACTACGCTCTGAAAATATTATTATTATTAGCCTTTATCGCTAACGACTACATATGTATTTATGAACGAATAAGAATATACCAACAGTGCTAATAATCATAAAGCTCTGACATAATCAAGTCTATCGGCATGTAAGGATTTTGTAGAGAAGCTTTTTATTGCATAAGAAGAGTTATCTTTAATATATTTTTCCAACCTTCCAAAGTCAAGACCGCTATTATTAAATGGTAGGTACTTAGCACAAAGCTGAGGGCAAACGAACTTTTAACACGTGAGGTTTGTTAATTGATCGTTGTGAATTAATTTGTTTAAATCATTTGCCATTTATTTTAAAGAAAGTACAGCGTGCGAGTGAGATATGTCATGACAGTTTTTTTTATTTTTATTATGTTGAACACTGGAATGCCAATTTTCCCGCACGCCACAATCGCCACATACAATTGATACAATAGTGAAATAATTACCTAATTTAAAACTGACTTTATAATTGATGGAATAAAGATTTTTTAATGTTGGTTGATTTAGCTGCTTTTGCTTTTACTTTTGATGTTTTCATTTATCGCTATATTTAATAAGTAGGTACGTGGTAGGTACCTAAATATAATTATAATCCCAAAGAAAAAGCTTAAAGTTCTTCGAGAATTGGGTGTCTTCTATAGACATTTTGTCTCCAATTCCACGGAATTCTATAGATACGATTCGCTCTAAAACGAGAATATAAATAACTAGCTTCTGCCAGCGACTCCGTCCGCGTGGAACACGTTTATCTCGTAGCGCCATACAAACTTTCACCCCCAATTTCACCCTCTTAGGGGATGACTTCAGGGATAAAACTATCCTATGTCCTTCCCCGGGACTCAAACTATCTCCATACCAAATTTTATCTAAATGGGCTCCATCCAAATTTTCACCCCCCCTTTCACTCCCTTAGGGGATGATTTTCAGGATAAAATCTACCCTATGTCCTTCCTTGGGACCTTAACTATCACTAAGTATACCAAATTTTATCAAAATTGGTGCAGCGGTTTAAAAAAGGATACAAATTTCGAATATCTTCCAAGTACAGACTTTCGATTATCTTCAGCTTTCTTATATGTATAGATTATTTATTAATTACACTAAAGCGCAAGTTGTCATTTCGCGATATTGGTGTCACGTGGAATCCGAATGACGGTCATAAGTGGGATGAACCCCATCACGACCAATTTGTTTTACGTCCGTGGAATCGACCGCATCCGAGCAACAGCCGTTAAGGTCAAGTCATTGACTTACTATTACTACGTATAGACTGGCAACCCAGAACATTTTTCTTGACGTTTTCCAATCAGGCCGCCATCTTGGAAAGTCAAAGAGTATGCGAACGTGCAGTAGATGCGACATTTTTCTGAGTTTCGATGTGTGGTTAAAGTGTAGTTTCAATGTTTTACAACTTAAGCGGGCCCGCGCCCGCGACCGGTGTGTGGAGGCCTTAAAACGTCTGTAGACCAGATTTCTACCGGTTTGCCTATGATTAAAGGTAAGTGCAGTGGCAAACAAGATTTACTTAAAGAATGAAACTTATTGCAATTATTTTATTCAATTGCACATCAAAATTAATAGCAGCAGAAATATATGCTTTATAGTTTTTGGTAGGTTATTTTTATGTTAGTTTTAATTTTAAATCTAGTTTTAATTGTATATTCTATTGTGTTTTTGTAGTAATTTAATATAATGTCTAGTTTTGAATAATTATTTATAAATATAAATTTTGCCCGTGTAAAAAAAAAAAAAAAAAAAAAAAAAATATATATATATATGCTTAAAACGACTACCGTTCGGTACGACCGAAAATGTAAGGGTTAATTCTGTAAAAAAACACAAGCAAAAAAACAACCTAATAAGTACTAACAGAATATGTTTGTATAGTCGTCTTTTGCTTACGTCCATTCGTTTGGTTTTTTTTGAAAAATTCACGTTCACTACATGTACCTACCTGTTACGATATAGGTACATAAGTTCTAATATCAATCTTGTTAAAAGAATACTTAGCAATAGTAATTACATTGCAATCATAAAACGATAAAAAATCTTAGAATGCATCGGTACTTACTACATTTCACTACCAAATCCTCGTAAAATTAGACACAGCAACCTCAAGAACATAATTCGGTTCAATCACGAAAGTCTCACAAGTGTTATAAGCGTTAAAGTCACGTAAAGCGTTTATTATACAGAAGTTATTCAGCATGATTAATGGCTGCCATGAGTTCGACGCACCACGTGCTCAAAGGTCAATGTTAGCCGCATGACATAACTATGATTTCGTTCGTTGGCATGCCGATGTGGTCGAGTAGGGCACTGCTTAAAAAAATGGAAGAAAAAAATATCGCGGCGATAAAAAAATATCATTCGCAATGGCTACTTAACTAAGCAGTATTAGCCAGTGAGATAATGCTCATCTACCATGGCCCGTAATATAACGTTTTAAAGTAAGGTTGCTGCACGTTGCAGATATCAATCATCATCATCATCATCATATCAGCCAAAAGACGTCCACTGCTGGACATAGGCCTCCCCCAAAGAGTGCCACAATGGCCGGTCCTGCGCCACCCGCATCCAGCGGACTCCTGCGACCTTTACCAGGTCATATATCAATACGTTAACGTAAGTGTAAAAGTTGCTATGTAATGTACCGAAGTAATCGAGGGCATAATCTGTCTCTATAAGGTCGATCAAGATATTTTCCTTATTGTAATTGGAAATGGGAAGTATAGGATATATACGACCTACAAACTATTTAAAACATCGTTAATAAATTATTTAAAATGATAAATACACATAAATCATTGTATACACAATTTGCAGAATAAGATGCAGAATTATCTACAATAAAAGCCATTGCCATTACTAGCACTTAATTAACATACCCATCGAGTTTAAGAGCCTCATCCTTACGATTAAGTATACAGTTCACGTTGGACATATTTAAAACCCCGCGGACAGCAGAAACCTTGAAGAAAACATCCACTCTCAACCCTGATGTCGAACTCCGACCCTCGCCAATGCTAAATTAAGAATACATGAATAATTATTGTCATTATTTAAACATACAGCAGCGGCTTTAAAGTATTTTCGTTCCCAAGATCAGTTGGCTTGAGGACTGTCGATGGGTCATTGGCCATACAAGATTGGTTAGTTAGTGGGTAGATCAAATAGTGTCTGTAAAAAGTTAGATTTTACAGTTTTTTCTAGCCAATCGTGATTTACATATAAAAGTATCAGTGGTCATTACCTGCCTCCCTATTCTGTAACTTATTTTAAACTCACCTTAACGCTCACCCACAAATATACCTTGACACCGCGATACGTAGTAGTTAAGCGTAGGTAGAGGTCTAGTTTCGTAACGGGTGACCGGCGGGGTGAGCGGCTTTAACGCGTAGCGGATAACAGCCCTGCTGCCTCAACGTTTTATAGTAATATATTGGAATAGTAAGGTTATATTATAATTTATTATAATATTAATATAATAAACAGGTAAAGATTGTAAGGTATAGTACGTAAGCGGTAATTTGAAATAATGCTCACATTTGTATTGTATTAGTTGTATTATTTACTTCATTGTTTTATGACATGATTTCTTTTGATTTAATAATTGTAATGATTAACTTGACCTGTTCGTATGTATGTTAGCTGCGAGGCTGGATGCTCTACATTGTGCAGGAACCTATGCCAGGGGATGGAGCATCCAACTCTATTAGGATTAAATTAATTTGTAAAACTAACCTTAGTTGATAATTCGTGATTGTATACTAACAACTTATGGACATTAGTCCGAAATAAATAAATAATTGAATTGAATTGTATGTAAATACGTAAGTAAGTTGTCCGTCAAGACTTGCAATCCATTTATTTATCAGTCACTTGCCGTTATCCGATTGAGCTGAAATTTTGTGTATTAGTATATTTTGGATTGATGATGGTATACAGAAAAGTAAAGTCGGCAATAAAAGTTTGTACCAAAACAGAAATTTTTGACAGAAACTTATTATTTTTTATTATTATTGCTTTATTCTTATAATTGACATATTTTCCATTGTGTACAGTCGCGGAATGAAAAGGTTGACCACCTTAAGATCTGGTTTTGCTTGCTCAGTATAAGTTATCAGTATCTGTTTTATCGACCGAGTGTCAGACACATTCCGTCATAAAATGAATGTCATTTCACTACATGGCCTACAGATGCGTCCACTATGAGAATTGACCTCTTTGAATTTTGGAAAACGAGTTAAAAAAATAAAAAAACGTATACAAGAAATAGCAATGATGACATTGACAGGAACTGTTACTCACATTTATAGTTTTCATTATAAGACAAAAGGATTTAATCATTAGATTTATCAAACTTGACACAACCTAATGACAAGATCAAACTAAAAAAAAGGTTTTAGTTCAACTATCAATAGTCTAGGAAAATTCGTCTAAGGAAATTTGAGCTTTGTTGTCAAACAGTTAAACGTAATTTTCAATACAACACTCCCGTCTGTTACACAGTTTAAAAAGGTAACATGTGCTTGCAACGCGTAAATAAATTTATTTGAAAACTGGTCAACCTTTTCATACCGCCACTGTACATTGAAGGTTCGGATTTTGGTTAATTTAATTGTGCAGTTAATTGACATAATTATGATTTGTTAATACATGTAAACAATTATGAATGCTAATGGAACATATTATTAGCGGTTTTAATAAATGCCCGCGTGCCGGTAACACACAGTATAATGAGATTTAGTAAACTAAACTAAACATAGTTATTCATCATCATCATTATCATCATATGCGCCGAAAGACGTCCACTGCTTGACATAGGCCTCCCCCGAAGAGTGCCACAATAGTTATAATATTATCAGAAATCGGTATGTTAAGAATGATCAACCGGTGATTTGATAATGTCCCAGTATTTCGTGAACCAATAAAACGCACATGTGAAGATGTAAATTGTGAATTAAATTCATTAACCGTTACATCAGTGTACCTATTTAAGAGGGTATCCTAGCAGCACTTTTCCATACAAACGTATTCCCCTATTTCCTTCCTGGTTTATCCCTCTAGAGGACTCGTTTTTTTTTATAAAATCTAAGTGTACTGTATGTATGCCCCTGTTATTTACTTTTTCCCAAATAAAATAATTACCAAAAAAGATACGAATTTTCGAAAACCTAAAAAATGCCCCATTTTTACTGTCATATTCAGATGGCTACCAGACAAATATGAAAAGTTTTTACGCTAACACAAAATAATAGAAACATAGATCTACTCTTCTTCTAAATTTCAACACCAAACATAATTGAGTCGGCGCAGGTTTGGCGGAGAAAACAGGAGAATACAAAGCATCGATCTTGTCAAGATTTTGTAGTGAAAATCGGTCTGAGCTGCGGTTGTCCCTATCGCGCATCGCACGCGGTCGCTTGGGCGCAACGCGACGGCAATAGTTTGTACAAATACCTATTTCTCAATTTTGTCGCAGACCGACTACGCTCTTAAGGCGCCGCACGTTCATAGTCTTCTCTCCCTCTCACTGAGCATAAGCGTGAGCGAGATGGAAGTGCGTGTTCGAAAGCGCGGATATAGGTATCTGGGGGCACGGCAGTGCCCCCGCCAAGTCGAGCAAAACAAAGAGGCACGGCCGCACCATCCTTTTCTCGAAGCCATTCAGGCCATTTTCAACATCCTGTAATTTTGTGCTGGCTAAAGCTAGAACCCTGAATTTTCAGGAACATGTAGCGCATAATATGGCTAACATAGAATATCAATAACATTCAAAGGTACCTATGCAAAAATTTGTAAATGCAGTAAAGTTGTGTGATTCCCAAGTTGCAGAATTTTATTTAGCAAGCAAATAAAGATTAATAAGAATGCCTGACTTGGCTCTACGAAATATCTCACCACTTTTTACTGTGAAAGAGTTTCGAGACTTGGCCTATTTTTTACAAGGAATGTTTTTTATGGGTCATGTTTTTTCGGAATATTTCAGAAAACGAGGTAAATTTTTAAGAAATTTTAGTAAGTAAGAAAATAATGTTATTTCTCATTAGCTCATTACTTTATGAAGAAAATTATAAAATTTCATATTTTACTGATAAAAAATGGAGGAGTAAAATGGTTACAAGTGAAATAATACGGTTCACTTTAGATATTTTTTTCTGTACTTTCTTTTGTTAAAATGGATTTCTACGAAAACTATATACTTCTCATATCTTGCAGATTATGATATATTTTTTCCGACCTGAAAATTGTAAAGTTATATTTAATGTATACAATGGTTATTAAACAACTCAATTTCACGAAAATTTCAAAGTGGAGCTTTAATGCAAAAATAATTGGTGCAAAGAAACGTCAATTCGAACACGAAAACGAAAAGGAAATGGTCAATCATTTCAAAATAATGAGGATGCAATTATAGCGCTTGACGAAAATTGTTGGACCGGACAGTGACCTACGCAAGTGGCTTCCACATATGTAAACATGTTCATGTGTGTGTCAAGTAAAACCAAGAATTTAATTCCTAATAGATAAAACAACAAACTCGTGAGCTAAGTAGCAGTTTGGTGAGCCGAATACATTCGCATCTCTAAATTTGAATTCTTTACGTCTCCATTATTTTATTGTGATGCTGGAGACTCTTTACATCTCCATTTTTTTTGATGCGAGAGACTCTTTACGTCTATTTATTCTAAGCACAAGTTTATTGTAATGTAAAATATTGACCCGGAAGCGGACACCAAATACATCTCACGGCAAATGTGTGGGGAATCTATTGTTTCATTGTTGCATGTATTCATTCATGTCACTTAATACTACCATTGTAATAAAATGGTATTTGTCTACCTTATCATAAACCAGTATAATGCGTTCAAAAACCGCAAATTACGACCAGCATTAAGATAAATTGTTTTGTTAGAACAAAATTCTTATCTGTGAAAATGTTATTATTGCTTAATAATAAGATCAAATTCGATTTTAATATTTATTACATGCTTTCGAACATCTCTACAAAACAATTTGATTTGACCTCAATTCTAATATCAGTCGAGATGACGTTTTTATTAACCCCTAAGGCATAACTGTATGCATTCTATGTATTTAACCTTAACCTATTTATCTCCGGAAAAAATGGGGCTGGAGCGAGCAGGGATGCTGCGGTTCGCAGTTGCGGGTGCCCAAAGCAAACTGTGCGGCATATCGTCTTGGAGTGTCCACTAACCAAATACGATGGTCCAGCAGAAGATTTAAAAAAAAATTACGAGTGCAGCTGCTAACTACTTGGCAGAATAACGTTTCCAAACAATTTAGGTATATTTTTTCTAAGCTATTGATGTGATTATATATTTGATTTGTAAGGATTTGGTTTGCCATTACCTTGGTACAAATTTACAGACACAAAAAGGGATGGTAGTCAGAAAAAAATCTTCGTATAGAAATTTAAGTGTAAAAAGGTAGGTCTTGCAGCATGGAAAACTTTACTAACTCGACTGTTATCCCTAGAGATATTACAACATACTGTCATCATAATTGTTGTTTATGCCATTGTTTTGCGTATTTAATCAGTTAAACGTTTCCTGCATGGTTGTTTTTTTCATTATTCCTGATTACTCTATGTTCTTTGTTTTTTCTTCAGGTAAGATCCGGTTTCCTGAAAGATAACACTGAATCCAGTCGGAGTTACACTTGTATGGTTTGTGAAGTGAATTTATTCTCTAACACCCTTTGTAATTAACAACTTAATAATGAGAGTTGACGTCTTGGTTTTTTTTGCCAGTACTTATATTTATGCCGCATATCCAAAATTATTGAAAGGCCAGGCCAGGTATTTTACGAGGAGCTTAAAAGGTCACGTATTAAAAATAAAGATGTTTATAATCGGTTTCACACTTTTATGTGAAAAAGCGAACATCATTATTATGTTACAGAAAAAAAAATCTATAGGCTTTTGTACCTACAGGATAAATCAGTCCGAATAATTAAAGTGATCGACTAATATCATAATGCACAAACCTCATAAATTTTCATACAAAGTGATTTACTTACTTAGCTTGACTGCCTAGCCATTACTGAGCTAACGAATGGCCAATTTGGTAAAAAGGCCACCAAGGCAAGTAAGTCGAGTTATGTCATTTGGTTGAAACTGGCCATTTGAGTCAGGTATATTGTTCAATTCACGAAAATGTCATGGGATTATTGCTGACAGAAAAAAAAAACTAAGGTAAACGTCAGAGTGCTCGACGCTGTACTAATATATGGCATGGGCACTCTATATCAAAGTGACATGGCTTAAATTCTAATGAAGAAATATCCTCTTAGTTCGAATCTAACCCATATTGCTTGAAAATAGAGTGCCTTTGCCATATATGTTCTAGTACAGCGTCGAGGACTCGAACGTTTACCTTACTAACTTGAAGTACCTATAACTATATTCAAAGAAAAGTTTTCAGTTTTAAAGTAAAAATGGGACTTCTAACTATACCTACTAACCGACTAAGTAAGTCAATCAGACAGATTTCCGCACCTATTGCCTTATTATCTATAGGTGTGTGTTTATCTCATGCAAAGTTTAGCTTCCCTTCGGAATTGTTTGACAGTTTTTAATGTTGTCATGTTAATTTCTTTATCGAAAAAAGAAACCATAGCATTTAAATGCAACAATATGGAACACATATTTTATCAATTATCATACATGTGAAATGGTACGTACTTTTCTATAGGTTTAGTATAAATCCTTACGTTTTAGGTCCATCAACCTCTTTAAAATAGCCATTGTTCATAATAGCCACAATGAGCCTAAATCGCTGTGTGTATTGACATGTGCCACGTGACATTGACATTGACATGACGAAGAGGACATCATAATTATGCGAAATATTTTTCTTTTCATGTTTTTTTTTCCTTTCTTAGACAAGTCAGTTAGAAGATTGAATCACGGTAAATACACACTTACTTAGGTGCTTGCGGTTTCACACTTATGACTAAAACATGATCCTTGCTTAACAGAGACTAACAGGGCTCGTATTCACAGCGTTTTAATGAAAGCTAAAACATGGCTTATTTAAGTGATAGTTTGGCTGTTATTTTTAACCCCCGACGGAAAAAGAGGGGTGTTATAAGTTTGACGTGTCTGTCTGTCTGTGGCAACGTAGCTCCTAAAATGCGGTTTTTTTATCCAAAAGCTGACGTAATCGAGATGGTTCTTAGCTACGATTTAATAAAATCGGTTCAGCCGTTTTTGAGAAATTGAACTTTGAAATGAAAAGGTCGGGGGTTTTTCAACTTTTCTGAGTTGTAGTAGTTATTACCAACTTGGCAATAACTGACCAATTCGCCGTACATTTTTAATCCGTCAAGTGGTTGTCGTAAGTACACAGCTACCATATTTATATTGCTCAATGTACGAATCGAAAACCAAGAAATAGGCGGATGGTTGATGTTGAGATATTGAGTTGGTATACGAATAGTGCGTTCGAAATCATAAACAGATGAAGCGGTTATAATTGGAACAAGTTTTCGAGTCATATCGTGTATAGTACTTACCTAGGGCGGTTAAACAAATAATGTCTCAGATCGCAGGTATTTGACGCCCGAGCCGAAGGCAAGGGCGATAAATATGCGCTCTGAGGCTTTCTTTATTACCGCCCGTGGTAAGTACAACATTTTACGTCTCTATCTGGCCAGGTAGTGGGGTTTTCCGCACGCGTAGCGTGCGGTAATTCCTACTTTATGGCCAGGTATGACGTAAAAAATATTGTGCAACGAAATTGGTCACTGTCACAACATCATGATTTTCATAGGAACCAGCTTAAGTGTCCAATTCAATTCTTACCTACCAAAAAAACCCAATTTGAGTTGATCTGGTTACAGAGATTCTTTATAATGAATTTTAATGTTATTATAATAGGGACAGGTCCGTTTTTACGATCAACGCCAAATATTTTGGCAGGCCTCTTGGAAAAAAATAAAAAACCGGCCAAGTGCGAGTCGGACTCGCGCACGAAGGATTCCGTACCATTAACTATAAAAGACTATTTAATTCTGTGTTTTTAGTATTTGTTGTTATAGCGGCAACAGAAATACATCATAGAATCTGTGAAAATTTCAGCTGTCAAACTATCACTGTTGTTGAGATACAGCCTGGTGACAGACGGACAGACAGACGGACAGCGGAGTCTTAGTAATAGGGTCCCGTTTTACTCTTTGAGTACGGAACCCTAAAAACGATATAAATTGAGAGAATCTTAATGTCAGGTTTTCTTAAATCATTGCGACCTCTGTTTCACGGTTAAGTAAAGGAAAGATAAGGAAACAATAAGACTTACATCATTTAGGCAACACCCACAATCGAGGAAACACATGTCAGTTATTAAACCTTACATTGCCATTGAACAAAATACAGGATAATCACAATAAAAGGTTCATTCTTGAAATTTTCAAGTCAAAATTCAAGGTATTTATGCGTGACAAAAAAAAACCCATTGAAAAGAAATAATATAAAATAAAATTGTCACGAAATGGACCCTGCTCAGAATGTTGCAAATTTTAAGGTATATATCAAATAATTAACATTTCTGATATTCATCACTTTACGAAAACGGTGTTAGTAGGTCGGAAAAAACCGGCCAAGTGCGAGTCGGACTCGCGCACGACGGAAACATTCGTCCATCTATAAAAATATTTATTTTATTCTGTTTTTAGTACCTATTTGTTGTTATAGCGGCAACAGAAATACATCATCTGTGAAAATTTCAACTGGAACTATCACGGCATCAGTGAGATACAGTCTGGTGACAGACAGACAGACAGACGCACAGCGGAGTCTTAGTAATAGGGCCCCGTTTTACTCTTTTAGTACGAAACCCTAAAAACTATATAAATTGAGAGAATCTCAATGTCAGGTTTTCTTAAATCATTGCGACCTCTGTTTCACATTAGTTATCCTTTTTCATAAAGAAGTTCCTAGGTATCCTTTTACAAAACCCCAAGTGCATTAAAATAGAACTGCATGCACTAACCCTTGCACCTGGGGGCGCGATGCATAATTGACGCAGCCCACCCCTCCAGACGGCGGGAAAATGTCAATAGGGAAATACCTAAGTTCGTTACCCTTGTAAATATGAATCAGTAGGCATGAAACACCATGCCACTCTAGTCGAAGGAAGGATTTTTTAAGCGTTTATGGTTCTGGGATGTTTTAACTACGATGAGAGTGCATCTTACAGCGTTGAGATTTTTCAATACGTTTTCCAGCTATATTAAGCACCAGTTGAAAACGAAAAAAAAATAAACAAACAATGTATTTTATTTGACATATAAGTGTCGCAAAATATTGTGGAGATAATTGCAAATTAATGACTTACTCCATAGTAATAAATAATAATAAAAATAAATAATCTTTATTGTTTAAACCTTACATTACATTTCAATATTATTAATAATAAGAAACATGTGTTCAGGTTTGTGACAAGTTAACAGGGGGTGAGCCTCTGTCTCCCAAACTAGGCTTGCGCCTGTGACTCGGGAGCCAGTGATTCCTCCGATGTCTAAGCTCACAAGATGGACAAATAATAGCAGCAATTCAAATTAAGTACTTAAGAATAAGAAAAAGAAACACAAGAAAAAAAAATGATGACAAATGCTAAAAATATAAGCCAGCGAGCACCATAATAAATGAATGAAATTAATATGAATAAAATGAATCTAAATAGAGTATGTAAGTCTATGTATGTATGTATATATGTATATGTAATCTGTATGTGTGTGTGCACTAGGGTGTGTGTGAGAGAGAGTGTGTGAATTTTAATCGTAATCAGTTTGCATGAGAGAACTATAATGACAACGCAGTGAGTGTCAGTTATTCTAGGCAGGACAATAAGCTTTCTGTTTCCTGATATGTCAGTCGAGATAGAAATGCATTGAGTTTTGCTTTACAGTTGAATGTGTTTAAGGGGTAGATGTTTATTTTTTTATTGATTTTATTAGAAATGCGAGCACAAATACCGTCCGCCGGGGTACTACCGTACAGACCGTCTGTTTATTTCGTATTGTAAACGCCATTTCGTATAGTAAACGCCGCCGAAAGTACGCGCCGAGAATATGAGTTTTGTTTTGACGTCATGACGTATAACGTATTTATATAGAGCGTATTTTTTTTTTTTTTTTTTTATTTGCATTCATGATCACACAAGTACGATACATGAACCCGAGCGGGTGTGGCAAAATGGTACAATTTCACATAGCAAGTAATGCTCGTCATTATCTTATCATAGGCAAGTATTCGGTGGGTGCCGGCGCGTACAGATTTCAAATGCATATAACATCAGAAAAATAAATCATAAGAAAGTTTTAATGCTACAGTTGATATTCCTCGGGATTATAATTTTGATTTTCGTGATAAAATAAAAAGATGCATGTTTCCCATTAAATAAGTTAATAATTAACAAACAGTAGGTATTATTAAGTTACAATTATGCAAGGTGAACAATGCTATTGCTGGTACGAATAACCATCAAATACGTAATTATTAAGTAAATAGAGTTGTGTTCAAAGCAGTAGTTGCTAATAAAAAATATGACAATGTAGAAGAGATTGATACTTTTCATAGGTATTAATTTAGTAAAAGAAACAAAACATTGACTTAAAAAAAGAGCACTAAGTACAGGGTGTCCGGTGGCAGATTTCGAATTATAAAATGCAATAGAAAAAAAACTACTGTGTTTCTTAATATAATTAAAACAGTATAATCAAGAATGATAACGCGGATTTTATGGTTTGTAAATAATGCCGTCTAAATGTTGTCCCTCGCGCCGTACACATTCGTGAAACCTGTGGACAGTATTCCGCGCTACGCACTGCAGATGAGACGGTCGAGTGTCGTTTACTTCTCGAACTATATTGTCCTTTAGTTCTGAGATAGTGGATTGTTCTCATAAACTTTACTTTTCAAGTACCCCCAAAAAAAATGCATTCCAGTGAGATCTGGCAATCTTGGCGGCCAGGCGATATCTCCGAATCGACAATACAATTTATTGGGGAAAAAATCTTGCAGTAGAGTCATGGTGTCTCTAGCAGTGTACGGCGCGGCGTAGCGCCGTCTTGCTGAAACCACGTGTGTGAAGTGTAGAAAGGACGTGCTCTCAGTGCTGGCATAAAATATTCTTCAATCATACGCCGATATGAACTGCCATCCACCGTGATGGTTTGGCCTAGTGAATTTTCAAAAAAAACGGCCCTATGATTTCATGGACTGATAACGCACACCAAAAATTTACTTTAGGGATGTGCAGTAGCTGCTGATGTTTCAAATGCGGGTGTATTCCTTTAGGCGACCAATAACGGCAATTTTGTCTGTTAACGTAGCCGTTTAAATGAAAATGTACTTCACCACTCCAGAAGATTACGTTTACTGTGAGAAATCGCTGTAACAATATCTCGCAAAAAAAAATACGCACGTTGCTCACCCGTCCACTGAGGCATTTTGGTAAACAAATCCACACAAAAGACAAATAAAATTATGTCAAATTCCCGCTTTAAGTTTTTACTTTTTTTTTTATATTTGCAAAGTAAATCCGAATTCTGACACCGGACATCCTGTACCTACTATGAATACATAGGCAAAGTCATGTGCTAAATCACTCGATGTCAGCTCATTTTGAATACTTATACAATTAAGTTAAACCTACATTGTTACTCAGACGGAAAGCTGTATATCTTTCTCGATTTACTCATTGTTTCTTTATCTGGCCAGAGTTATTGTCAATAAGAAATAAAGACGGTGAAGGTTATTGTACATTTATTTATATTATATCCAAGCACGACTTATTTACGTTTTAAGTTTATTTTGCGCTATGAGCTGAGACCTTAGTTTAAATAAACTATTAGTGGTAATAAAGTATCCATGTTTATTAACACAAATTGACTAATTATTCAACAGACTTCTAACGTTAGCGTGCACTCCAGAACAAAAATATGATTATATTCGATATTTTAGATATTTAACGACCGAGTGAAGGGAAAAAAAGTTATTTGTTTCAACTTGGGCAAAAAAAAATCGTATGTCCGGCTGTCCGGCTGATCTCCTCTACAGTTCGTATTTCCCAACCGACCCGTGAAAATTTGTGAGCAGATTCGATAATTACATGGATTTTTCTCGTCAATTAATTTGTTGTAAATTTTAAACGCAGATTCGCGATGTCTACGGCTCATGGCATGAGCCACTAGTTTAATAACGATATAGAAGGTATTTGATTCGTATATTGTGAATCTAGATTCGCTACGGCAAAACATATACTATTATTTCAGCGGAAATCTACAAAATACCATATTATACTACTTATGTACTTTTTGTCAAGAAGATATTTTCAAGAAAAGCGTTAAGCGTTAAGCTTGCCTTAGTAGAAGCAAGGAAATCAGAACCTACAAATACAATTTCCTCGAAGAATCTATAAGTGATCTAACGTAGCAACGATAAGAGGAACTTGTTTAAACGCTAATGAATGGCGTCCTAGACACAGTTGGAACTAGGATTTTCCTCGGACCATTGAATACGTCAAGGCAAGCGGCTCGTGGCTCACTGCACTGTCGTCCCTTTCCTTCGACTTTCTTCTATCCGAATCATGAAATGAAATATTTATTGACAAAAACATGTTACATAAACATAATATTTACAAGTTGTTGGGTCCTGAGCTAGGATTCTCTGTGTTACATTACAGGACCTAGTAAAATGACCAGTTTTGCAATCGAAACATGCATTCATACAGAGTAACAAGGTATAACGACAGTGTTTTTTTTTTTAAGTATTTGTATCTTAATGCTGGGCATAAACCTCCCCCCTTTTTCGCCTTACTTGTCACTGTGCTTTTTATCATGTTTTGTATTTATTATTTCATTATGCAGCTGAAATGTATTTTATCTCGCAGGTGCTAAGAGAAATTCCTTATTTAGTTAAACTATGACATCATGAGCAAACATCCGTTAAGAATCCATTAACCCAAAAGTCGGGTCTCAAAAATATTGACATAAGAATATTCTCAGTAATCTAAAGCTTTGTTAAACCGCAAGATCCTGGTTTTTATTTATCAATAACATCAAACATATTTACGCGATAATATGTAAAAACTTATCTTCTAAATAGTTATGAAAGTACGTTAATATATCTAGTTACCACTATTTGCATAATCTGGCTTCATCAAAGGTGATAAACTGGGAAACCTACCAAAACAAGTAATCAAAAACACGACGATATTAGGTTATTAAAAGGTCTACTAACAAACACTTATACAGGATGTGAATGAAGTTACTGAGCTACATATGAAATGCTTCCTTTTTTCATTATATCGTCACGGCACCCTATAGTCTATGCCAAAGCCATTGAAAGGTATAAACCCATTAAGAGAAATTACCTAGAAATACTGTTGTAGAGTAACTAAAGCAGTTAAGTACGATCACTTAATTAGGAATTTAGTCGCGTATTTAGTTGCTTGACATTTCAAACGACATCGACAATAAGTAAGACCAGCCACCAAGCAAGTTATTACTTTTGGTAAAACTAATTAAGTTTGCTTCCACTTATGCGTATCTAAATTGTAAAAGGACTATGCACTTGTAAACTAATTCATTCGAGTTAAAGTCACAAATTGCTGGTAGGTAAAACCAATTCTATTCGCTTATACGTGATTTAATTATATGTGTATCAGTATTTAGTGAACATTATGTGAAAACAAACCTGTAACTCAAGCAAATAAATCAGTGTATGTACTGCCATGAATGTCTGAACATTTATCAACCAAAATAAACACAGCACTTCGATTGCACTGGACTTACTTGTACCTCGCTCTGAAAGAACACTGTCGTATGTACGAAGAAACTTTAAATGATACTACATATTTTTAAGTTGTTATATGCTATTTTTATTATCGTCAGCTCTCGTTATCTACCGAGGCATTGGCCTATTTGTGAAGTACTGTTTAATCAACCTGTTTGTGCATGTGGCTTTATTCATTTTATTAGTTTGTGAAATGTGTATAAATAAATAAACGGTTATTTTATTTGTTTAGTGAATCACCTAAGAGTTGAGTATTTTTCTTACTCTTATATTTTTAATGAAATAAACTTAAATAAAGATTTAAACGGCTTATGGTTAGCAGCAGGATATGGATGTCCAACTACTTTTTTCAGCATTTTTAATACATCGGGATGCGATTTGTATTGCGTCGGGCTTCGAGCAACACGGAAGGGAGTAGGCATTCGCACCATTTCTCCTTTGTCAAAGTACAAGCCCAAGCGGGCATGGTTCCTACACAAAAATTTATGAAGAGGTCCCCCCCCTACCCCGGCACCGCAAGAAATGACAGAATTATTTGAGTAATATTGATATTCATAGCTAAGCTAAGGCGACTCCCTTCCGCCAGGAAGGCCGTGTTGCTCGAAGGTCGTAGGTAAATTGTTCAAGAGAAAAAGAGAGTTCTTGATAGATATTTATTGTAATTTAAGACGTAAGTTACATATAGTGAACTACAAGTAGGTTATGATAAATTTCATTACTCGTTCTAGCTGGAAAAATATTGTTGTTTTTCTTTTGTAACTAATTGGTACCTATATAATATACGATTTCCTCATAAGTATTTACCGTAATGTTAGTTGTACCGTTTGGTTTGGTAGACACGCTAACAATGCCGGATTTAGTGTTATTTGAATAGACGAGCAAATAATTGAGATCTTGCCCCATAGATAACTTTGACGCATATTTTGTTATGAATACATATTTTATGCATATGTGTATATACACCCAAGTGGTGGACTGTCCTGTTTAAGCCTGTCCTGGAGGCGCGCACCGCATGCTTCTTCACCACTCTGCGCAAGCGGTGCGCGTCCTTGCTCTGCAGAGTGCGTGCTAGTCCCAACATCATCCTGAATATGATTTCTGCAAGGTTCGATTGCCCGTATATGACTCACGGCATGCAGATTCATATACACAGGAATATAAAATAGCCTGCATCTTTTTGTTTAGTTCTTCTTCGTCGACTTTGTATCTAATTTATTTATTTTAATTATCTTTTTTGACATTTTATATTATTTTAATGATCATTTTAAATTGATTTTATTGTGAATATTGTACTTATTTTAATGTGTAGGTATGTGTGGCCCGTTGTTGTCTGAAATAAATAAATAATAATAATAATAAGGATGTAAGGCACTCCTCGTAGAAATTTGTATTTTCTAAAGGATCTCATGGCTCTCCAAAAACAATTAACTTAATAACTGGTGAATTAGAACTGATTGAAGTCACTCTATGTGATTGTCTCAAACGTTTTGCGATCTTGGCCCCTGAACCATTAAATATTCATTCAAGCTACATAAAAGGACGCTATTGCAAAGCAAATGAATTATGTATCTAACTTAATTAGTTTCTTATCAATATCGTAAGAGGATGTCACAGGCAAACCTGTTATATATCCGTTACGCAATTACTGGAACTACATTTCACGGTAACCACTTATGGTGTCACGCTCATGTTACTGAACACTGCACTGAATCAAAGTAAAGGCTTATGTTACAAAGCCTTGTAGGGTGATACAACTTTAGAATAAGCACAGTAGTATACAGCCTTTGAGGACTAGTAACGCTTTACTGACAAGGAGTTCTAATAACGTTTGCTTTTTGCATATAAACGTGGTGTGGAAAACGAAGGTATAATATAAACCACCAATACCCTATGAGCCACTAGTATTCAAAAAGTATAACCACCGCTTTCGACAATTGAGAAATAATTTCAGCATCACAATTTTTTTTGATGAGGTAGTTCACGTCGCACGTGCCAAATGAAATGAAATGAAATGAAATGTAATGAAAGCATTTATTTCGGACACACATCCATATTATGTTGGTAAAAAACTTATACTACTTTACTTATCATTACTAATGTTAGTGGAAAGTATAATTATAGTTGGCATGCACATGCATGGACATCCAGTGAGCTAGAATAGGGCTGTCCATCCTCCCAGCGATCGCCCTCAGGAGAGCGTTGGCGCTGCCCCGTACGCGCTCGGCCAAGGATGCGACCCGCTTGCGCAGCACGGCTTGGAAACCGTCGGTGCTCCACGCGGCGAACATCCCTGACGCGCTGCAGCGCCAGGGCAGCCCCAACAACCCCCTGAAGGCGTTATTGTACTGGACGCGCAGAGCACTGAGGGTCTTTTTGGTGTAGTTGCTCCACAGGTTGCACGTGTATAGATTTTGGCAGTAAGTTTTAAACATTGTTATCTTCACCTCGCGTGAACAGCGTGCAAATCGAAGCCTATTCCGTTGCAGATTGCTTGGCTTTATGTATTAAATTAGTATTAAACCTCTCACAGACTGGCGCTCTGGCCGCGGCGGTCAATAGTTAACTTGTCATTGGCTGTCAAATTTACTATTGACCGCCACCGCAGGCCGCGCCAGTGTTTTTTCAAGCTTTACTCTACGGGGACACCTGTCATTTGGCTCCCACCCCGGTACAATAGGGAACTTGCATCTTAATATTTTATTACGAAAAACAAAAGTATAATCCAGCATTAAAACAACTGTAGCATTAAAACTTTGTTATGATTTATTTTTCTGATGTTATATGCATTTGAAATATGCGCGCGCCGGCACCCTCCGAAAACGCTCTATACTAAACGGGCTTATGCTATGACGTCACATCACAGCATAGCCTTTACTATGGAGTAAGTCATTAATTTGCGATTATCTTCACAAAATTTACGTTTAAGTCTATACTTGTCATACAAAATATCATTTCTAATTTAATATTCTATGTAACTGTTACGTTATTTTATCGAAAAAATAAAAAATAAATTTTCAGATTTCAGATTTCAGATTTTTATTTGTGAAACATAGGTAATACAAATGTGGTCCTATATAATAGGTAAACATGAATCTCTTTATTCTTTATTCTTTAAGTATTTGTAAAGCCATGTACATTGCAATTAAGGTGTTACATTCAGTATTCAGGTCAGACCATGACGCCCTGTAAGGACACACAAAACTTAATACTAACATGCATACAATAACAACATTATTAACATTTTTGCATTAGATACATATTCATTCATTTTAATTACAATTAGTTTGACTTTAATTTCGTATTATTTTTACATTATTTCTACAATATTTTTATATGTCAATTTAGATATGTCATTCATAAAATTTATAAAGACCCATCATTTAAAAATTCGTCTACTGAGTAATAACATTTCTCAATTAATAATTTCTTTAATTTATTTTTAAATATTTTTTCGTTACGTTCTTGTTTAATTGTTTGTGGGATTTTATTTGTAATTAGAGTACATGTATAATGTGGAATATTTTTATACAATGTCAAGTTAGCGTTTGGTAGCAATAACTTATTCCTATACTGCGTTCTGGTTGTCTCGCAATCTTTTTTCTTTTGAAACAGATAAGGATTTTCACGGACAAAAAGAGCGGCTTGTAATATATAAATACACGGCAGAGTCAATAATTTGAGTTTAATAAAGTATGGACGGCAACTGTTGGGGATGCGCACGTTAGTCAAGATACGGATGCACTTCTTTTGCATCACAAACAGTTGCTGGGCCCCCGTACTACCTCCCCAAAGCACCACACCATATCGGAGCCACGAATGCGCGTACGCATAATACGCAGATAATGCACACTCTAAGCTAGTATTTGTTTTCAATACGTTTAGTGCATATACAAATTTGCATAATTTGGTTTTAATGTTCTGAATATGAGCTTTCCAATTGATGCCGGAGTCAATAGTTATGCCTAATAAATTAAATTCTTTAACCTCCTCTATATTACTACTAGTACTCGTGGGTGTGTTTAAGTTTAATTCTAAAGCCTTTTTTTGCGTTGGTTTAAATTGTATGATTTTCGTTTTTTTAAGATTCATTTCTAAATTGTGGTCACTGAGCCAATTTTTTGTAATTTCATAAGTGTGACTGAGCTGTAAGTTACATTCATAACTATTTTTACAATTAAATAACAATGATACGTCGTCAGCGAACATAACGCAGGTAGTGTTTGGGTTAAGGATTGTAGGTAGGTCATTTATGTATGCTAAAAATAGGAGGCAGCCGCATACACTACCTTGAGGGATGGAACACGTAATATTCCGCATTTCAGAAGTGAAAATATTTACTTGTTTATTTGTTTTATCGTAGTAATCAATTTCCACGGATTGTGTACGATTATGGAGGTAAGATTGAAACCATTTATGGGCCAACCCGCGTATGCCCATGCCATACAGCTTACTAAGTAATCTCGTCATTTTAACGTTCGGTAAAACTAATAAAATAGTTTTTTTTTCTTTTTTTTCTTTTGTGTGATATCTCTACGTATATCCGCATCGATTGAGTGCAATTTATTCGAAATTGAAGTCCCATGCAAGTTCCCCATTTGTAACCTCAAAACGTCTAAAGATGACATAATATATGCTGTCCCCGTACCTAAGCACAGAATAATATACTGGTAATATTATTACATACCGTAATATGTTTGAAATTTCTTATATCCTGAATGCCATATTTCTAGTAATTCAAATTAATATTCTATTGTTTTAAAGTAATTTAACGCTAGACAGACTCGGTAAGTAAACCATAATTCAACTAACGTATGATCTAAATTGTGCTTTGTTACAATGAATTAGCATACATGTATATAAAGCAATTTTTCCCATCGTTCGCTGTTCTAAATTGCTACTTCTTCCTCCAAGGATATCATTAAAGTGTTTTTACACGGTCCTGTCACGCGAGACACACACTGATATAATGATATGTTTGCTGCCAGACATCTTGATACTTGACGCGATAATAGGGTAGTAGTAATGTTACGCAAAACTCTTCGTAGGTGGCGACACTAGCAGCGTTGACATTGTATCTCGTTCCCACTTGCGGTATTGTCTATGCATGCATCCTTGTCACTCATTTGACAATCAATTGGGTATTTGACAACAGTGAAAATAAATTGTATTTTCATTAGCAACAGATAAACATTACGAAAATACTTGGAAAGTATCAATCTTTAATTAAAGTTTGCTATTTTAAGATTTTTAAATTCATAAAAAGTCATAATAAGGACGGATTTTGATTTTGACGTCAACAAGCAAGTATAATCCCTACAAATTCCATACTATTGGAGCGTTTTTGACGTTTCATAAAAAGAAGCTGATTTGATTTTTGTCAAATACCGCATTGTGCATGTGTGTGTGAATCCCTATATTCCTATACTGGTTTACTATTAGTGGTAGTGCTGCCTCTGACGGCGGAACATTGCAGTAATGTTCCCTATTGGTGCAGAAATAACTGGGGAAACACGTGCGATTTTATTTGCCGTGAAAATCAGAGACAATAATTTTGTGACTGTCTCGGTATCGGTCCTTTGACCCACTCACCGCACCGCTACGCTCGTAGCGCTACGCCGTAGTCCGTAGCATCTTAATGTCCATATGTAGCGAAAGTAGCCGCAGGCGCTCTGACACACGTGTGTCGTGAGTCAATGCGATTCCATCAGTGTATTCCGATATCACGTTGTACGAAACGTTTTCATTCGTCTAGGTACGTAATAACCATATATTATTTTTTAAAAATATATACCGGCACCATGGTGATTATACCGTCATTACATAATAATATTTTCATAACAATGACTACTAGGTACTACTTTACTTGTAATATTTTCAGTCATTATTTCGCCGTATCAATTAATCTTTTAGTTTTACATATTAAAAAACTGTGGAATGAGTAGAAATCTTCATTTTGTGTCAAAGCGATTGTGTCTACATACACGTATAAAAAATATGGATACCTTGAGAAAGTGTTAACTGGTAGTTACGTGGTCTGTAAAATTCTTACTTAGGTAGAAATAATAGTATTTTTCACAATCGTGTTATAATAGAGAGCTTTTTAGTCGAGTACCGTGTTTAGGCCACGAAGCTTGCTGAGTGGCCTAAGTAAGGTACGAGATTAAACAGCTTGATTATAACACTATTGTGAACAATACTTTTTGTACGAGTTCATTAATAGTACATTACTTACCTAGGGCGGTTAAACAAAGAATGTCTCAGATCGCAGGTATTTGACGCCCGAGCCGAAGGCAAGGGCGATAAATATGCGCTCTGAGGCTTTCTTTATTACCGCCCGTGGTAAGTACAACATTTTACGTCTCTATCTGGCCAGGAAGTGGGGTTTTCCGCAAGCATAGCGTGCGGTAATTCCTACTTTATGGCCAGGTATGACGTAAAATTAATTTTCTACGAGTCAACTGAACTAATTAAACAAATTCGATACTGTTGAAACGAAGTGCAGCTCATCGCTCGTACGCTTGTTGATATCTTAAAAGACATCAACGAGCGTACGACATCAAAGCGACTCTATTGGTCCAATTCATTACAGTTCAGTAAAGCAGCCACGTGATTGGTCGAATTTATTTTAGTTGTCTGGAGCGTATCGAAAAGTAGTTATTTCGATTGTTTCGACAGTAACATGGACTACAACTATGAAAAGAGTGACGTTGCAGTATTCTCTATGAAATCTTAATACACATATTTTAATCGTCGAGTACAAAAAATACATTTAAGATTTGCCTTTAGCATCGTAGCTGATATTGTTAGTAGAAAGTTAGATATAGAAATCCAATAATGTAAATAAATAACTAGATATAGAGCCACATTGGTACTACATGATTTCACACGATTTAAACTTTACGCTGTAAATCAGTTACAAATAACAGCATACCAAAAAGTAAACAACAAAGAACTGGCACTTCTTCGTTACCGTACCCAAAATTATAGAATACACATTTCTCAGCGGTCCGTCAATCTTTTGTTGGCCTAAGAATTTCATTCAATAGAAGTCAGCGACCTTCGCCAAATGATCGTTAGTCTTCGCGCAACATAAAGCAGAGAGAGAACAAATGACGTGACACTTGGAAGCCTTCACAAAACACAAAAACACTCCACGAGTTATGTACAAGTACATACATGTAGGTCTAGTAAAAGGTTTTTAAGAATATTTAGGAAGATTATGGCCCCAATTCGACTTGATTTTGCCGTGGTCGGTTGCCAATATCGCCAGTGAAATAAATTTCGGACTTCTTCATAGAAAGCTTATACTATACTATAGACTGTCAGTTTCTTCGTCTGATATATCGCGTACTCTTTTGAACGGTAATAGAATAGCCACGTGTTGACAGATTGTGTAGGTCTGGTCGCTTATATAATAACCCTCTCTCCTTCGGCAGTCGGGTAAAAACCGGCCAAGTGCGAGTTGGATTCGCGCACGAAGGGTTCCGTACCATTATCAATAAAATATTTATTTTATTTTGTTTTTAGTATTTGTTGTTATAGCGGCAACAGAAATACATAATCTGTGAAAATTTCAACTCTCTAGCTATCACGGTTCTTGAGATACAGCCTGGTGACAGACAGACGGACAGCGAAGTCTAAGTAATAGGGTCCCGTTTTACTCTTTGAGTACGGAACCCTAAAAACAAACAATAAAAAACACCCCAACCCATACAAGAAATTTGTTCGAAGTTGTGTTTCCGTTTGTTGTACTGAATGTGGCAAGTGGTTGTATGTTGTATCCTGAATATAATGAACAAATATATTCAGTCCCCGAATATTTTAGTTCTTCATCCTATTTCTTAGCTGTTGCGCTGTTTCATAAATACCAACGTGTAAACACTTGAAGCGGTACAACATAAAGCCCCGTTCACATTTGTCTGTCGTGTTGTGTTGTGACGCATCAGAACTGGTACCGGTTTCATACATTTAATATGGTTGCGTTCACATTTCTGTGATGCCCACGGATGGCTTTGCAGGCATTTCCAGTACAGAAAACTAAAGCTAAGAGCAATGAAAAAGCGATAGTTTAGAAAGCCCCAAAGCCAGGTTTTCCTTTGCTTTAAACATTTAAAGATGTTCTATAAAAATCTTTAAAGCTAAGGAAAATATTTTAATATTATTTTGACGCCACTGCTCGGAAATGTGGCAGAAAATAGTCAGAATTCAGGCTTCAAAGCTGGGGTTAGTTGGACGTCGCACGAACAGGCCATCTATGAATTCAAACTGTCCAACAATAACATTGTTGGACAGTTTGATCAGCGATTCGAACAAAATCAGGCTTGTGGCCTTAATTTTTTTAATAGTGCCATTCGAACCAGTTTTTGTAGAGGAAAAATTTTTTGTACGGAAACAACTACATTTAAAGAACTTAATACCCAAAAAATCGAGTTAAAGACGGACCTCACTGACAGCAGCCGAAACGCTTCATACTGATTGCCTCTGCAGCAATGTACTATTTCTACGGGTACCTGCCCATCTATTCTACGTTATTCTACCGCCACATCACACGTGACTGTTGGTACATAAACAATAGCGTACTGACCTCATAGAGCGGCCAGTGTCATTGTTGGCTCGTTTTTGGCTGCGCTCGCCCGACGACGTGCGGGGAATGCTAATATTGTTGACCTCTTCGATGTTTACTTCCGATTCGGATGGTATGTGGCCGTGGATCTTCTGATTCTGCGACGTTTTGGTCGGTCAGTATTATGTTGTAAAGCTTGGATAACTTATGACGTAAAACGGTTAAAAGTAACATATAGTAGTCGACGTCAGACATTGTGCCTTATTGAAAAGGAATAACGTGCATTAATGTAAATAGGTAATCTGTGACAACGAACTAACCTGACTTGATTAGTGTTATCAATAATTTAGCAATGATGCTGGCCAAACGAAACATTTATTGCATGGAAAATATACATTTATGTATAGTTTTTTTTCATTATCGTACCATTTTCTAAAAAAATAGAACAATAAAGAAATCACTTTCGTGTCTGTCTGTAACAGCTGTGTTATAACCGATAAGTCTGAAAGCTGAAAATGTGTCAATTCGACCAATAATCGGAATTTAATAAATCGGACTAATTGAATTTATGTTTCAAGATTAGAATTTACATCTAAAATAAGCCATATTAGCACGAGTTGGTTATTTTCCCGAGCGAAGTGAGGAAAAATTGTTCGAGTGGTAATATGGCTTTTAGACCAGAGTTATACACTCTACTTTTCACTTCGACTGCGAGAAAATAGTAAAAACAAAGATTATCCTATCCATCCACAATCAATAATAAGCAGTTTATCCCGCTCAATCTCATAGTTTATGCCATGTATGCAGTCAACCACGCTAAAACGTTTGGACGCGGGTATAGACGGTCTGAAGCGCTTATTTGTTTAATTATTGTGAATTAGGGAATAAAAACGCCTAATGTTTGAAATGAATTGTGTTTCCTGATTGGTCGATTTTAATATCAGTTGTTTTTTGGTTAGTTGATAGCAATTACAAATGTTTTTAAAGGGTTGTGTTTGGTGGATCTAATACGCCGAAGTGTTTTGATTGGTCAAATTAAAATGTTTAGTAAAACAGAAAAATTAATACATATTTTCCCTAGGGGCTAAATAAACTACCTTAGCTCCGCTTGCTAAAAGCCTAATATAAATATGACACACTTTTCGAGTAAGTATGAGAATCTCATCTATTTTTGTGCAAAAAGTTTTCGCAATCAAGGGACGCCATATGATTTCCTATGTATTTCCTAACACTATTCAAACGTGCCAAAATGCAATTTCCTTGGTTGATATTTTTTCCTCGAAGTATTTTCACATGAACAGTATCAGGTACTTAGCTCATTGCGCAAGTATTATGTTGGCAGACTATCACAAAAACGTGCTTGTGTACGTGTGTGTGTTGAGGTACGAGTTCAAGGCGGCCAAAACGAAAGACCACAAGTAAATAAACATGTTTTCACTAAATTATATTCAGAATGGAATGTTTTAAATATTTTTTATTTTAAAGTTGTCATGTTGTATTTGCATATCGATTTGTTGTTTTATTTAGTTACAATAAAACAACAGATCACTAAAATAAATTGAGCGTATTTTTTTTATTGTATGTATAATTAGTACATCTGTTTTTATATTTTGAGTGTTTATATATTTTGACTATTTTGAGTGTTTATATATTTTGACTAAATTCTCATTTGGTTGCCAAATTACTTCAAGCGTGACAACTTTTTTTATTTTAGTGTTGTCTTTCCCACAAGTCAGGACATAATTGTGCTGCTTGCCTGCTTTTATAAACAACAAAAAAACATAAATTCAGAAGTATCACAAAAACGTATGTTTATTGGATAATCTTTTACTTATTTATACCTTCACTTCAAAATACTCACGCTCACACACTGACAGAATTAAAATTATAGTAGCGTAGTAATTGCAAAACATTTATTATATTAAATACTTGTTTGCTTACCCTGTATGAAGACATTTTATTAAATACATATCGTAAGTAATCCTATCTCGGGACCCAATGACTTGTATCCTGTGTATCATATTTTGGCCGAATAAATATTTCTATTTCTTTTTTTTTGTTAATATTATATAAGTAGTTTTTAAAAGTGACCCAAGAATTGTAACCATGGTAACAAGGCCAAATACTTACCACTTGTATTTGTATGGAATTTAAATATACGTATATTATCATCTTCCTATAACAATGCCTACTGCTATTCTAGCTCAAATTATAGTATTAGTTTTAATTAAACTGTTACAACCGGAGTTCCGCCACTTCAAAAAAACGGGTGAACATAATTATGACAAATGCCATGCCACTAAAACAAGTCGAATTCAGCCGCTACTACCAAGAGAACTTTACGGTTTCGCTCTATGAAAACACAACAATATATCGATATCTGCCATATTTTTACACTAAAAAATAGGTTGGATAATTTGACTAAATAGTCATTAATAATCCACCTAAATTTAATACCGCAACGGTAAAAAATAATGAAAAGTAATCTTTATAAATTCCGTAAAAATCAGGCGAAATGGTATAAACTTTCTTTACTTAAGAATAAACCTTTCTATAGGCCAGATGAAATTCAATATTATCTCAAGGTCGTAAATATTAAATTAAAATGCTGTTATTTCCTGATGCATATATTTTTGGATTCAGGTAGTAAGTCTCCAAATTTGTGTACTCAAACATGTCTTCATAAAAAAAATACTGATAGCATTTTTGCTTGCTGTTTAAAAAACATTCCTAACTTCCGGTCCGTAGAATTATTTATTTCCATAGTAAAAGTTTTTTAAAATAACACATAAAATCCGTATACAAATAATTAGCCTGATATTGAATTATTTCCAAAAAAACCGTAATTTTCTCAGGGTATAGGTACAGTGCTTCGCATTGATTGAGCATTGGTGTAATTCTATTTTTTTTGCATGCGGATAGCGTACGTAATATCAAATTTTATTTAACTTTTTGCCGATGGCAATAAAAACAGCAACTGTTGATACAATAGATGAAATTGAAAGCAAATCAGGATTGGTTTGTACTTTGATGTTTATTTGTTAGGTGTTACACGGAAGTTTACAAAATATATATTGTAATATTATATTATAAGATAGGTAGGTACCTACGAGCTTTTGCTTTTCCGACACTGTGCAACAATATAAGCGAATTAAAATTGCTAATCCCAAACAAAATGGACCTACATAAGTAAGGCACAACTTAATTTCAAGAAATACCAAATTATTTATTTCTCTACCGTTAACTTTTAGAACTTTAAAAGAGCATTTTATAACGTCCATTCGATTTGGTTAAGTTTGTGAACATTCATGTTTATGTTTTAAAGAAAATTCATAGTTTACGAAATATCTTATACCCGATTCCCACCGACTTGCCTAAAATTCCTATAGTTATATACTCTAAACTCTTTCATAACTCTTTTTATTACGGGTTGCCCATCGAACATTTCCACGCGCCGCCACTTTTTTTTTTTTTTTTTTTTTCCTTTTTTTTTCCCCGTTTGGCCTGCAGTGCGGCCAGCAACGGATATGGTACGGTATATCCTCTCTAAGGGCCTTAAGGGCCTCTCAGAGGGAGGGAACGCGCCGCCACTGTTTGTTATAGTTATAGTACGAGTAAAATTCGAAAGGATAATTCAAGAACAATATTCGTCCGAGTCATACCAATGGTTATGACCAAAACCACATATTTAAATATATGTGAACATTGATAAATAACCAGAAATTCTCAGTTTCTTCAATACAGGATGGTACGGAAATAAAGAGGTCCTATGTATTATGTAAATATTTAAAGTAAATATACTTATATCCTAATGATATTTACTATGCGAATATCACGTGTGTGTTTTGATTATGAACATGGGCAGTGAAGCTTTTATGTCGTCTAGGTGTTATTACTATTACCTTACTTTGATAGCACTACCTTTGCGAACAAACTGTACGACTGTGTGATTATTGTAGGTACGATTTGTACGTTCATTCCCCGAGTGACACTGAAATGAACACTTTTGAGCGTGAAATGCCGTTTCACTCGCATTATCGTCGATAAAGATTACCTTACCTAGCTTTTTATTTCTGTACATTCATTATTATAATTATAATTAAATTCTGTTTTAGTAGGTAGGTACATATGTATGTACAGTCAACCAATTTGATTCCTAGGCCATCATAGAACCTTGCCGTTGTAAATGCTATGTCAATACGGGTTACTAGGATTATTGCGTCGCTAGGTAGCAGTTAAAATTACAGGGTTCTACGGTGGCCTAGGAATCAAATTGGTTGACCGTACATAAGCACGCAATTTTTTTTCCTTCTGTACTTACATCTATGTGTTTGTTCTCGAAATTAGAATAAAAAAATAAAAAAAAGACAAGATAAATAAAAACACTTTCTGACAATATCATCATCATCATCATCATATCAGCCAAAAGACGTCCACTGCTGGACATAGGCCTCCCCCAAAGAGTGCCAAAATGACCGATCCTGCGCCACCCGCATCCAGCGGACTCCCGCGACCTTTACCAGGTCATCAGTCCACCTTGTGGGGGGCCTACCCACGCCACGCCTTCCGGTCGAGAACCTTTCCGCCCCAACGGCCATCGGTTCTACGTGCAATGTGCACACACACAATATCATTTTCTTGTAACTACAAAAATCTCAGGATTTCAGAAAGACATAATTAGTAGATTCCTAATCCTGTTTCAAAAAACGCAGTAAGCATAGTTCAATAGAGTTACAGATAGATTCCAAAAAACCTGATGCCTGCCGCGTCTCGATCTACCTGCAGGTCGATCACGTAACGCATTGTACCTACGAACGTCGGGTAGGTCTAAATGTCACTTTTTATATGGAAAATTGACAGTTAAATTGAACCGACGCGCGTTCGGAACGTTACGTGATTACCCCTCTGCACTTGCATATTGAAGTATCGCATAAACGTAAGTACCCACATAGAAACAGAGTGCCCCTGAAACTGACGTCGGCCAATGCTCTTCCGGACAGCCTTTGTATCGGTGTCGCAATTCAGTGATCGGCATTTGTTTTCCTCGATGCCATTTTCCCGTTCTGTTACTAGTAATTGAACGAAGAGAAACATTTTTCCGTAGGTACGGTGTAACATTTGTCAAGGTGATATCATCTGAGCAGTTTAAAGGTAGGGACACACTTGTCCCACGTACGCAACGTATGCAATGCATTATGAAATCTGGACCCTGATATTTGTATGCTTAGAAACATACTTGTCATACGCAATGCTACCCCACGCGTCCCATGCAACGTTCGACCTGTCGCGCCAGATCGGCGTGGGAACGTGGAGGGGAATCACACGCTTTCCCACGCGTACGATCAGTGTGTTTCTAGATCTTACGTTCCTAGCGCGTCAGACACGTTGGCGTTGCGTACGTGGGACAAGTGTGTTCCTAGCTGCAACAGCGTCTGATGTCAATACACGTCGTATACGTGGGACAAGTGTGCACACAATCTCTCCCACGTTGCATTGCATACGTTGCGTACGTGGGACAAGTGTGGTTCTAGCTTAAAAGTGTACCTTTTACTTTTTTTTCATATATTTGTATGGACCGTCGTATAGAGGAAACCAAGAAAAATATGGAAAATTGGGGTGTTTTTTTTATTCTGTGTCAGAATCAATAGTAGGCAACCTACACAATATGATTCTGAGCAGGTAAAACCAAAGTAAAATTCCAATTTCGGAGAAAAAAGTTAGAGGTAAGTACACTTTAAGACAATCTCCCTATGTTTGATTGTAATAAAATGTAATAATTTGTAAAAAAAATGCATCAACACAGCGCGGGGCGCATTCTGAGGCGTTCTACAGTCTTCCTTACGAGTATTAAGCTAGAAACACACTTGTCCCACGTACGCAACGTATGCAATGCAACGTGGGAGAGATTGTGTGCACACTTGTCCCACGTATACGACGTGTATTGACATCAGACGCTGTTGTAAGCTAGGAACACACTTGTCCCACGTACGCAACGCCAACGTGTCTGACGCGCTAGGAACGTAAGATCTAGAAACACACTGATCGTACGCGTGGGAAAGCGTGTGATTCCCCTCCACGTTCCCACGCCGATCTGGCGCGACAGGTCGAACGTTGCATGGGACGCGTGGGGTAGCATTGCGTATGACAAGTATGTTTCTAAGCATACAAATATCAGGGTCCAGATTTCATAATGCATTGCATACGTTGCGTACGTGGGACAAGTGTGTCCCTACCTTTACTAACACTAGAATCACTGCTTACACGTGATACGTTCCTCCCACGTTAGGCTGCCTGAAATTTGAGGAGATAATCCGTTGTCAATTGATATTTAACCATTAACTTTTCGATGAATTGAAATATTGGGAAGAACGATGCACGTAACGTCCCCTGGGCTGTTATTCGCTACGCGTTAATGGGGCTCACCCCGCCGGTCACCCATTACGAAACTAGTCCTCTACCTACGCTTAATTACTACGCATCGCGGTGTCAAGGTATAATTGTGGGTGAGAGTTGAGGAGAGCTTAAAACAAATTACAGAATAGGAGGGCAGCTCATTCGCTATCATCCATCATAAGAAGCCTGTCAGCGGGCGTTTTCACTCAAATTTGCGACTTTAACTTTTTTTCTCAGAATTGAGATTTTTTTGGTTTTTCCTGTTCAGAATCATGGGCACTCTTAATCCCGATAAATAAAAAAAGTATCCCCAGTTTTTTATTCCACTATATGTATATGTGACGTTTTTTCATACATTCTGTACCGTCACATAGTGGAATCCTAAAAAAAATATGGAAAATTGGGGACACTTTTTTTCTTTATCAGGATCAATGAACTGGAAAAACCAACAAATCTAAATTCTGAGAAAAGAAGTAAAAGTCGCACAATACTCTTAGTAGTTCTCTCCAATATGGCCAAGCATGATCCTTTTATCAATAACCCGCGACCAAACACCGCGACGAGCGAGCGACCGCGACGCGTCACGCTCCGACGGCCGTCCTTGTCGGTGCGATCATATTTTACAATTTATGTAACAACGTAAACAAACCATCGGGTAATGGATCAAGTTTAAATCATTTTACCCGGGCCTATAGAGTTCTACTTATGTATATATGCTCTATATATGGTTGTTTGCTGAGAGCACCTTACTTATTACTACTGACTAGGCAGGTACTCAATGAGTACTATATATGTAGGTACTCATTACTGACGAATGTGTCAGAACTAGTGAGTGCCACCAAAACTATTAGTTCAGTCATTATATAGATTTTGAGCCGTGAATAATTAGTTCTTGGATTTTTTTTTCGTAGGTCCCTCGGGGGGGGGGGGGGTCACTTGGAGTGTAAATTCAAAAAGTAGACTGAATCAGGCTCCTGCGTATATTCGAAAAACGGTTTTTCTTGAATAACTCGGCCATTTTTCATTTTACAGTAAAACCGTGAGAACAAAAATTGTAATTTGGATATAATGACTGAACCATTTATTTATTTATTAACTATATGACATATCAACAAATTTAATCAAATAGACCTTTACTAGATACCCGAGTTTATCGCGCTATAAAAGTATTCATCACCCCTTTGATACTTGCTAGGTATTTAGGAAGTGTCCTATTCTTTATCTTTCTTCTACCACGTGAAACACGTACGCCTCGCCATAGATACATCATTTGTCACTATGTCGCATGTATACATTACAAGTCAGGGAGTGACGGATACTTTATGTTCGAGTAGATAGGGCAATTTTAAGAGCAACTATTAGGTAGGTATTTTACGTATGAAATAAGCTGTCAGTTATAAGTACTACCTATACCTACTACGCTGCTACCTATACATTTAGTGTTACCAACGAGGTTTTTTTTTAAGTGTTAGGTATTATTATGGTATTTACATAGTTAAATGTGGACTTTGAATACAAGCCAAAGTCAGACAAAGTAGGTACATATTTAAATGACTCATAGGTCACCTATGTACATAGCTAATCTATAGAATTACCTAAGTCGTTAATTAGCTATCCTTTTTATTAATGTTTTGAAAATAATCGTTGTGGCAGAGAAGAGGTAGTGGTCTAGATAATTTACTTTAAAAACAAAGTTTAAACCAACTTCATTTCAGTTCTTCACCAAGCCACATAGGTAAGTACACATTTCCACATTTCCTTTCCAATTTACTACATGAACTGCTCTCTTCGAGAGCAAATACGTTGATTATTACAGAAAAAACCCATATTTCAGGAGTTCCGTCGATTCCTCAAGGATCTCAGAATTAACGCTTCATTTCAACGGAATCATGTCAGAATCTTTGACGTAAGTACCTACTTTACATCTTTGAGGAGTTCCATAAGTCATCTGTGGTCTTCATCATCAGTTCCACTTCACTAAAATTGTAATTTCCGAGGGTAAATACACGAGTTATACTCGTAATAGAAAATACCGAAATTACTTCACGCGTGCCTATAAAATTTGAGGATTGCCATCAATTTCCCTGGGATTCCATCATCAGATGCTGACAATGGGACCACATCGGGAGTATACTCTTTCGCGTAAAAAAATCATTTTGGAAATCCGTCCACAATTGACGGAGAAATAGGCGAACATAATTATGTAGGTACATATAAAAAATATATACATACAGTGTGTTACCAGCATGCGGGCTTTTTTTAAAGTAGAGTAAAGTAACATATTTCTTTAACTTAACCATGGCTTTAATTTAATGAATAAACTAAAATTCAGACTTTATAATTTCTAACAAAATTTTAATTGCCAGCAATGTACAGCAAAGTCAATTGACAAGTAAGTGTAAGTGACAGCTCATCAATTAGTCATCGTACTTTGTTTAGTGTGACGTCATACACGTAGTACATTGAAGGTTCGGATTTTGGAAATTTAATTGTGCAGTTAAATAAATAAATAAATAAGTAGTTGCGGACAATCTTACACAAATCGACCTAGTCCCAAACTAAGCAAAGCATGTACTATGGGTACTAGACGAAGATAAACATACTTATATAGATAAATAAATACTTAAATACATAGAAAACATCCATGACTCAGGAACAAATATTCGAGCTCATCACACAAATAAATGCCCTTACCGAGATTCGAACCCAGGACCTCTTGCTTCGTAGGCAGGGTCACTACCAACTAGGCTAAAGCGGTCGTTAATTTACATAATTATGTACATGTGTTACATAACATGTAAACAATTGCTAATGGAACATATTATTATTAGCAGTTTTAATAAATGCCCGCGTGCCGGTAACACACAGTGGAACATATCGTCGCTACTTTGAAAAAATCTCGTATCTGATTTTTTCAATTGTTTTTGTTTATTTATGCATTAAACTTATAAAAATACATCTCGTATGCTGCACAAACTCCAACGTCGATAAATCGACGATATAATAAGTAATCGTTAGTTCAAAAATATCGTATCTAAACAAAATATCGTCACTACTTTGAAAAAAACTCGTATCTGTTTTATTTTTCATTTTTTTGTTTACTTAACTCATTATACTAATATCTATTAGACCTGGAAAGAGAGCAGGTGTCCTATGTGTGGTAGATTTGAGGGCTTTAAAATATACACTTCACAGTCCGATTGAGTTTAAATTTCGCTTTGATGACATCTGGAGCGATTCCTCAGCTATATTCTGGACCCGTCTCTATTAAAAAACGAAAATTTGATGATTTGCAATCTCTAAAGCGGATTTTGCCAAAAGACTTCCATTCATTTTACGATAGTTTATTGCATGTATAGTTGAGAAAAAATAATTCTAAATTTTTTTTTTATTACGGAGACACATTATTATTTAAGTTCGTCTATAGTTACCTACTCTACGAGTCTACTTAGTTAATTTAATAAACATAAAACATACATTTCGTTTAATTTTGTACCATAAAATGTCAAGCAAAATTATCGTAACTCAACAACTTTCAGTCAATACTAGAACAAAAATCATGTATCTTACGAATAACTATAAATTTAATAAAAAGTGTTTGCGTGATTTATTCGAATATTTGTAAAATTAATGACTGGCTATCAAAGTATCTCATGAAACTAACAAGAACTTATTTGATCAATCTCAATAATTTACAGGATGTTTATTGCTCCTCCTAGAAACTTGATGATTTTCAGATGCGAGATTTTTTCAAAGTAGCGACGATATAACCTCCTACTTTTTGAAGTCGGTTAGTAAAATAGGTAGACAGTTAATGATAATAAGTAGTACATCATTGCAGAGGCCGGGAAATTGCGAATTGATATTCCCGCCGAGGCAGATATAGTGCTTTTCTCCAAGGAAATCAAATAATATTTTCAATAATCTTAAAACGGCAAGTATGTCAACAACCTAACAAGTTCCCACCCAACTTATTTTTTCAAAGTATGTACACGGCATGACTCGCAGTGCCAGTTTTAATTTACATGCATAAAATAATTAAAAACATTAGAATCGATTACAAATTTTAAATGTTTACTTATTAAATATTGAACGGGATTGAAATCTAAACGCATTTTAGTTCGTTTATTTGGATAAAAAAAATTATTTCTTCGTTTCAAACTATTTGAGACATTTTTAAAAACGTCACTTCGATCACTTACAAAAGTACATAAGAGTTTTGTCTATGACAATTAAAAAAAAGAAAACTCGGGAAAACTTTAGGCACACTACAAACGGGCGCAATTTATCACACCAACTTGCAATAATTTGAAAGAGACAGTCATAAATTCCTTTCATTCTAACATTAGCAAATTGGTGATAAATTGATAGTCCTTGAAACGTACGAGCATTTGGCTGTTTGCAGTGATTTGTCTTAGTCAAAACATATGGTTAAAAGGTAAAAAACTATACAGCAATGGAATTTCATACAGTTTCCTGGCCGCTGAGACTGTACAATAATGACTTATCTTTTTAAATTAGCGCTCGGCAGTAACGAGAAATATCCTGAGAAAATTACGTTTTTTTTGGAAATAATTCAATATCAGGCTAATTATTTGTATACAGCTTTTATATGTTATTTTAAACAACTTTTACTATTGATATTAATAATTCTATGGACCGGAAGTTAGGAAAAAAAATTAACCCGCAAGCAAAAATGCTATCAGTATTTTTATAATGAAAACATGTTTGAGTACACAAATTTGGAGACTTACTACCTGAATCCAAAAATATATGCATCAGGAAATAACGGCATTTTAATTAAATATTACCTTGAGATAATATTGAATTTCATCTGGCCTATAGAAAGGCTTATTCATTAACAAAAATAAGTGGATTATGCGCGTATCCCAAAGAACGTATAATTATAGACGTAGTCAATTATAAAGTAAAGAAAGTTTATACCATTTTCGCCTGATTTTTACGGAATTACTTTTTATTATTTTTTACCGTATCGTAGGGTCATTTCGCCGGTTGGCGACCACCTAATTTCATGTGCCGGTTAGCGACCACTTAGCTGACTTGGTGAACTGAAAGCATATTTTCTCGTTTTTTTGTAAATTCCTATTCCATAACTACAAACAATAAGGCATACGGCTGACTGTTTCAATAGGCTCTGTAGAATTGATGTTATCTTCAATCGAAAAAACCATGCTCTTCAAGTGGTCGCTAACCGAAGGTGGTCGCGTAACCGGCGAAATTACCCTATTTTGGTTTAAAAATATGGCTGATATCGATATATTGTTGTGTTTTCATAGAGCGAAACCGTAAAGTTTTCAGGGTAGAACTTCACGGACAATTTTTGCTACAGTAAGGCGGACATTTCCAAGCATGTCGGAGAAAAATATATTCCCATCTTTCGAGTATTTATTTAAAAATACAATAATAGCAAACCTTTTTATTGCGCTGTCGCGCCTTATTGATCAGGACTTACGAACATTTTGAATGTTGTGGAGTCTGTAACCTGAGCTATAACCACAAACTTACTCAAACCAATGTTCTTTTGTTGCAGCAATGTCGGCCGATGGGTCGACGACGGATATCAATGGACTGCTCAACGACACCGGTAAGATTTTCTAACAATAATATTAACAAATCTTAATACCTATGCTACAAAAATAGCGGTTGCACTGTGTGAAGTACTTATATTTTTGATCGAGTGTTTGTACCGCTCAGGGCGCTTAGCATAATTAGATTTGATTAATAAGCGTCGATTCGACCAAACAAGAATAGTGTAGTGTTTAGCCCAAGATTAGTCCATATTTTGACGAACAAGCTACGATTTAGTCCTTATTTACTGTTTAGTCGAACATAGCATAACTTGTAAGTTTTATCACGACAAATAAAATTGAAATTCTGAGAAAATCTTTTAAATTTGTCTGCCATCTAGCGGTGTTTAGTGTAACTAACTGGTGGCTGTATAAAATTTTCTGCCATCTAGCGGTTTACCATGTAACTAATAGCACTGGAGGTAGCGTGTGCTAACCCTGCCGTTATTAGCACGTAGTACGGCAAATCGCCGCTAGATGGCGCTTACACAAATAGTTCATTACTATGTCACAAGGTGGCGCTTTGCGTTGCGTTAACAAATGACTCGTTAAGCGTCACACAGATGGCGCTAGTGATATGAAGATTTGCGAAATGGTGGTTGTCAACCATTTACAGTTATGTTTATAATCGTTTTGCATAGATGGCGCTACTATTTACATTCTTGGAGACCTGTTTCTCATATAAACATATGAACGATTATTATTAGGACTCATTAAAAGAAAATTTCCCATATTATGAGACTAGTTATTTTATAATTGAATAAGGCCCTGTAATTAGTAGTGCTAGTGGGAGTATATTCAATTTCAGTATATTATATCACTCACTCATTAGTGTTCGTTTATTATTGTATGCAGTTATTATAGAATTTATTTTATTTAAAGTGTTTTACTTAACTCTTACCTTAGTGAATTAGGTACATTACCTAAGTATTTAACGAGTTTTAACATTTGGAGGTCAGAATGTGATGTGATTAAATTTGGGGACCCGCTTATATTTATGAACGTACTCGACTCTACTCGACTGTACATGTACCTATATTATGTATTACCTTACTTAATTGTATTGTATTACTTACCATGTAAATCAGAGCTCGTAACCTCACGAGACGAAGCCTTATGACCTATTAAGTAACTAATGACTTATTGAGTAACAGGATTAATTGCATTCACCGCGTGGGCGGTCTATTTTGATGCAATTCGATTATGTCAGACGATTGACGTATATTTATTTTAGTAGTACGGTGTCCTCTTACCAACAGGCCGAAACCTCTTGTATAAAAAGTATCCTCAATACAGGTACTAATTTGCGTTATACCCCGTACATAACCAAGCTATTAGCTACATAACCAACCCTCGCAAATTCGCGATACATAAGGTAGGTTAGGTTCGTTTTCGTTACGTAGCTTCGCATGCCCGAATGGCAAACCACCCAAAATAGGAGCCCCGCAGTGCGGGGCACTGTCGAATCTTTCGAACTACGAACATAATGGCGAACGGGGCATGCCGGTAAATGTAACTTAGTCATGTATGGAGAACAAGGGACTAATTTAGCTAGCCTATGACACTTATCAAATAGTTAGTTTGGAATCAACCATATCAGATTGGTTGAATAACGTTAAATATGTTACGGTACAATCGACGTCAAAAACATATGACGTCGACTGTCCCGTGGATAGTAATAGTAGAGCCTCTCATAACATCATTTTAAGTACCTAAGTGAACAGTCGAAAATACAACGACCCTTTAGTAACTTTTTATCTGAGCAAACCTATATTGATGATGATGAAACATATTCTCTTAAGTCATACCTCATGGCAATAATATAATTTCAATTTATTGGAGTGGTACTTGTTGAATTTCATTGATGTCAGTACTATACTGCATGCAACTAAGAGTTATAAGTTCAGAGAACTATGATTCAAAACTTCAGTGTATATTATACATACAGTATGTAGCTCACGATCTCACGGACCTATTATTCATTCTAGATTTAGAACTAGTCATTCTACACTCGACAGACATTAGGAACAGCGCAAATTATTGGTTCACAATAACCGTGAACATCATTGTGAACATAAATCACTATAAATATAAATATTAAATATAAATATTACGGGACAATCTTACACAAATCAACCTAGGCCCACGGTAAGCTCAATAAGGCTTGTGTTGTGGGTACTAGGCGATGATATAAATAATAGATTAATACATATAGATACTTATATACATATATAACATCCATAACTCAGGAACAAATATTCGTGATAAACACACGAATAAATGCCCTGACCGGGATTCGAACCCGGGACCTCCAGCTTCGTAGGCAGAGTCTCTACCCACTGGGCTACGGAGGCCGATATCTCATAATATGATGTCATATAGTTTCCAAGTCATGTTGTGACGCCATATAGACCTTACGTTTTTATTCACGAGAACAGTATCCGGTTTTTTTACTACCAGCCAGCCGTTTGTTTTGACGTAACGTATATGACTAAAAACCATACGTTTTTAACGTCAACAGCGCGGCGCCTAGAGTGCTCAACATTTTTTGTGTCCATGGCGATGGTGCCATCGACAAGCATATTATTATACTGTCTTGTGGTGTTGATTTTATTCAGAGAGGGGTAGACGAAGAAGAAATACTCCAATGTAAAAAGATGTAAAACGGCCTTGCTCTCAAAAAGTGTTCTTGGGATGGCTTCAATAATTTTCAATAAGTTGCCAAGAAACATTTTAAACGCAGAAAATTTGATGATGTTTAAAAAGAAACTGTTTGCTCTTCTAGTGGAAAAGGCATACTATTCAATTGACGAATATAGAAAAGATACATATTGAACTCGCATATTTATGTATTTAAAAAAAAAAAAAAAAAAAAAAAGCACGCTGCATGAAAATTTATGTTTATATTGACCATTAATTGAAGTCTATATTTTGTTACACCTTCGGGTAAGACATAGCGATACCAAGCTGCATTTATAACATCTTTATAACCTGTGTTTTGACAAATAAATACTTTGAACTTTGTATTCACTGTAAGGATGAAACTTTTCGGTTGTGAAGCACTCGGTTCTTTCCAGCTGAGCCATTAAGAGTCCGCAGTAAGCTCGATTCACCATACAAACGTAGTTACGCTCTCATTTTGAAACGATTAGCTAGTTTGCTCTGAAACTTTGTACTTAGAATAAGTTAAGTACCATCCAGGTATGTAATTAGTTTATGTAGCTTCAGATACCATAGTAAAATACATACAGCAAATTTAAGTTTTTCGTACAAAACTTGTTTTTGCTGTATTTCGTTTGTTTTATAAACTGGAGCCATATAAACTAATTACAGACCTATATATACCTCATGTCATATGCAAAGTTTCGTTACAATCCAACACGTAGTTTTAAAATGAGAACGAAACTCCGTTTGTATGGGAAGGGTAAATTCGGCCGAGCTTACTGCGGACTCTTAATACCCAAGCATCCTAGCTGCTAGCCCTCCTCTACCCGTTCCTGCTACGTCCTTGTAAGCTCAACTAACCTAACCTAACTTATAGTTGAGATTACTTGATGTGGCCGATTTTCCTATCAAACTGTAATTGTTATTGGAATCTTCTACCATGGATGATAGAGTTGCTTTTTGAATGGATTACTTCGATGCAATTCGGCAAACTCAAAAAATCTCAACGCTTCTCCTTCCAATTTGCACAGACAGTGCGAGTGCTACAGAAGTCGCTAAGTCGCGCACGACGCCACTTGGGGCAAATTTTGGGACACAAGGCCGCGCGCGAGCTGTCTCGCGGCGAGATAAACTATGCGTCTCTTTCTAATAAGAACGCTTAGAAACAGTATATCTCGTAGCAACACCTCGCGCGCGGTTTTCTGCTAGCCGTGCAAAATTCAGCAGTGTCCTATTGAAAATTGACAAAGGTTTAACGTGTGTCAGATGTTGCAGGGCGTAACGTTAAGTTAGGTACCGTTAATGATTGTGCTAATTAGGCACATAATACAATAGTTTTGAACGAACCCAAAAAGCAATGAAGCGAACAATATGACCGAGAACTACTGTAAATTAGCGGGCAATCGATTATATATTGGCGTCATCGTCATTCTCATTACTATACGGTTCGCAATAACTGATAACCAAATTGAGACCGTCGCGGTTGCCTGCGACACGCATTCATATAAATATTTATAATTCAACTTCAAACTTACAATACACACAGCATACCTACATTTAACATAGGACTTATCTCCATGCAAAATGTTGTGTTACTTATCAAATCCCAAACTAGATTTTTATCTCATAAATAAACAACAACCTTGCCACTCACTCATTGTTATGCACGATTCTGAGAAGGCAATCTACCATTTCATGATCCAGAGTACCCGGAAACACATCGACAGATAGCTCTATAAGCGCTACTTAGCCTGCATTATTTATTTTGAGCATTATCACCAATTGATAAAATGCATAATACATTCACTTTGATATCCAGTTATCAATCCTAGGAAATATATAGATGTTAACGCTGGTTATCCACTGGCGGGGCGACACGACACGATTCGGAGCGAGAAATATCACTAGCGGCGATAAAACAAATGACTATTTGAAATTTGTCTCATATTTATAAAAATATATTAAATATCTGACCCTGGCAATGACAAATATAGCTGATGCAGCTATAGGTGTCAGTTTACCACGGTTTTTTAAGATAATTTCTTGTAATATGAGACGGGTCAAGCAAAGTGTCTTATTCGCCGTCCTAAACCCAAAACCTAAGTGAGGAAACTGTTTATATTTTTCAAAAATAATTGATGCGGCTGAAAAGTCTGCAAGTTTTTTTTCCTATCACCAAAAAATTATCAGGCACTTCTAAAATTTTCATCCATTCCCAATATATTGTACTTTGTTTCTAGGGCCGCCAACGACCCTTTGATACGCCTTGGGGTTGTAAGCGTCCATAGGTTGCGGCGTTCACTTACCATCGGGCGGACTGTATAGTTATTCCCAAATATTAACGATGTCATCTGGTCAATATATAGCTAATATAATCAGTAGTAGGTGACTGAGGCTGGTTTATTATACTTACCTACTTACCAACATGTAGAAGTGGATATTGTGTGAAACTGAATTTCCCCCGGTTATCAACAAACATTGTGATGCATTTTCATCAACAACTAGTTTTATCACGCCACGTGGAAGAGCAATCTATTGTTATATTACGTCAATGGCCAAGTTGTTTCAATAATAATTTCAGAGAAGCTAAACATTAGTTTGGTTAAGATGTATACACTCCGAAGCCAATTTACAAAATAAAATCTGTGTTAAATTTGAAAGTGTTAACATTGTTTATTCTGGTATTGTTACCGTGGATCTTAAAAGTCATAAGAAGCCATTTAAATACTCACAAATAAAGCGGATTGCGACAGAAATCTGACTCTTAAGGGCATATTTCAATAAACATTATCGTGCGTGTACAGTCAAAGAATTTAATTTCCTACCCATTTAGGACTATTTCAAAGTGACACTGTAAATAAAATCATAAGAAGTCTCTTACGTTTTGATTGATTACGTCACTTTGACAAAGTCCTAAATGGGTAGGAAATTAAATTCTTTGACTGTACTACTAGGTACATGTGGCGAAGGCAACCCGTAATTATAACGACAGAATCGTTTGTAATTAAGTACAAGACTTGTATATTACCTAACAGTCCCTGGCTATGTTAGAGTTAAAGCACGTAATAGACACTACACAGTACGCGTTGCGAATTAGTGCAATTTGTGGTCACCCCGAAAATGTAAAGATTTTAGCATGCCAATAACTACTTGAGATTATTTGCGTGTGAGCTACCCAGCGATGTAACGTAATTACCGCAACAGCAATTTTACTATAATGAAATTAAAAATAAGGAGGAAATATTATTAAAAAATATAAATATTCATCGGGGAAAACTACAATTCAAACAATTGTAACTAGTTTCCTATTAAATGTTTCCTTATTAGTGTTTTATTAATGAGATCGGTGGATTAATACTTAATACCATAGTCCACACTCAATAATTAAATAGGTAGCTGGTTTTTCTATATTTGATATTAATACGACTTATGTTCTCACTGTTCTCAGCGGGCGTATCTAGCATGGTGGGCATCATTTATCGCTGTGGATATATACGTCACATTCTGACGAGTAAACGTTAGCAGTATAGTAGTAGATAGAGTATAGTTAAAGTGATAAACTGCTGGCAACCACCTTAGGCCTGCTGACTTAATTAGTTATCCACAGAAAAGAATAAGTGTTAAGAAAGATTTCTTAGAGATGACCTAGCCTTAAACGCACATATTTCAGTCTCTGACTTACCTGGCAACTCAAACGGAGATAAACCACAATAAAATAACTTCCTCTCCCTCAATTTCCTGTATTTACCTAATATTTCACAATCCCTCAAACGTGGTTACCCACGTAACGTGTTTATTACCTGCTTTACCTGGTATTGGACAATAACGTGGGTAGGTTAGGTGCCGCTACCTGGTTTATTAAACCACTAGGTTGCCTAAATAGGTAGATAAGTATTACGTGGCAAAATGTATGACTTTAAGTCAATTATAAGAATGTCGTTTCTATAATTATACTTCTAGCTACTAAGTAGCTAATACTTTTGTTGAGTTGGGAGTGGAGCTGCCTAAGAAACTATATTGTGGCCCTGGGTTCCAATTCGGTAAATGCTAATATTTCAGCGTCTTGAGTGGTCTCATTCATCACTCCTTAAGAGGATTGTGAAGTGTCCATACGCGGAGCGAGTAGGTATTTTAAAAAATGCTATCTGTTTCACACCGCTCTGTGCCTCACCCGTATCGTGCGATAGATAGAGTTGCCAGACCTGCAGGTAATTGCCTACAATTTCTTGTTGAAATATTGTTTCGGGTGATAACGTTTTTACCCCCTAAACCTTTATGAAATGATTTTTTTTGGTATAATTAGTTTTAGTACACTTTAATCTATGTCTGTACGTTTTCCTTTTTTAGTAAATCAGTTTAGATTAATTAAAAAAAAAATAAACGGTAGACAAAGTTTTTAAGTTAAAAATACAGATTTTTAGATACTAATAACTTATAACGTAAGCAATATTTCTTAAAAATAAAAACGTACAGACCTAGTTTTTCATTTTATCTACAACATATCCAAAAATTATAAAAATCGAACTATGTTTGCTGGGTGAAAAACGTTATCGCTTTTTGTATGAAAATTTACAGGTTCACAATCCTCTTAATATTGGACTAGTTTGGTTTGTTTGAGAATATCTCCAAGTAGTTTTTATTAAACTTCTAATAAAGTCTTCCTTTGTTACGACTAACTAATTAATATTTAGCTATTTATTGTTATCATTCCTTTAGTTCCCAGAAAGGCGGGCGGATACGGTTTACGACTAATGTTACAATTACAAGTGTGATCGCTCGGAGATTTTCCAAGAACTACATACGACATAAACTAAGTAGTAAAGTATACAGTAGTGTATTATATACAGGGTGTCCCAGAAATCGACGTCAAGCCGAAAACGGATGATAAAACAAGTCATAACAGTTATCAAAAAAATACAAAAAAAAAATCCAACTCATGTTCTTTAAAAATTATGGTCACTTTAAAAATTCACTAAAAAATCCACATCCTGTAATGATCCTTTAACTCTTGTTACTACAAATACCATAATTTATTCTAATTTATTTATTATTATGTAATCTTGAATAATGCTTCTGTAGATTTTTGCCTAAAATTTAAAGCCAACTGCTCCTACTCGGAAGAAAATTACACTTTTTCAATTTAAATTTACTGTTTTGCCCACCTTTAACTGACTGTAATTTAAAAAAATGTACTATGCTAGTTTGGCAAGAAACGTTAAATACTGGCGTGTTTAATAAGGATTCCAAAATGGTATAACACTTGCTAGATTACGTTTTACATAATTGGTATACAAAAAAATTGTAAATAACATCAGGTTTTCACAAAATGTCCATACTTCCTTAAAATTACTTTAGCTTACCTAAAGCTTTGCTCAACGCTGTTTCTTAGTTTGAAAGAGCCGGGAAGAGTCATAACAGTTAACAGAAAAATACAAAAAAAAAACCAACTCGTGTTCTTTTAAAATTATGGTCACTTTAAAAATTTAAAATTTACGACGATTAACCAATTAATGAATAAATTAAAAAAAACCAACACGAGTTGGATTTTTTTTTGCATTTTTATGATAACTTTTTATCATTATTATGACTTGGTCTATCATCCGTTTACGGCTTGACGTCGATTTCTGGGACACCCTGTATAATGGAAATATTTACGAAAACGGAAAATATATTCCCTTAGTCACTACAGCAAATTATACAAATGATTAATCCACGAACTCGCAATGGTTGTTATTGTGCTAATTAGTTGTCTGGAAGGGGTTAATTGCAGTCATTACTAGTGCTGTCAGCGCCTTCTGTACCTATGTAACGTGATATATCAATGTAGCATTAAGTGATGAGTAAATTGGGATGTACAGTACAGTACGCGGTCACACACCGGTACCTATAGCTCGACGGTTTAATTGAGACCGCGCTTCCGTTACCCGTTGAGGTCTCCCCTTTTGCACGGCTATCACAGGGCTGTTATTCGCTACGCGTTAATGCGGCTCACCCCGCCGATCACCCGTTACGAAACTAGACCTCTACCTTCGCCTATAATTACTACGCATCGCGGTGTTAAAGTATAATTGTGGGTGAGCGTTGAGGTGAGCTTAAAACAAGTTACAGAATAGGGGGGCAGGACGGCCCTCGAGCTGTTTCTTGGCGGGATCCGTCCCTTTCTAATTAGAACGCTTAGAAAGAGACGGATAGTCTATGTTACCGCAACACCGCCCGCGGGCCGTCCTGCTGTGAGAGCTGTGCTGAACCGTCATAGGCGCCGTCTCAGTTAACTATTATAGAAAGGATAAGTCTGTCAGGTTGTAAGTTTGTATGTAGGGATAATCTCCGGAACTACTTACTTACCCATCCAATATCAAACATTATTTCACCATTAGGCAAGCGGCGCCGGCAGGCAGCAATTTTTTTTTTTAAATATGTCTTCTTAAATTAAACCGATAAAAAATACACTTTTAATATTTTACCAACTACTGTGATACGATAAAATATAAGATAAGATAAAATTTATTGGTAGCATATAAGTACAATGTGTTTGTAAGGTAAGGGCATGGCCACATGGCTGCGGTGCGGCGCTAAATTGTTACGATGCGGCGCCGCACCGCAGATTATGTGGCCAGGCCCTAACGAATAGAAAATTATTTAAAGGGTTTTCACTACTTTGCTGACACAATAGGCAGGCACAATATATTCGTTCCCGAGTCTGTTGAGTGCGTATTAATATCTCCTAGTGTCCATAGTGTTTGCTTATTTTTGGACTAGGTCATTCGATTTGAGTAAGATTGTCCGCTAATGTTTATTTATTTCCGTACCTAATGCAATAAATGTTTTTATTATAAAAAGTTGGATCGGTTAAGTACAAATTGCTGAGGTCCAATCCAAATAATACAAAACTCTGTTTTCGAACAGTAATTAACGTGAATTGAAGCCCTCGATAGAATTTAATTTGCGCCGTTTGATCGACGTTATAAATGTCAGATGCGAATTTTAGTGTTAGTTTTATTTTTTTCGAGTTTTCCTGAATAGCCCGTCGGTAAAACTAATTCGACAAATCTCCTGTGCTAAGCAAAAAGAAGTAGGCAACCAAATTATAGAATATCAAAGGCACTTATGCTCTTCTTTACTATCTGTGCATATAAAATGCGCAACTAAGTGAATCTTGATTAAGACGCAAAGCATTATGCTTACGTCGTCCATGTTGCTTCCTTGTGCGTCAAATGTGAACAAAGAACGTCTCCGCAGGATTTAAATTTATTTCGCTGTCATACGTCAGAAGATTTTGAGTCCCCTAAGTCTTGCTTTGAGTGAAACTTGGACCTTGACCCAGAAAGATGCGGAGATATTAGAAGCGTTTGAGATGTGGTGTTGGAGGCGAATGGAGAAAATTAGATGGAGAGATAGAGTAACCAATGAAGAAGTGCTGAATAGAGTGGGGCAAACCAGGCAGTTAGTTAGGAACTTAGAAAATAGAAGAGGGAAGATGATAATATCATCTTCCCTCTTCTATTTTCTATGTGCCATATTATGGCACATCTTACGACACGACAACTTCGTACTTAACATAATTGAAGGAAAGATAGAGGGGAGGCGAAGAAGAGGAAGACCTAGAATAGACTACATGGAGCAACTCAAAAAGAGAGTTGATGTTGGGTCATATCGTGAGGTCAAAGAGATTGCGTGGGATCGGAGTAGATGGAGGGCCTACTTTGAGCTACACCGACAAGAGCCTAGCTCTTATATAAGAGAAGAAGAAGAAGAAGTCTTGCTTTGTATGTAGCAACTGGTGTCCACCTTGCTACGAGCAAAACAATACTACATGCCCTGTCCAGTCCGGTGTGAGTCGCTGTTGACAGTGACGAATCTTCAACCATGTTTCCCCTAAGATGCCAACACAAGATGTTCTCACAAACCTTTAAAAGACTGCCACCGCAAATATTATATTCCTAATGCTGCAGAGTCTTTAGGCAACGGTGTTCACTAACCATCTTTACGCTTGTGATTGTATGAATGTCGTCATTTGATTGCCTCCTTTATGAAACCCTAAGTTTGAATTTTTTCCTGCTTTTAATACACTCTATTACACATTTGTCGTTATTAATCAAGGTGGAATCCAATTGTAATAATTATCAGTAAGTAATACATTTTATTCCCAAAAGGGACAAAACGTCCCAACCCACCAACACAAACGAGACATGCCTTATTTAGTAGATATTTGTAAGAAGAGTATTTTTGACTATGAATCAGGTTGAATGTTATGTAGGTATTTAAGCAGTTATTTTACAATATATATAGGATGTGTATATTTTATTTTTGCCTTGGAGGGAGAATTCAGTCGGCTCAGAGAGCAATGGAGCGAAGCTGAATGAATATCAAACTGAGAGATAGAGTGAGAGTCACTAAAATACGCAAAAAGACTAAAGTTATTGACGCTCTTTTATTTTCGAAAAGGCTAAAGTGGAAATGGGCGGGCCATGTATCGAGATATACCGATGACAGGTGGACCTTGAACACCACGAAATGGAAGGGGCCGTGTGGTTCAAGGAAGCGAGGAAGACCTAATAATAGATGGCAAGACGAAATTTTTTCCTCAGTCGCAGGAAAAAATTGGTTAAAAACCGCACGAGACAGACCGACTTGGCAAGCCTTGGAGGAGGCTTTTACCCGCGAGGGGTCCATTCAGCAATCTTTTTAATTTATTTGAATGTTTTAATAATTAATGCTGTAATGGAATTTAAATAAAGCTTTTTTATTTTATTTTATTTATTTATTTATTTTATATTTTATTAAAAAGGGCACATTTTTGGTGTGCATACAAATCTGCCCATCGTCCTTTAGTCCATATTTATATTTTTTATTTCCAAATACAATTAACATGATATGTTACAAATATATACTCGCCAAACTTTTAAGTTTGATGGCGAGATGCGCTCATTTACTATGACTATTGTAACTTAACCTAATTTTCTTTTATTTCAAATACCTAATCTCTTTCTATAACCTTTTTTACAGATGTAGGTAGAATGGCAACAAAATATTAATACTACAATATTTCATTTCCAATAAACTGACGTTTTATCATCGATTAAGATTCAAGGCGGTATTCAGGGGAGAACAAATCGAGCGTAAGAATGATATCAATTGACTAGAGTTCAATTCCCCAGCAACCAAAACAAACCGTTACTTTGAATGGATATAGGTCACATATGTCTTTTACAACGTTAACATCTGTCAAGGCACATTATAACACTATGGAAATGAGCCGACCTAAATTGCGGGAGTCCAGTGTGTTAGCGAAATATCCATGGCTTGTACTCGAATAGATCGACTATTTACAATACAATACAACACAAATACTATTTATTGCACACCTCACACAAACAAAGCAGTTACAATGAGAAACAATATAAAATATGTAGGTAGAGGTAGACAACAGGCGGTCTTATCCCTGAAGAGCGATCTCTTCAAGACAACCTTTGGGTAACGGAGAAAGGTAAACTAGATTATTCAGTAGGTGGTGCAGAGATTAAAATGAACCAAAAATCAAAATAATTATATAAATACATGTACATAAATAGTTCTATATATAAACATATATACACCATCATACATATATACAAATATCACAAGTAAGTACAAATATATGATACATAAACAGACAGCCAAAAAATTGTAATAATAATAATAAGGCAATCAGGGTTAGGGGAGAGGAAAATAATGGATTTGAAATTGCCAATAAATTTTGCTTGTCTAATGTCAAGAGGGAGAGAGTTTTAGTAAAAACAGTAAATTAGCCTTAAAAGTGAACGAACTATTGTAAAATTTGGATTTTATAGTACCTAAATACGCACCTTTGAGTCAAAAGTGTAGTGATATTCGGGTTTTTTATTAGTACATTCGTAGACACTATAACGTATTTCACCTTTTTCAGATGTATGTATTAGTCCATTTGCCGTGCACAAAGGCAGAATAGGTATATGAAAACGCATTACTGACAACGAAAATTGATAATAATTCTTAGTCTAAATCAGTACCTAGGGATAACTTTACATTCATGAAAATCGCAAGGTCAGATAATTTACTCCAGCGAATAATTAAAATACAGCTTTTGTTCCCTTTAGTACTATTCCTACTCTCAGGGAGGATTCGATCTTTTTTGAGGCATTGCACAGTAGCTCAAACAACTCTTTTGTTGAAACTGCAAACTTCCATACAAGTGTGGTGAGCTGTGGTTTGACCTGGATGAAGTGGCGCCAAGTGCGTTGCTACACTCGGCGTAAGGTTTCACCGTCATGTCTTGCAGGAAAAGAACAAGGTTTTCCTACTGTTGACATTAATTAGCAGACAGGTTATAATATACCTATATGCGGCCTCTCTTAGAATATAATAATATGTAAAGGACACGGATACTTACTGCGAAACTCATCAAATCGAATTTCAATTAAACGTAATGCGTCATGCATTAATGTCTAGACTTAAATGTTAAATATGTATATTTTGAGTTCAAGTCATATACCTACCTCTAGTTGTATGGATTTTCAGTCGATATGGTGTGTATGCAGTAACTATATTACACCTAATATTAGTAACTTATGTGGAAGAGACTGACATAACAGACGTTGTAAGGATTACATGCACGGATTACTTACAATATTACGTGAACCGTTTAGCTACACTATTCGTAGCAACAATGAGTACCTAATAGTAATAAATATCCCAGTTTCAGTTTATACGAGCTAGATAACTCGTGAGTGACAAATAACAAATGCAGGCCATGTTAATTAAGATTTCTTGTCAGTACAGACTAACCCTTGAATTAATCTTGCAATCACTTAATCAGGGATGGCATTAGAGTTAGAGTTCTTACTTAAAATCAAATAGCAGTAGCAAGATTACAATCACCGGGGTCGAGTGGTCAGAGAAAACTCAATTTCTCCAATTTACTTAATTTCTTTGTTGGTAACAAAACCATATCCCCACAATCAACCTATGATGAAATACCGCCGTCTCATTTCAAGCATTATCACATGGTGTGGATTATTCCGTGTATGTAATCAAGGGTCAAGTAATGTTTGTCCTTTAATACTATCGCCCCCCGTGGCTTGCAATAAACACTATCTCGCTTAGCTTGTTCGTAATACCCGCTTGGTTTACGTAACCGGGCTATATTTGAAGCTATTTGACACCTCATCAATTTGACGTTTCAATTTCGATGTGGACACGAAATAACCCAGCATTAATCCGTGATGTGGACAAATGTTTTTTAAATAAGGCAGTAACGAATGATTAAGACTCGTAGGTTTAGCTGCTGCATTTTCTCGACTATTTAAATACTGTATGTCCGTTAATGAGCCGTATGACATCTGAATTGATTTCCTGATTCAACGGAAGGAAGTATTTCCTGTGGCAACCGGCATTGGAATCAACTGCCATGAACACGACTGATATAACCTAGAATGAGTAGTAGCTTATTGTGTTTTAGTTTTTGTTACTATCACATGGCCTTTGTTATTTGTATGCACAAGCTCGGTGATAGACTTTTTAATCGACAGCGATGACATGACCATCATACTAACTCCTCTGATATTACTAAATTGACTCTGACTCTTACAAGTGTTAGTCAAATTGTGTCGACTCAATATACGCTAGGCAGTCCCTTTCACGTTATATTGCGTCCAGTGCTTCTCGATAGGGCATATAACCTATTAATCACTAATTGAATCACTTTCTACGAAACAAAATCTTCTTGTTTAAAAATGATTTGTATTATTAAGGTGGTTCGATTGCCATACAAAACGTTATTTGACATTCGCAGGCTAACGGCGTGATATTTTAAGAAACTTACGTAACAAACTTTCATAAGTTGGCTTCCCATTTGCGACAAATTCCCCCTTTCCTAGAATAAACTTGTATAAACTAGATTCATTTGAGAAATTGGTTTGGGACGTGATATTTTGGGAAAACTATTTCTCTCAAATTAATTTAGTTTATACAAGTTTATTCTAGGAAAGGGGGAATTTGGCGCAAATGGGAAGCCAATTGATGAAAGTTTGTTACATAAGTTTCTTAAAATATCACGCCGTTAGCCTGCGAATGTCAAATAACGCTTTTTGTATGGCAATCGAACCATCTTAATAATTAAACATCATCCTACTAATTGTTGTTACGAATACATAGCAGCTAACTAAACGTCATTCGCTGGCATATGATAAGAGAACTTATTATTGCCAAATTTGGGTCATCTCCTGTAATCAAAGTATTGTTGTGCTAATATCAATGGTTATATTTTGATAGGATCATTTGCGTCAGTGATGGCCTTTTCTCGACAAATATTTACCCGCAGCTTATCAGAGAGAAACAAACCAGTGCGTTAGTATTCATAATATGTTGTTAGCATTAAACATTTTTGAAGTGGATACTTCTTTGCTCGCGTTCTTGTATAGGGGTACAGTTCAAAATATATCACGTGACTTCCGGAATAACTTTTTGTAGAGAAGCCTAATCTGATTTCAAATAATTGTTTGTTACATGTTTTAATCCTTCTTTATTTGCCATTAGTTGTAATCACAAAATGTTATTTAGTTTATGTGGCGGACATGAAAATAATGCTGAAATTACCGCCATTTTCTATGTATCGCGAGTCAAATGAGCTACGTCAGCCAATGTTGCCATATATATCGATTTATATTTCTTATACAGATGTTAATGAATTAATTCAGATATATTAGGGTTCCATAGCCAACAAAGAAGTATCCACTTAAATTTAATTAACAGTTGTATCTCCGACACAACCCGCTTCGTTTTTTATTATATTTTTTACATCTCGGCGACAAATACATGTTTCCAACGCTTATTTTAGTAGAAAACCTTATTAGTCGCTTACCATTAAGATCTTACATATGTATAGTCATTCATTCATTCATAGTCGGCCATTATGGCACTCTTTGGGGGAGGCCTATGTCCAGCAGTGGACGTCTTTCGGCTGATATGATGATGATGATGATGATGATATGTATAGTATGTTCTTATCTACAGGTCAGTGTCTCTTAATCTCCAGTGCTAAATATAGAAATGGCGCCACACTGCCAATTATTATTAAAGACTTGCTTATAATATTAATCTTAGATAGTAGGGGGTATTCGCATTATAATTATAATGAATGCATGAATGTTTGTTTCTGAATTTTGGATGTTTTCTTTGTATTAAAATATTTATATCTATTTCATATATCGTCGTTTAGTACCCATAACACAAGTTACACAAGCCTTATTGAGCTTACAATGGGACTAGTTCGATTTGAGTAAGATTCTTTTAATATTTATTTAATGAATATAGGTTTAGAACATGATGATCTTGAGACAAGGTTGATTTTTCTACCGACGGGCATGTAAATATTTCATAGACAGACAGACAATGTCTATAATGTCTTACTTGGAAAAAAAGAAGCCCTATATAATCTAATCCAGAAATTGTAAATGGTGAAGGCATTTCAATTAATCCGTCTGCATTATCAAACTAAAAGATTACTATACTTAGCTATATATCATGCTATCTGTTTAATTTCTATTATTGTTTTTTTTATATGTTAATATTATCTATGCACGCATTCCATGGATCATTTACTCACTAATGCTTTTTCTATTTCAGAATCAGATCTCACCGGCCTATTGCATGTTGGTAAGTAGACATTTTTATTTAACATTTCACGTTCATTTGTGTTCATAGTTTGTTGATTGATAGGTATGTACTTTGACTATAAGTATTATATTACTTGAACTAAATATATCGAACTACGACCGATAATTATTTATGCACACGTTCCCTGTACATGGGATCCAAATCCATGAAAAGAGAGTCGAACGTGGCTTGAGCTCGCAAAATGTGAGTCGGTTAAGATGATACAATAATCAATACAAGTTTCACCTTGAATATGACAATTCCTCATCCAGATCTAAACATAGCCTATTGTTCTCCGTAAATTGGACCGGCTATTATTAGCAATAGGTCACATAATATCGTTGTGTAATAGCAGTCGTTTTGAGCATGTGCGGGAAACAGCGATTCATGACGAGACGAAGGTCTTATTTTATGTAGGGAACTCAGAATAGTTTCAGCTCACTAAAATTAGAAAGGTATCGAAACTGAAGATTTCTGTAGAATTTATTGAAAGTGGACATTGGTAAAAAAACAAGGAACCGTCCTACTATCATTATATAGTTAAATTCATGTTATACGATTTCTTTATTTTTTTAGATTCAAAACAGTTTATTTGCATAGAACATATAACATTTAACTCCATCCCAATATGCGAGCGTAGTTATAAATGCTTTATAACTACGCTCGCATATTGGGACAACGTAATTTGTGTTCTGTTTGGGTCTCCAGGCATGCGGAATTGATGTACCACATAGTTTAATGTTAGTTAATTGTCTAGACGAGTTGACTCACACACAAGAATACTTATTACTGTGTGCGAATTGTACTAAAAATACACTAACTATTGGCGGCATCACTCGATCGTCTCAGCGTGCTGCTATAGCAACGGAAGATATTTAATTCTGTACGTACACACCTTCATATATGCTGTCTATCGTTTGGGCGCCAATGTTAAAACTTATAAACAAAACAAAACAAAACGTCAAATATTTGTGACTGATGCCCGTTCGAAAACAACTGACTAACAATAGAAAGACACTGAGAATACAGTCAAGCATTATTCTCAAAGCAATCTTTTTTGTTTCCCAATTGGCATTCTTACAATATACACGTATTATGAGAGTCCTGTGGTTACACTGTTTCACTATCGGTTAACTGCTATCCGACTGTTGAAAATCTTTACTAGAATAAAACCTATCTGGTTGTTTAACCGGGGATTGAAAAATCGGCCCTATGAGTTCTAAGATAGTCAGGTCTGATTCATAGTTCTTAGTAAAATTTCACGACTCAATTAAGTGTCAGATAAAATAAAATGTCAATGAATAAAATCAGGAACACGTCCTTAATTAGGTGGGTAAATTTCAATTTATATCAGTTTGAGTTTTATTTCAATTCTGAGTATCCGGTAATTGTAACGTCCACATGTACGGGCACGTTTTACGATATTCAGCCATCGGCATTTCCGGACCCAAACGCACATTAAATACCTATAAGTCTTTGTTTTTATTATAAACCAAAACCGTGTTAACCAACAAAGAGGCTATACTATGAGCATGGTAATCAAACAGGATTTACTAAAATGAGATTTAAAATAATTTTTCAATAATCTTACACAGTTTCGCCTGCGAAACCATTTTTTTGGCAAAATTCATATTCAGTAAATTTCGTGTGCCAAGGTACGAAGTATGTCATATAATGTTGTCCAGCATTAAGAGGATTGTGAACCTGTAAATTTTCATACAAAAAGCGATAAAGTTTTTCACCCAGCAAACATAGTTCGATTTTTATAATTTTTGGATATGTTGTAGATAAAATGAAAAACTAGGTCTGTACGTTTTTATTTTTTAAGAAATATTGCTTACGTTATAAGTTATTAGCATCTAAAAATCTGTATTTTTAACTTAAAAACTTTGTCTACCGTTTATTTTTTTTTAAATTAATCTAAACTGATTTACTAAAAAAGGAAAACGTACAGACATAGATTAAAGTGTACTAAAACTAATTATACCAAAAAAATCATTTCATAAAGGTTTAGGGGGGTAAAAACGTTATCACCCGAAACAATATTTCAACAAGAAATTGTAGGCAATTACCTGCAGGTCTGGCAACTCTCTCTATCGCACGATACGGGTGAGGCACAGAGCGGTGTGAAACAGATAGCATTTTTTAAAATACCTACTCGCTCCGCGTATGGACACTTCACAATCCTCTTAAGTAGTTTATGGTAAACATCGTGAGTACAAATGTGACCCTATTGCGGTGCATGCCTTTCAATTGAGCTTCATGATAGTAATTGGTGTCAATCTGGCTTGGGCCAACCATAATGGATCTGCGAATCGGTAGGCAGTAAGACCCCGCTTTAATGGTAAGGCAGAAGAAAAAACATATTTAATAGAAGGAGTTAATCATTTGGAACTATTTACGTCAATTTAGGAATATTGAAAGAAAAAGATGTACGGGGTCGGATAAATATTAATAAGCAAATTAACACTTCGTATTATTAGGTTCGGAAGTAAAGTCGAGATAAACACCTATCGCTTTGTATCAAGCAGAGTAAGCAAGATCTCTCTTCTTGAGTCTTTAAATTAAACGATAATCTTGATCATCTCATATAGCCTCGCTAAACACGAAGGCACATTTTCTACGTAATAAATATTTACCGTAAGCAGATTCAGCAAAACACAAACATTATGGGATGTTATCGTATTGACTATTAAGATCAGTGACGTTATTTACATATGATACACACATAGTACCTACGAACCCCATTCAAATGAAGCAAACAGTTGTGATGTTTATAAACATCGTTGCAATAAAGCAAATAGTAAATATAAATCAGTAAATGTACGTACACTGGTGAATTAGTTAAGATTAACAAAAATAACATTAATAAGCAATTAATCGTGCAATGAACACCCAAGCACGCAGCAGTAAACAAAAACGAGTTGATAAAGTTACCTACAGCATACGGTTTCCTTTGGTATGTTCTTTAAAGTATCACACATCGCATCGCATCATTTAAGTCGATAAAGAAATAAAAAAATCTCCAATAAATGATCAATCAAAACCAAACATTAAGATTAAGGATTAACACTTCCTTTATCCCAATTGGCATTCGACCAAAACTACCTTCGCCAATAACACTTAAGACGTAAGAACGTCTTTATGATGTCTTTAAACAATTGGATATGTTTAATTTTCTGAGTTCAAGAGAGTTGAGATCGAGTCAGTGGTATTTGAGGTGGCAATGGTCCAGAACGAATGCCCTTATGAATATACTCAACAAAAGTGCGACTGTTTTGAACAAAGGGAGATCTTGGAGTAGGTACATCGAAGTTAATTGATGAATTATGAATATTATGACAAGAATTCTGTTTGAGTTAGAATTTAGAAGAAGAATATTCTTAAAATAGAAGTGAACTTATCCGCAACTTTAACTTTATCTTGCAAGTATGTGGAAAGCAAAAAATCTAGTCAAATGTTATATTGTCATTTGTCAGCATTATACATGTAACTATGTGACCGTAGCCCATTATGCAGATAGAAAATATGTATGAAATTAATATTGCAAGTGCAAGCAAGTGGTATTATTTGCGCAATTCCTTCCTACATTTACAGCGTTGTCTTTGAATTATGTCTTCCTATTTGTTTCAATAGTATTGATGAGAGAACATTACTATGTGGTCATGTGTTTGCAAAGCGTCCGTCGTAGATTACCTCTATGTCATTCTAAACAAGTCGCTTTTCTTTACTAGCATTTATGTTCATAATTTAGTTAGACATAGGTTTGCGTCTGTGCAATGGAAATAATTTCTCAGTGCATATAATAAACGAGCTCTGTAATGGTTGGGTCACGTTCACGTGGCAGCTCACATGCTTAGCTCCAAGTGTGATGTAAGGTTGTTTTATTTAATAGAATGCTTGGGTCAATTTGTCTGTTGGTCAGTTTGTTTAACTGTTTATTGTACACGCGCTGTAGTAACTATTGTTATGATTACCTATATCCACAGTTTATCTCTCATCTTTATCGCCTTTTACATTATAATTTCCCTGATGGAGAGCCGCTAGCCGTTGTAATAATTATGCAAAATTGAGTGAATATTTTACTACTTTTGTTGTACGTTCTAAAGTGGGTTTTATCTGTTGGCGCCATCAGTTTTATCGGTTCCCAGAAGTATCACAGGCAAACATACATATTACAAAAAATACAAGAAGTCAATACAAGGTAACGTATGTTTTTGAGAAAGATATTCATAAAAGTAAATGATCAATAAGTCGTCGTCGTCCTATTAAAGAATATCGGAAACTTTTGAACGTGATAGAAATATTATACTCAGTACAGCAGTGATCTGAATAATTCTGACGAAAGAATGAAACGAATATTAGGGAAACTGATTTCATTTTACAAATATATTTGCTCAAGGAACAATCCCATCACAAATTCAGATGACATCCATACACGGAAATACATGTACCTACATGAAGACGTCGAGTATTCAAACATTGCACGAATTAAACTTCCTCATTGAAAACAAGCTGGTTTTACAATAATTAATAAAACCGTTCTCGGAACAACTGCGCAGTGTTTGTTCTATTTTTGCTCTTGACTGACTGACGCTCTCCAGAGACTATTAAGCCGAACAATTAAAATCATCAGATTATTTTTGCAAGACGGAAAAAGAACTGAACGGACTTTGGCCGCCATAGAAAAGCAATGGCTATTCAAAAGGTTGTTTGGTTTCAAACGCTAATCATTTGAATAATCTATCAGTGCGGATATAATTTTATTTTGACCAGATTGATTTACCTATATGAGGAAGTAACAGACTGCTAAAAAAATCAGGTAGGTAATATTGTATTTCTTATTAGGCTTTGTATTAGATTATATACATAGTTACTCGTAAAACGGTATTTCAGTAAAATAATTATGTGATATGGCTGTGTAACATTGGTGGTTTCACAGATTGACGTGGAATGAACTATATTACAAGGCAGCTACAGTTGCTTCCCTTCTCGATTTGCATAGGTGGCTGAAACAACTTTTCGCCAGGGCGAGCATCAGTCAAATATATGTGGTGCGGTGCCTATGTACGAGTAAATAGGTGCAAATAAAATAGAACAATGGACTACGAAGCATATACCACGTTATTGCCATGGGGTCTACTAAGGGACATTTAATGAACCTTAATCTAAACCTGAGCTTTTGCTCTCTTAAAGAACTGAATTAACATCATCAAATGAATTTGTATGCAATTAAGGAGAAGCGCAATAAATACCACAGTGTTTAGGTATTACCATTGTACCTATTGTATAAATGGATACCTACCACACGCTATTATCTTTATTTGTTATTATATTTACTTACGTTAAAATAAACATTGCGAAACTTCGGGGTTTCCAATTCTACAATGTTAATTAAGTATTTTTAAACAATGGCTTAAAAATTATATTGCGTTAAACAATGACAGCCTAACACACCTTTAAGTGTATAGCTCTTTCAAGTGCAAAATCTGACTATAGGTGTGACGAAATGAAGTAATAAAACGCCAATATATTTATATTTGTTGTGGATATCGCAATTAAGGGACCTAAGCAAAAGTTAACGCCTCAATGGGAAATTAGTATATTTTTCAGCAAGGGGACGGTTTGTCAACAACCTTAGAGAAGTAGCTATCGCATCACTCTCGGTAGTTTTCCGCACCAGCTGAATGGATGGAAAAATGGATAACTGAAAAAACAAAACACGAATAGAATTGCGGCGCTTTATTGAGGCGTCACAAACGTCATCGCCGCTATTCACGTAGTATAATGCGAATGGCGACTTTGTTCGTTGCCTTCTGTCACTATGCAAGCGATAAATATTTGGTGACAAACAATGATGTAATCTTATATGGAGAGAATCCAAATTACAGCTAGATTTTTCCTTGCTCTTTTCCATGCGCTGCATCTTGTTCCTTACAATTTTCCTGTAGGTACACCAATGGTGTCTATTCTCCCCTTTCTAGATCATGATATATATCCCGACTAAACTAAGAATGCACCTCGCTCAGCGTAACTTATTCGACGCGAGGTGCAGTCTTAACTTGGTCGAGTTGTACACACGTTGGTTTTATTATTTGGTCCTATTTTTTTTTTTGACGTTGAGTTCTGGAGTTCTGTGCCACCCGTATCGGGGCGTTCTTCTGTTTTATATCTTCTCTGGGACTTTTTTTTTTGATATTTCATTTCATTATATGAATGGTCTCAGAATCCAAAGACTCATTGATAACAGTAAAGTTTCGCCAATGGAATCCACTAATTGCATTCCTTCTATGTGGGCTCCATGTAAACAATTTAATTTGTCGGCGTTAATTGTGACCGCGCAATGACAATTTGCTAAATTGGCCGTGAGAAAAACAGAAGGTTATACCTATGTACGTTTTATGAAATATAAATTAATTACTTGTTTGTATGTTTGTTTGTTCAGCTGTGTGACACAACATAGCGCTGCGACCCTTTTGAATGACGAGTGTGAATGTGGGATTATCTCCCCGTCTGGACATTGAACTTATTTACCTGACGCACCTTACCGTACAGTCGCCATCACATACATCGGAGCAAACAAGCACGTCACAAACATCGGAACACACCTCTATTTTCAAGGCATTAGGGTGCATGTGCCGATAATTTTGAACACCTATAGTGTACCTATGTATGTGATGGCGACTGTACGCTAGATGCCTACTTCTAGATAGACTACTCGATAACTACACCATCTGATTATTTAATCAAACTACTCTCATGGAAAGAATGTTTACAAAATTCTCAAACTATACCTACGTACGTAATTTAAGCATAATGGAAGGGAATCCGTGTATGTCCGTACACCTTCTGTTTTTTAAAATACTATCACTAGCGCATACAATCGTACATATGGTGTAGGATTATGCATATTTTGTATAATATGTTTGCTTGTAAGAAGGTTGCTCGTGTTCAGATACTAGTCCAAAGTAATCAATACATTGTGAAACAACAGAGGCCACCAGAGTTTCATCAGATAAAATAATTGACATATTATACCTATACGCGCCTTTCCGTCCTCGTCATAGATTACGGTACTTACATAAGGTGCATTTTCTCGTAGCTCAACCTTAGGGCTCAGCACGATGATAATAATCATTCGCCAGTAGCAATATGAAGGTAAAGTTTCTGTAATATATCTGTCCTTGCTGTGACGTACTGCGGCCCAGTAACCTGAATACAGGAGTTAGTTTTAGCTGCCGCATGAATCGTGGAAATGATCAATTTTCAAGATACGGTACTGGTATTCTGACGATCAGTTTAGCCTATAAGCCTTGATTCACACGAACCACAACCACACCACAACGCAGCAACAAAAAGTGGTTTACGTGTGAATTGAACTATTCATTTTCATATAAATTATCGCCCGACCACGTGGTAACCACCGCGTAACCACTTTTTGTCGCGTGGTTGTGGTGTGGTTGTGGTTCGTGTGAAATGGCCCTTAGCCTTGATTCACACGAACCACAACCACACCACAACGCAGCAACAAAAAGTGGTTTACGTGTGAAATGAACTATTCATTTTCATATAAATTATCGCCCGACCACGTGGTAACCACCGCGTAACCACTTTTTGTCGCGTGGTTGTGGTGTGGTTGTGGTTCGTGTGAAATGGCCCTTAGCCTTGATTCACACGAACCACAACCACACCACAACGCAGCAACAAAAAGTGGTTTACGTGTGAAATGAACTATTCATTTTCATATAAATTATCGCCCGACCACGTGGTAACCACCGCGTAACCACTTTTTGTCGCGTGGTTGTGGTGTGGTTGTGGTTCGTGTGAAATGGCCCTTAGCCTTGATTCACACGAACCACAACCACACCACAACGCAGCAACAAAAAGTGGTTTACGTGTGAATTGAACTATTCATTTTCATATAAATTATCGCCCGACCACGTGGTAACCACCGCGTAACCACTTTTTGTCGCGTGGTTGTGGTGTGGTTGTGGTTCGTGTGAAATGGCCCTTAGCCTTGATTCACACGAACCACGAACCACACCACAACGCAGCAACAAAAAGTGGTTTACGTGTGAATTAAACTATTCATTTTCATATAAATAATCGCCCGACCACGTGGTAACCACCGCGTAACCACTTTTTGTCGCGTGGTTGTGGTGTGGTTGTGGTTCGTGTGTAATGGCCCTTAGAGTATTTAATATTTTCCATTATCTTCGTCTAATACCCACTACAAAAGCCTTATTGAGGTTACTATAGACCTAGTTCACTATTTGTTTACATAAATGTCCCCTTATATTTATTTAGTGTAGATCTTCTAGTATAGTCATTTTAGTATCTCCCAGATGTTAGCGAATTTGAGTTTGAATTTAAGCTAAGCTGTCCTCATTACAAAATATCGTGAAGAGGTTGCCACCATCAGGTTTGCCATATGAAATTGTACTTTTTTCGGAATGTCTTAAAATCAGTTTCTACGCAGGGCGTCATCTTCTAGAGAATTGTTCATCAAAGGGGCCGATGAAAAAGCTACAATTTATTACGATGCTGTTTAATATGTACTTGTTGTAATTCATATTTATTGATTATTTACTCTTATGACAAATAAATTACATTTATTCATGTGTTCTCTAAGAGTACTAGGTAAATAAATAATGTTATACTAAAAGTATTAAATAGTTGACACTATTGTCTTAGGTTCGATGCCTGTAAAAATAGTTTTAAGTGTGGATAATAAATCAAATAGAGGTATTCAAAACTACATCACATCATTTAATCATCAATCTGCATGTGCCTGCTACCTTACTATTAGACCTATTCAGTTCACTACAAGGCCTGTTTTACCATGCAATTTAGAAATCGATGGCTATGCCATTGTAATCAGTTCAAGGCACTGCATATGTTACCTTCAGTTCTCAATACCATCACCCGGTTTACTTATCATTGGCCTTACTTCTTATGTATACTTGTAGTTAAATTATTTTATTATAATCTGATGAAACTTGACTGAACTCAAATATAGGTGGTGCGAGGACTGTGCCATTCCATGACTAGAGGATTTCCTTTATCACGGGAACAACTATGTAGTTTCTACATCGCAAGAAGTCTAGGTCAACAGACATAATGATTGCAATTATGATGTCCTTATATGTCTGTAAACTGCAACATCCTTCCCTGCACCTGAGCTCTAAAACCGTCTAACTTAACTTCATTGGCTCATCGACCCTAAAGCCTCTGCTAGACGGTCGCCATCACGCCCCTTCGACCGAGCGACCTTGGTCGGCACCGACCGCTGTAGTATGAAATTTTGCTCCAAACATCTGTCTACACGGTCGGTGCGGACCAAGGTCGCTCGGTCGGAGGGGCGTGTTGGCGACCGTCTATCAGAAGCTTAACTATTGGCCTCCGATGCGAGTTTTTACATCTGGTCCCGAATTCCCGATCTTGTGCCATTGCCCGTCACATTTTTTTTTGTAAAGGAATTATACTTACAAGCTGTTTCTAATCTGGGTCAAAATACATACCTGCTCTGTATGTCCCACCGGCATTCCGTGGCCCGATGTTTTGTAGTTAGCTGCTATTGTTATTTTTCTTGTATTTTTTTGTTTTTGAATCTCACTCCATGTTATTGGTATTTGGTTTAGCAGTAAGTCTCATAGCATAGTTTTAGTTTTAATAGTCCTCGACCAACTCGTTTTGCAGCAGCACGCATTTATAATTTGAATAGTGAAGTATCAGCCTTTAGGGGCCTTTGCCAAAGCACAGAATAAGTAATAGTACTGGCCAAAGACAGTTTTGTCTGACGTCTGATTTGACGTATAATATAAAATAGCAAAAAGAAAAAGGACGCAAATGTGTAATTTTTGTAATATATATGTCATTGTCATGTCAAATTTACCATAGATATTTAAGTCATATTTTTAGTACCCCTTCTCTTTTTCTTTTTTAGGGTCCCGTACCTCGAAAGGAAAAAACGGAACCCTTATATTATAGGATCACCTTGTTGTCCGTCCGTCCGTCTGTCAAGACCCTTTTTCTCAGGAACGCTGTAGGTATCAAGCTGAAATTTATATCAAATACTCAGGTCTACTGTCCCTTGGAGCTGTGAAAAAATCTAACTTCTAAGCCAACGCAATCAAAAGATACAGCCGTTTATGTCGCAAATTTCCGTAAATATTCGAAACTCGCAAGGGAATGAAAACCTACAGGGTACTTCCCGTGAACTCAGAATCTTGAAATTTAGTGCGAAGCAACGTCTTAATAGCACAGATAAAGGAAACATTGCGAAACCGTAAATTTTTAGTTACATCACTGAAAATGTTATGTCCACTATAAACTGACACGCACTAAGTATGTGAATAGATACTTAGTGGTTGTCAGTTTATAGTGGACTTTTTCTATTGTACGGGGTGGTCCGGAACCCTGAACCCTCGGTGCGCGAGTCTGACTCGCACTTGACTGGTTTTTTTTTATTGATTGGATACCACACGATCATGCAATATGCATGTTGTGTTGGATCAAGTGTACATTTTTATAAGGTGTCTTTTAAGTTTTTTTTATTTTTATTCTTTATTAATTGTATTATTGCTTTGTGTTGTTCTTCCTGTTATTTTTTTAAATTTAGGTAACAGACACGAACCTTGTCCTTTTGTGCGATTGTGGCGTCATTGTTCCGTTCCGTTCCGTGTTTCACCTAATAGTCACAACTGTCAGCATTTACGCTGAGTTGTGACCATTTCGTGGCAAATCTGTATGTGCGTATGTTTTATGTTTTTTTGTCGCGAATAAATGTTTTCTTTCTTTTTTTCTTACAAGGAAAGGGTCCTTAAGAGTCACCACCCTTACTGGGGACTCTTAATGTCACCCAATCTAGTGAGACGACAGTCGGAAGCAGTCTCATTATTGAAACGATAAGCTTGATGATAAAACTCCATGAAAGGTTACCTGACTATAGGACACAAGGTTTAGCCACGGCCCATTGTTTATTCACGACACATTTGCTCATCACTGTCAATGTCATATGACCAGGAAGACGATGAATAGCTTTATTTATAGTTCAATACTATTATATTGCGTTTGCGCAGGTTTTTGTGCAAAGGTGAGTTATGCAGCAAAAAAGTTTTCCAAGCCGCCGTGGTGCCACCCAAATAGAATAAGAACAATATTTACAATTTGTCAGTAAGTGTTTAGTTACAGTTTCGTGTAGACAAGCAGGATCAAGTTTCGAGATAGGTTTGCAGTTTTTGCATCAGTTTGATAGCGAAATTGTGACGAAACCAAATCCTTTATAGGTACTTGAGTAAGTATTCATCTAAATACTCAATGCTGTAAGTGGGGGCTAGGAAACTATTATGTTCCGACCGGTGCCTCATTCACATTCCCTACCTCCGTTGCAGCCTCGTGATGATATTGTTAATCGGACATGCGCCTAGGCACTGACTTAGTAAATAACTGGATTTGTTTCTGTTAAGACTTGTATTCACCGTGAACACGCGAGCATCGTGGGAATAAGGCGTATTGTGAAAATGTGTTTGTTTCTATTTCTAAGCGCAATCAACGCCATGCCAAATTGGACCGAATCACAATAATTGCGGCTGGTGTTGAGAAACGTGCCATTTCATTGACTTACAGTACAACATTTGTTTCTCTGAAATGATTAACAACATGTTTTGCAAAATAGTGCTGTACTCTTATACTCACGAACATCTCTACGTAGGCAATTCATTTCTCGTGAACAAATGAAACCATTATTCAACCTTCACTATACAATAACTCCAGAATCAGTTCAGTTCTTGAATGATTCTGGACAGTTCTTCAACAGTTTCTGAAATTTAATTATGGGTGTATACTTCTTCAGGGCAATCAATCCCTCCAGTGAGTCCAGTGGCAATCATAAATTATTTTTATTTCATCTGCCGTGATCTTTATGTCTTATTTAGAGCCTTGGCTAATTTCAACTTCAAAGAGTTTGACGTCATTAGGTTAATAGCAATGGTGCCTATTCATATGAATAAATACAGCGGCGATAATTTTATACACCCTCCCTCATTAATCATTCATTAGTAACCAAATTTATATTCACAATCAATAATATTGTAGGTATGTATTCGTGCAAGTACTTCGATCTTGTCAGCGACACCTTTCAGTCAAAGAGTATGCCTAGCCGGGTGGGCGTTGTGGAATAAAGGGATTTAGGTCATATTTATGTTACTATTTATTATTATATATATTATATAAATGTGTATACAATATGTGTGTTATGTATATATATTTGGGTTGTCGTCGTTGGTTATAAACATTTTTGGAGATGTACTAGTGATATAACTTTGTTATAACGTATATATATATAATGGTTGTTTAGCCATTTACTGTCCCCAAATAAATATGGCAGCCACGTCATGACTGGGTTTTATATCACTGTTAAGTCTCGCAAACTATCCGAGACGCACAACCCGTCATAAATATATGGAGTTATAGTTTATGTAAAAGAACCTACATACAATCGTACATACCATTTAGATGGATAATAAAACTTTTTTTTATAATAAGCCGCTTTATATAGAACTAGCTGACCCCGCGTACTTCGTACCGCCAAACAAAATGTATGAAAAAAAGAAAATAAAAACTTTACATTTTGCATTTATTATTAGTTATTCTGCTATTCGGATTGAAGGAGTGAAGATAAATACAACAAATCAAACATCACAAAAATCGTTTCGGCCGTTCTTGAGTTATAAATGGTGTAACTAACACGACTTTGTATAGATTAAAATGAATGTGTATGATAAGACAATCCTTTTCATGATATCAATTTGGATTTGCTATCATGGCGCCACCAAAATTCCATGCCAGATAGGAGAAAGATAAAGTTGAATGCGATAGGTTTTTTCCTTCAAGTATTATGATGAGTAAAAATAAGTGGAAACGCATTGTTTGTTTTTAATTGCGCAATTTTGAAACAATACTGATTCTTATCACTGTAAGGAAAAGTTTCATAAACTGATAATACTTTCATACCTAGCCGGATACATAAAAACTGTTTTTACAGGTTGTGTTTTGATAGGTTCGTACTTTTGTGAGCGCCTTGAGTTTCGACGAAGCTAGGTAACCGCTATATGAAATTATTAGATATCGTTTCTCGATCTTCATATCCCGCCCCCCAATTTGTCTGCCTATCAATTGGCAATTGGCATGCTCCCAACAAAACTAGATACGTAGTGATACACAAAAATATACCCGATTCATTTATATATGTATCACATCACGTGGTCTTACAACGGCAGACCAGACTGTCTCAAATTAGAAGGTTGGTGAATTTTATCTGCTTTCAAAGATAGCATGACGTATACACGTCTCTGGCTCCAGTCCAGACCTTTATCTTGAAACCAGTGACATTTGATGAGCTATCTTACTGTCCTTCTCTGTTCGACTGAGGTAAGAGGAATAAGAAAGCATTGTTGGCCGAATAAGACGTTTTTCAAAGAGGTTTACAATCCAACAGTGTCGCATCGGAGTTGCAACTTAAATAGAAGCAGCGTTTTAGTCGTCATGTCATTGAATATGAAGCAGTAATTTAGCTGTAGGAATAAAAACTGTATTCCTTTGTACGTATGGCTTGATATGGCAGAGACTAGTATACGTGCGCAATTAAAAGCGTCATCAGTAAGGCTGTGGCGGAGTGAACAATGTGTGACGATGCCGCTGTGAAATATTAGCCATTGGAAAATGGAAAATGGTAGGTCATACCGTTTTTCCCCGCGTCATTCTTAAATGATCCATAGTGCCTTGTTCGGTAGGTACCTACACAGTATTTACGCAATCAAACAAATAACCTATAAAAGTACCATTATAACTACGTACACGGGTAAAGGTTAGTATCTCCAGTCCTTCTAACAGTTTAGTACTATAGTACCTACTTACTTACAAATTTAGAATTAACAGACGAAATAAGTTTCGGTACGAGAAAACCGTCAGTATTCTATTTTTAACTGCTAAAGAAATCACAATAACTGCGTTGCAATTGCAAGTCGTAAACACAATTTTTTTTTTTCAATATATTATAACTGCCATCAGTCAATTACGACTATTATCAGTGTCGGTCTGTGTTTTGGTTTGATTGGGTTTAGGAGACCATCGCCTCGCTCAACCACTATGCAGCCTTACACAATGTGTTTTCGTTTTAGGCGTTTCACAACTTGTGTCGTATCTAGTAACCTTATAGCCAAAGGATTTGGGTGGCCTGCAAGGCGCTCGATATATCGTCTCGTGTGCTTTGTAATTTCGTCCTTTATGGTGGGCATGTTGTGGTAATCGTGTATTTCGTCGTTCCGGGTAAACCATGGTGCGTTGGCAATTACGCGTAGAATTGCGTTCTGTGCTCTCTGCAGACACATTATGTTGCTATCACTGGCAATCCCCCACAACTGGATGCCATAAGTCCAGATAGGTTTGGTAATGGCGTTGTACAGGAGTAGTTTATTATCCACAGAAAGAGTTGAGTTACGTCCCATAAGCCAATGCAGGTTTTTGTGCTTTAGGTTCATCTCGTTACGGTTGTGCTTTATGTGAGTTTTCCAAGTTAGACGTCGATCCAGGTGGAAGCCTAGGTACTTGATGCTCTCGCAGTGCGGCAAGACGTCGTTACCCAGTTGGACGGGTGAGCATTCTCCTCTTCTCAAACTAAAGGTAATGTGGTTTGATTTTGTAGCACTGGCTTTTATGCGCCATTTTGTTAGCCATCTTTGGGTGTTGTTCAACACTAACTGCAGTTGTTCACTGGCTGTTTTAGGTGAATCGTGGCAGGAAAGATAGGCGATATCATCTGCATAAGTGGCGGCGGTCACAAATTCAGAGGTAGGTAAGTCGTAGGTAAATATGTTATAGAAAACGGGACCAATCACTGACCCTTGGGGCACGCCAGCCTTGATATCGTAGAAGCTAGATCTTGCATCACCGTGTCTCACTTGAAATATTCTGTCTGATAAGTACGAGGATATGATATTAAAGAGTAAGTGCGGTAAGTTTTGTTTTATCTTGCACAGCAGGCCCTTGTGCCAGACACGGTCGAACGCTTGTTGCACGTCCAGAAACGCTGCCGAGCAGTATTGTTTCCGTTCGAAGCACTGGCGTATAGCATCGTGAACACGGTGTACCTGTTCAGTTGTGGAATGTGACTTTCTAAATCCATCCAGATGACGTTTGACGTTTCCGAAGGAATAACACTGTTTTAATCAACTGCTTCGATCAATTATGGATTTAATAAGAATAACATCACTGGAAGTGCATAAAGTCTGCTAATACCAGGAGCGTGTTTGCCGTCACAAGGAAACCATCTCAGATACACTTGGGTGAGCCGAGTTTTCATGATATTTACACTTAAAAGTGACCAAGAAGAATAACTGTTCTTTTGTAATGCACTCACACATGTAAAATTTCAAAATAACAGCCTAAATCGAGGAAAAACATTGCAAAATAACAGGTACTCCGATACTCCATCTATCTGACTGACGAGAAGCCGTCACTGTCATTGTCAAGTGTCAGTCGCTGCATAATCTGTTGACGCAATCTCCAAATGTACGTTCAGTAACCAGCAGATAAGCTACAATAACCACAGAGCAATCAATAAATAAAAATGTCTACAAAATCAAAAAATATGAACTGTAAAAGTGAATTAAAAAATAAGGAGTATCTTAAATGTAAAACATGTAGTAAATGCTATGATATTTTATGTGAAAAAACTACTCTGAAAAAATTTCAATCAATGTCCAAGGATGAAAAAATCTTATGGAAATGCGTCAAATGCCGAAACCAGAATCCACAATCTAAAGTTAGTAACTCTGATGTTACGACAATATCGGGTGATACCACAAAAAATAAGCACGATAAAAATTATCCGATTGCTTATCCCGAAATAAACGAAAAAGCTGATAAAGGGGATAAATTATCAACACTGCCATCAGTTGATAGTGAAAACCCCATAATAGGAGCTGAGATGAGCATGCTGTCTGCTGATCCCGAAATAAAAGAACCACCAACGGGTGGTTTTACTGATACTGAAATAAAAGCAGATACTCAAGTAGGGGATAAACCATCCACATCTTCAATAGATGACGGAAAACTCATAATAGAAGCTGCAATGACAGAAAACGTTACGATTAGACGAAGAATGTCACGCAAAAGCCAGTATAAATCGAACGAATTTCTATCGAACGAAATTCTCTCGGACACTGACTCTGAAGCCGAATTTCTATCAAACACACTAAATGACACCACTAATAATCTGCCTAATATCTTAGATAAAGAACAGGATCCCGAATTGATTAATGAAATTACTCATCTTTCATCCCAACTGGCGAGTGCTCATGGAGAGATTGACCGCTTGAACTGTGAGATAGGTGTTTTGCAAAAAAAACTCATTGAACAGCAAAAAAAGGTTGACATATACAAAACATTACTAACGGAAAAGGGACCAATTAGAAAGTTAACACCTCTAAAAACACTTGCTAAAACATTTATACGTCAAAGACAATCTGCAGAATATATCGACAGTGACGATGACACACCTCAGAATGTGTCACCTATGATTTCACCGGCACCTACGCCAGCGCCTCTCAGGCAACTTCTAGTTAAGCCAATAGACACTGATCAAACGCAGATAAATAACAAGCCGGAAGTGCCGGAAGAGATCGTAGAAGCTAACACAAAAAATATAGATAAAGCACCCAAACAAGCTGCAAGAGCGACATGCAACAAAAAAGAAGAGACACCTACCATCAAAAGAAATAAAATTAATATAATCAGTAGTGACAAAAGCAATAACATATCGTCCGTAATGCAGAATTGCTATGAGAAATCTACCATCTGCCACTATCTGATACCAGGAGGTGGAATACGTCAACTCTTAAAAAATGTAAATAGTCAGCTTCGTAACTTTACAACCGACGACTATTGCATTGTCCTCATAGGTGAAAGTGATTTTGAAAAGACAAGCGACTACATAAGTCTCGTACAATTCATCAAGGCAAAACTTGAGGGAATGAAACATACGAACGTAATATTGTGTGCGCCAACCTACATTTGTGGAGCTCAGGTGTACAATTGTAGAGTAGAACTATTCAATAGCCTACTTAACTTAGACATTCAAAGCCATAACTACGCACGCTTTTTTGACTCGAATTACGACCTTTCTTTGGACATGTTTTCTGAATATACCGGAAGAATAAAAAAAATAGGAATAAGAAATATCTTAGATAATGTCAAAAAAATTATAAAGAATACCGAGAACTCCATGAAACGAAATCTTTTTCGTGCAGAAAGCACAACATAGTTACAAAAATAAACAATCTCCATCAGTAACAACCTGTACTAGCATTACGATATTGCACCAAAACATCAATGGTCTATTAAATAAAATTGATATGTTATATGTTCACTTACAAGACATTGCTCGATCACAAAGACTAATTGATGTTATATGTATTACTGAACATAACATGAAGAGTGGTGATGAAGTTCACCTTAAAATACCTAACTATGAACTTGCAGCCCATTTCTCCAGAAGCAACAGAAATGGTGGATCGTGCATACGTAATATCTATAAATTTAACAAAATTAATGACATTATTACTCAGAGCATTCCGAATTTAATTGAATTAACTGCTATTGAAATAATAGATTTAAAATTAATCGTAATTTGTATTTATAGGGTACCGAGGGCAAACACTACGAACTTTCATTTATTTTTTGATAAACTTAGTAATATACTCAATCATGTATGTTTTAAAAATAATAAAATTGTCATTTGTGGAGATTTTAATATAGACATGCTAAAAAATACCAATGCTTGTGTAGAATTTAAAAATTTAATTGCGAGTTATAATCTTAAAATAGAAATTAAAACGGCAACGCGATTACATAGTAACACATGCATCGACAACATTATTCACAATATTCGAGGGAGTTCAGGTGAAGTTTTGGACCTCGGCCTGTCAGATCATACAGCTCAGTTAATAACATGCCCAGTAAAAAAGACATGCCTCCTTCAATATTGGTACATACATCGTAGGGACTACTGTGATGAGAACATAGCAAAATTTACTGAATGCATAGAAAATTTAACTTTTAATGAAGCGTTCTCTTCAAGCGATGTGAATCAGAGTTTTGATAATTTTATAGAGGAGTTTAAACTATTTTACGATCTATGTTTTCCCCTAAAAATAATAAAAATCTCGAAAATAAAAAAGCCAAAATGGGTAAGCTCAGGAATACGTAAATGTTGTAAACGCCGGAGACAAATGCTATGGAAGTACAGACTGACCTTGAAAAATGACGATAAAATCGCACTAAAAGCATACTCCAAGCGTTTGAAAAAAATTCTAAAGCTGACACAAAAAGCTCAGAATGATCATTTCATAAAAAAGTCTCAAAATAAGGGGAAAGCTACATGGGATGTCATTACTAACGCTAAGACAAACTACCCAACAGAAAATATAACAACAGTAAATGTTAATGGAAAAACTTTAAACAGTCCTAAACATATAGCATATGCCTTTAATGATTATTTTATAGATTCAATTAATGACATCGCCAGTAAAAATCTGAATATCAATCAAAATTCTAATATAAACATGACATTTAATAACACAATACACAATAATTTATCCGGTTCAATATTTATGCCACCAGTAACATCAATTGACATTCTTAAAATAATAAAGTCATTAAGAAATACTAAAAGTACTGGACATGATGAAATAGACACAAGAGTATTAAAGAGTGTGGGCAAAATAGTTGCACCAGTCATATGCCATATAATGAACCTATGTATAGAGAATGGCATTTTTCCTAATAAATTAAAAATTACTAAAATAAAACCACTTTTCAAAAAAGGAGATAAACAGAACATGGCCAACTATAGACCCATAGCATTATTATCAGTTTTATCCAAAGTGTTTGAGAAGGTCATTTATACAAATATTTACAATTATTTTGAAACAAAAGGATTATTTGCTAGTGAACAAAAAGGGTTTCGTAAAAACCGGTCTATTAACGCAGCAATATATGACTTGGTTTCTAAAGCAATAATCTGCATGAATAAACGAATACCAGTGTCAGCCATATACATGGACATGACAAAAGCGTTCGACTGTGTACATCCAAAAATTTTAATTAGCAAATTAGATAAATATGGCGTTAGGGGTAATGTGCTCGACCTAATTAAGTCGTATATAAGTGATAGGAAGCAATACACAGTAGTAACGAAATTATGTAGTAAATTAAAAACTGAAATACCATTTCAATCACAGGCCAGAGAATCATTATATGGGGTACCGCAAGGGAGCATATTAGGGCCTTTACTTTTTCTCATTTACATAAATGATCTCCCAAATGTTACAAAATATCCGATGGTTCTCTTTGCGGATGATAGCACTGCTATATTTAGTGGTACAAGTTTAAATAATTATGACGTAGAAATGAATCGTGCTTTGGAATGTATAATTACGTGGCTAAGCAATAATAATTTGCAGATGAATTTAGAAAAAACGAATATTATGAATTTTAAGCAAAGGAAAAATGATTTGGTGAATACAAATGTAGGTTATAGGGGACAACAAATTACTGAAGTCAGCAATACAAAATTTTTAGGGTTAGTTTTGGACAGTAACATGAATTGGAAATGTCAAATTGATATTGTATGCAAAAGACTTAGTCGCTATTCGTATGCTATATATATGTTGAGGAAAGTCGCGAGTCAGTCTGTTATACTTACGGCCTATCATGCTTATGTGTCGTCTATACTTCGTTACGGTATAATTTTTTGGGGGAATTCAACGAACTGGCCCTTGGTTTTCAAAGCTCAGAAAAAATGTGTTAGAGCTGCATGTCATTTAACACCGACTATATCGTGTAGGCCATACTTTGTAAACTTAAGAATATTAACTTTTCCCTGTCTATACATTCACGATTTAGTAGTTTTTGTTAAGAGTCATGCACATTTATTTCATCGTTTCACCAGTGAACGTTTGCAGCATAAGATCTGTGCTCATCCCTCAAAAACTGCTCTTTTATCCAAAAGTGTTCTGGGTATGGCTCCCAGAATCTACAATAAGTTACCTGAGCGGCTGAGGATAATATGTGACATTGTTAAATTTAAAGTTCATGTGAAAGAATACTTGATTAAAAAGGCTTACTACTCCTGTAACGAATTCCTGTCAGACATCGAATAAATGTATCATATTTTATTGTACTAGTAATACGCCTTTTTTTGACATTAATTATAACAAAATTATTTATTTGTATTAGAATCTTCATAAATTATTTTTTTTTTTTTTTCTTTTTTGAAACTTGACATTTTAAATTGTGACTACCGTAAATGAATTAAAATTTAATGCATGCCTACTCTTATCACTCAGTGAAAGCATGTACAATTTCGTATGCCTCCGTGTACGACATAGTGAAACAATACCGCTTTTACCACCGTCTGCAATATTATGTTATGTGTACCTATGATCGACGAATAAAGTATTTGTATTTGTATTTGTATTTGTATCCAAATTGGTGTGCCGGTATAACATCACATGCATCCAAGTGAGTTTTCAGGCGGACCAGGAAGATCCTTTCCCACAGTTATGACAACACTGGAGTGAGACTTATAGGACGATACGACCCAGTTTCATGTGCCGGCTTGCCTGGTTTGTGTATCATTATAATTTGCGAGATTTTCCATGTACCAGGAAAGCATCCCGTTCTGAGGATCGCATTAAACAGACACGTTAGGAGTGTAATGGTTTTCCTTGGTAGTTCCTTGAGTACCTTCGGTGTGATTAGATCATAACCCGGCGCCTTCTTGGAATCTATGGTTCGAATAACCCTTACGACTTCTCTTGGAGACGTCGGTCTGATAGGTAAGCATAATTGTAGATCTTGGTTTAGTATCTCGTCCAATTCGCTTTCGTTGGAAGGGCTATCGACATAATTTGGCTGGAATACTCTGGATAGGTGCAGCGCGAAGGCTTCGGCTTTTTCCTCGTCCGTTCTTGCCCAAGAGGATCCCGATTTTATGGGAGGGCAGTGGATTTTCGATTTATTGATGCTTTTACAGGCCTTCCAAAGTGAGTGTTCATTTCGGCCGCTTGGTGACATCATTTCCAATGTGGTTTTTATTTTATCGTTAGAAGATTCTTTGAGAAGATTTTTAAGCTCTCTCGTTGGGCGGTTATACTTTGTCTTATCAGCCGGATGGTGTGTGTGATGCCATTGTCTCCTTAGTCGACGCTTTTCCTAAACACAATTTAAAACAAATAACTGTGTCTAACAGTTACAATTGAGTTGATAGTTGATACAAACAAACCTTGATCTAATATTTACGTAAAGGGTCATAAAAAAATTACCAAGGCGTGTAGTGAAGCGCGCGCCCAGCGTCACTCATTATAATTTCATACGACTTGGTTCTAAGGTACCACAGATCAATATCACATGACGCACCGACATACGTCAGGGACGTCTCGAAGTGTGACCTTGCGACGTCACCTTGAACTTGCTTCTGGTTTTGTGAATGAAGGCTTTCCGCGCTAATTCGGCTTCTATAGACATTAGACACGAACATTGATTATGGATGCCAGAAAACAAAAATTATGACGACGTTAACAATTTTGTTTTGAAACGTCCCATCTGTATTATTTGTGAGAGTTCAAAATATCAGATAAAGAAACCATAGCTAATATAAGTATGTAATACCTAATTACCTTCGTGGCATTTGTGATCTTAAACCATGTTGTTATTTTTTACGTAGATGCCTGGTTTGGCAACCTTTTATAAATCTGTATACTAATGTCTTGTATTGGTATATATCTCACCAAAATGTAGGACGCCTAGGGTGGGGACTGGGGACCATGCGGTACTTAACCTTTTCGACGCCGACTACGTATATATAATATATCCGCCCCGCAGCGTAGGTTCAACGCCAACGACTGATATATTCGTCAAGGAGCCTAGCGCGATAGCAACTTTCTTGCATTGACGTAAGGTTTAACTCCGCACTAAACGTCTTATTGACTTTGCATGTGGTTGACCACTTTTCTCTTTGACAGTGCGTTGAAAAGGTTAATGAGATGGTTTCTTGATTAAACTACAATATTTATTAGGCTTAACCGAACAGCGATCTGTCGTGACGATCGCGATTTCAATAATGAAGAATATCATTTGTTCCCGCCTGTGATACAAACGGCAATACTTAATACTAAATCTAAGTTTAAGCTGGCACTAACTGTAAAAACTTAACAGTGTAATCAAAACATACGATTTTATCCCTTAAACTCTTAAGATACATACTGTTTATTGACTACTTACAATAATTACATTAGGAAGACAAGATAAGCTCCATATTCCCAACAACAACGAAATTGACAGGCCTCTGTTCCCAAGTTATATGTTTGTTAACTCAACTGTTACACTGTCAATCATTATTGATTTCTCATTTGGGCGTCTAGTTACTGCGTTTATTTCAGTTCAGGGTTGACCCAGAGCTGTCGCAAGTCAGACAGTTATTTATTTGAACCAAAATGTCATATGAGGTTAAGTATCGACGGATAAATACGCCGTTCTGGTTTATTTTGAGGTTTAGTGACGCACATTTGAACCTTTCTGATGGTTGATAACTTATTTACGGATGGATCCACGCGTCACTGTTATATCCTGCGTATGCTTTTGATGTTATAATATAACCTTATACTTATCTAATCAAGCTGTCGGCAATGAGATTGGTAAAAAGAACATTAAAATTCTAGAAAAAATGTTGCGTGGTTTGGGTTTACTTATTTATTTATGAGGGCTTAATAGTAATACGGGTAATTATGTGATATAATGTGATACGGTTGGTTGGCAATTGGCATGATAGGTAAATAACCATGTTTACAAACAGTGATGACTGATAATAAAACGTACCCAAAACCCAAATGACGCAAACTCGTTGATTGCTTTTTGTTTTTTTCGCAACCTGTATCTCGGAATTTACTCAAAATATCTTTGTTTTGTAAACATGCCGTTTTTGCGCAGCAATTATTTATTTTGACAAGGTTTTCCTTATTCTAATTTCCTCGTTCCGATTTTCTAGTAATTAATACGTTCTAAATGAAAGTTAAGGTGGTGAGCGTACGGTAATTGTTGGCTGGCATATCATGACATTAATTAGTTAAATTAAGTGTTTCGGTTTATAGTCATGATTTATCTCCACAATATTTATTGTTTTGAAAACCTTCTCACACATCTATGTCAAACGTATCGACCATACAAAATGTAAGTTAATCTGAAAAGTGTTTTTGTAGAAAACAACAATTGCAGGAAGAATATGCCTGTTTGATAACAGGGAATACTCATTATAAACTGCAGTGTATGTTTCAATTCCCGTGAATCGCCCACCTATCGAATCGCACCTTACTTTATAGACGCTAAAACAAGATTTAGCACCGCAAAATTGCATTTTGACTCAGGGATTGGTTCCAAAAACCAGTAAACTCACGCTTGCAGACATTAAGCAGACGCTAAACTGCGTTCCAATAATACTGTTTTACCTAGATCCTTGGAAACACAAACAGTGTCTATATCCGCGCTGCGTTAGTGCGCAATCACCTTTATATCTACAGAAACAGACGATGTTTTGTTGAGACTGATTGTCTCACTGTATGTATAGGGTTAGATATGATGCAGATAGTCCGTAAAATTGCATATAAATCAAAGATTTTTAATTGCTAATACTCGGCTAACTTTAAATAATATAGTCAGCTTGCTTAGACGATCCGAAGTCAAATTTATTTCGATTACCAATAATTGTGCGTGAATACAATACTACGTTTTACCAACACGTGTGATTACGTATATTAGATTATGGTATTTGTGTTATGATCTTTATATTAATGCACCCACAGGAGCGCCGCAACTCATATTCAAAACGAATGTGTATAACTAATGTGTTTATTTAACGATACAATGAAACAATTAAAAGACCGGCAAAGAAAACCAGACATGCTAGAAAACGATTATTTTCTTAAAATCATAGATCAAAGCATTTCACTTTATAAACAAAGAATTAAACTGCCAATGTTGGTACACTTGTGAAGCTTTGTATTAGGTAGCAACAATCCAGTCTACAACTGTTATTAGCTTCTTCTGATATATACTGTTTTAAATATTATAATGGTATGTAAAGTTCTTTGTGTTGTGGCTCGTTAATTCCGCCCAAAAAAAACTCCTTATGTCTGTACCGATTATGTATCGGCATAAAGTTACCGCAATGTTGATGATTCAATATATCAATCGTCAATTATTTTATAAACGTAAATCCGTCCTGCAAGTAACATGTTCGCGGATTGAAAACAAGTCTCAAAATACACACGGAATTAAACTTTCATTTTTATATGCCAGAGAACGGTGTCCCGAATACGATTAAAGATCTGGATTTACATCTCTTTGTAAACAGAGGAAAACAGCTCTATGGTTTACAAACGAAATAAGCGACGTATTAAATTCTAAGATCGTGATTGAAAATAATTGATTCTAATATTTATATATAAATATAACAAACAAAACTTGTTGCTGATGCAAGCATGTTCTGCCATTGTAACTTTAACTAATTACTGGATTTGTGTTGAAATTGAACAATATTAGGCACCAAAATCTTATGTAGGTACTCTGTTCGTGTCCCGTGTGATGTAATAAATAAAAATAAATAAAATATTGGTCCGTTACAAGGCCTCGCATCGTTATGTTCGTGTAAATGACACAACGATAGCAAATATTTAACTAATTATACTACATCACATCACAGTGCTATTAGTGAAATGAATTATGATGATCAGTTACATAACGCTAGGGCCACTTGCAACAGCCCGCCCAAGGCCCAAATGCCAGCATTGACGTCAGAGGGGCGGGAACAGGGCAATCTAAATATACTACACATACAATAAATGTAACACAGCTTACTTAATCTAGAAAGAAAAAAACGTTCATCTTTTGTCCGCAATTGTAAAAATGTTAATGAACGCGTAAAAACTGACGTTGCAGGTAGTAAAATCCGTTTTGAAAATGAGAAGTACTTGTCAGAATTTTCTCATGTATGTATTGTTATCCACCTTTGGTGTCTGTTTGATTAATCTTTTTGTTACATTATTTCCACAAAAAAATCCAGACACAGTTTCAGGAACATTATATTTATTACTTACGCATTGCTCCCAGGATACTCCCTCTTGTGTACTTTTACATGTGTAACTATTTCTCACACTTTAGTAATTTCTGCCTTTCTCATCCATCATTTTGGTAGAAAAAAATGGTAATTCCTATTTGTGAAAAAAAATTTTTTTTTCATCCGCAGTTGACTTGGTACCTACCTGGCGTACCTAATTAACGTATCATGTCAGACCTAGCCTAATTATTTGACGTAAGGTCACGACAAGCTAAATAAATGTGAATTTTAATAGCGTTAATCCAACTAAGTGGTCTTTCTGTTTGATAAAGCTGCGCAACGCGCGACAGTGCGTAGATTAGTGTGGCGCAGTGACCTTTCTGATGGGCGGATAACCACTTCACATATTATAATGAGGTTAATGGTCCACGGTGGGTAATGCCTAGCCTACCTAATCGAATAATTAATTTAGGAATTTCTCTACCTGAGTACTTATTTATATTGGCTACTGATCAAAAGATACATATCTCTAGTCTCTTCACAACGTCCACTGCTGGACATATGCGTATTATGCGTCTCTCAAAGAGTGCCACAATGACTTGTCCTGCGCCACCCGCATCCAGCGGACTCCCGACCTTTACCAGGTCATCAGTCCACCTTGTGGGGGGTCTACCCACGCTGCGCCAGCCGGTACTTGGTCGCCACTCGAGAACCTTTCCGCCCTACGGCCATCGGTTCTACGTGCAATGTGCCCCGCCCACTGCCACTTAAGTTAAGCGATTTGGAGGGCTATATCAGAAATTTGCCCGGCAGTAATCGTGCAGTGTAACTTTCGTCAAGTAAATGCGTCAAAATTCAGAGGTTAACGTTAATACGGGATTAACTTGCCATCTGGTTGACCCTAGTCCTAGTGCATTAGATAGTGTTTTCTGCATCAGCGGAAACCCAAATGTAAACATGACTCATTTAATTAATGGTGTTTAGTAACCTCTTCCTTTACAACTTCGTGGGAGAGCAGTATTTTCCAATAAAAACGTTCACTCAGCCACTAATAGCTGCGGTGTTCCCGATGCTTTCACAACAAAGTATGGTGTAAACAAAATATTAATCCTCACTTTTAACTACTGAGTTTTCACTTTTAGGTAGAACTAGGTTGAAATGATCACATCCAACTCTAGCTCGGATTAATTTCGAGCAATATTAAGTATAGTTTCACAATTATGCTAAATGCTGACCCACGTACTTCCGAGACAACTGTTCAAATGCAAAGGGTAATAACAGTGTAGTTACATCATAGTTCGATTCTACTTTTCAATTTGGGTGGTGAATACTTGAATAGCCTTCTGCTCCCACGGCGCACCTGACAGGCTTTTGGTCAGGATGGTGTAGGCAACGTGATTCACATTTTTGAAACCACGCACCTCTTGACATTTAAACTTACTGCTCTTGACCTTTAATGGCTCCGATTTTTTTCTATTTTAAAAAATGAAAGGCTGTTCTAAAAAAAAAATTGTAATGGTTTCCTAAGATCGAACGGACTTATATAAATCTATATATTATCACGCCAATAACTTCAACATTTATTCAGAAAGCCTTCTCAATGCTTGAGAGCAAGACAGTTACGCTTGCGAGGTGTTTAATATAATTAGATCGTTTTATTTAAACACACACACAAGCCACTATTTCCTTAAAATAATTAGTAGCTACTTCTACTACTGACTCATTGACTGTACTTATGATTGTCTAGTATACCATTGAATGGTATATCAATGCACGACAATAATCGCGCACGTAAGTGCCCTTCTGTATTTATTTTTCACAACTGGACAAAGGACCCTTACAGGCCTCATTGTTGCTTGTATTATTTTTAGAAACCCTGTCTTCTTCCAGTAAATCAACTTATTTTAATAAATACTTATTGAATTAGAACAAATTGTCGTAAATGTGGACACGCTCGACAAAAGCACCAATTTTTTTCAGGTACTTGTTAGGTCCATAGCTTTAAGTTTTTGATAGGAACCAATTTGGTGCTTTTGTCCAGCGTGTCCACATTATCACCTGTAACTGCCCCACTAATAGGAGGACTCCACAATTTCTCAACACCCAACATTAGCCTATGCATCCCGATGCGTTCTAAATAAAATCAAACTGAAATAGCCCATTGGCAGTGGTTTGTAGGGCGCCATTGACGTCAAACTTAACCCACTCTTGGGTTGCATTGGACCTTTTAGCCACGTGTGATCCCAATCGTTTTATTACCTAACGTCCGTGTATACAAATACTGCACACTCGCCAGACAGAGTGATGCCACTCTTTTAAAACTTTCTCGACTCATGCGTAGGCCTGAACAGGGTGATTTGTGTTGCACTGATTTTGTATTTCCGTTTATCATGTAACTCTATCTAGTACTTAGTAATTGTACAAGTCTTGCAGTGACATCACATTTACAATTTACGTTATAGGCTGTATTCAGGAAATGCTTGTCCAATTGCGCGGTGTTTGCGATTCGATTTTCTATCGGGAGAACTCTGTGTGTGCAATGCTCATAAGTGATGTTGATTATGATGATGATAATCTTAGTGTAAGCGTTTAAAACCTTAGTGGTTATGTTAATAATTGAAGTTCAGAACTAGCGAACAAATCGACCAGGGCGTATACCTTGCTTTAACAGTCATCAACTGCTACTCGCACTTGCTGCAAATGCATGGACTCGAACTAATCGCTGATTTATTTATTTATTTAGATAGTCGTACAAAAATACCATCAATAAATAATGAAGGCCACCGACATCTAAATCTGCGACAGCAAAGCGCGCATCAATATCGGACACAACTCTATTTCTAGGAACGTTAGGAGGTGTCAGATATTTTTGCCCGCTTTGTCATGGCAGATATTAATGCTGGTGACTGTTCTCATATTAAAGCTTTTACTATAACTCTAGAGCACGATATGAAATACAATAAATATTAGCGAGACAAACTCCAGCACTATTACTATAGTACTCGTATCTATAATGGTCGTATTACATGCAAAAGCTCTATCGACTTGTAAAGCTTTTGGTCACGACTGAACACCTGCACATTTCTGGGCAAGTCTAATAGTAACGCAGGATTATTTATTATTAAAATTGAGCATTTTGCAAACGGGTAATTTTTTTATTTTTTTTTTATACTACGACGGTGGCAAACAAGCTTACGGCCTGCCTGATGTTAAGCTGGTACCGTCGCCTATGGACACTTGTGACTCCAGAAGAATCACAAGCGCGTTGCCGACCCTTTATACACTTGAGGATTCGCTGTGTTGGCAGATAGAGACATGCAGGTCCCTCACTCCCAACACAGCGCACCCTAGGGGGCTCTGGCGACCTTACTCACCACCAGGAACACAACATGCGTCATAGCATGCAATAATATAGCAACACTATAAAACAGTGGTGTACTTATCCAGAATACCTACTGATATTGTGTGATCAATTTGCCAAAATTCTTAGGACGTATTTGCATTTGTTTCATTGTATTCTCTTAAAGTTTGGTATATCAACGTGGTCACTGTTTGAGCATGATACCTTTTATGCATTGTTCTAGCCGAAGGTGGCTATGGTTATTTTTAATCCCAGCTCTCAGCCTAGCCATTTTACAAATGGGGTGCAGGTATGCGTAATCACTATTGCCGAGTGATTCATTTTAAGTAATTCAACGAACCCCAGTGATTTAAGGCGTTGCATGTCCCAAATGTGGCTTTAAATATAAAATCAAAGAAACCGTTGCTGTGTCGATGAACCCCGGGCGACGGAGAACTCACAGGTGAACAAACCCGATATGCGTATGTTGTGCAAATACAGGGAATTGTGTCGGGGGCAGTTACCTGATGAGGAATACTAATTAGTGATTAATTGTTAAAAAGCTTAAGCTCGAAACTTATGAGAACTGCAATGCACTCGATTCACACGTTTAATTTCTTTGTTATTTTTCGACAGGGAGGTTTTCAACTCAACTTTTAACTTGGTTCAGAAATATTACCCAAATGCTCTCATTTGTTTCTCTGATTTGTAAATCCAATCGCTGGGATCTTTGTACGGAAAACGAAACCGACAAAACATAATTTGTATCAGTTTTGTAGTCATAACATAATATCTCTCGTCAGAATCTTCCAAAAACATGTATCAAAATTAAAATAACGCATGATTTATAAAGATCTATCAATGATTTCGCCGAAATTTATGTACCTAAACTGTAATATTTCATCATTATAAAACATCGAGCAATCCAGAACATCAAAGCTATATTTAGCATTACGCATCTATAAATCAGAAATACTTCAATGTGATCATTTTGATGTAAATAAACCCCGGCCAGACGTGCAGTCTGAAGAGTTTTAGACGTATCATTCGAAGTTGGCTTTCGACTCCGAGCAATATGGGAAAATCTTTGAATGATTCTGAGACGTAGGTACCTACTTTTCATTTCATAAATAAAATTTGGCTCAGAATCATCAAGAAGTTTTCCGATGATGATGCGATTTCCAGATGTGATGGCCGAATCAGACGGATTTTCCTAATATCAGACTACACTTTTAAATCAGTGTGTAATTAAATTGTTGGTTGCGTTTACTGTCCGGAACAATTCTGTTTTTCGCTTTATCAAATTTAACCTTAATAGTATTGGCTCGTGGTTTTCTTTTGGCTACAATGGTTAAATAAAACGACACTTCAAAAAGCAATTGACCTGTCTCACATGTTTCTGATGTTTAAGCGAACAAAGTGGTCATTAACTTTCTGTGTAATGCTATATTTTAAGGAATTTGCTATAACGGTTAGTAACGGTTTTTATTTAAAAACCATGAGCATTTCCGCTATACTTACTACGGATTATATTTCCGTAAACAGTCATAGGGAACCTGTTTAAAACGGATTCCAATATTAAGTGAACTAGGTTCACCGTTCACCTATTAAGAGACATTTCATTATTTGATGAGTGAGAAGCACTTTACAGATATAGATTACATTCGCTATGTGAATTTTTATTGTTCCATTGTTATAGTATCGGTAATTGTATCGTTAATTAGGCCCACTTACAAAAGCCTAAATGTCAAGCACAAAAACTATGAACAAAATTTTTTACGGCAATGTATTAAAATGGTACCTGTTTTCACTGATATTGGGTACTTACTATTGATTCAACTTTTTTCTAATATGGCAAAGGTCATTGTATCCACAGAAGCGTTATTCTTATTCTTACTACTTCGAAAATGTATTAGGTTCATAGTATTTTAAGCGTTTTTTTGATGATAAGTGGATAAAATATGAAATAGTTTATATTATAACACTCCAGCTTTTTACTGCCTCATATTTCACGGTTAGCTGAGATTTTACGAGCTCCGAGAGTTGCTAACTATGTGAATCGGATCAACCGTCAGACGTACTGATGTGACATGGATATAAAAATAAAGAACAACATTAAATAGATTTAAACGAGACCAAGAAAAAGTCTACTTAAGTATAACATTTATGTTTTATTTCCCATTTTTGTTATGATTGAAAAAGGTTAGCACAATAACGAGGAATCTAGTTCTATTTTTGTATTGACGTTAGAAATTTTCATTGCGCTCCAGAAACTTCGATCACGCTATTTTGTCTGAATGTAGCGTTGATTTGATAGATTTATAATGTTCGCACGCGATTGCTTTAGTAACTTCCGACAACAGTTTATAGTTTCCTACTCCACTTAACTGTAAATATCCGCGTTTGATGGAAAATGTATAAGTACATGTCATATATACTTAAATGCTAGCTCAAAGATTTCACTGCAATGATAACTACCTTATCATGGTGTTTCCTAACGCAAGTTAAAACACTATCACCTGCATTACCTATAACTAGCAAGTCTATTAACATTTCTTGCATGTCTAATATGAGACTGCATTAAGCAATATGACTACATTAGCATAAACAATGTACATCAAAACTCAAACAAAAACGTAAGGTTAAGTTCAAGTGCAAGGTTCGTGTCGAATCGTATCAAGAAATGAGGACATTCTGTCTTCGCCAGCTGACGTTCATGGCAAAAGGGTCCGTATGGCGACACTCATTCGCGTTATAAAGTATTTTATTACTAATGGAGCAAGGTTAATAAATGCGTGATCGGTCACAGCTTTAAGGCCCCTTTTCCCTTGGACCACATATTGGCGCTATCCCCGTCTCATATACTATTCATGAGAGCAGCTGGGTAATAAAATTCATCGGCTAGTTTATCGTCCAAGGTATTAAATGCTTAATCTTTGTCAGTTTCGATAGTCTACAGTTTGTGGTAACTGTAACAATACTACTGGCGGGTGCTATGCGGAAATAATTTTATGGTAAATTTTGAAATATACCTATTTGTCGCAATCATTGCATTGACGTCACATATGTCGGATAGCAACCATTAATTAATTCGTAATAAATTAAATTAGGTAGCGTTATTATGTAACTATTTTATCAACAATTTGCTACCGTAATACCTACATACCAAATACCCATAAAAGTTAGATACTATGTATATATGTACATAGATTATATTATACATGCTATTGTATTTTAAATTAATAACGCTTCAATAATTTCTTCTTCATACACTATCCTGATTTTACGTGTCATGTATGATCCTTCTTTTATTCATTTGTGATTTGATAATAATTACATACACACAAACAGTATGAATAATTTTATCCTGAAACGCACATTCATACGCGGTAGTTAATTAGGTACTTTTTAGTGGCGCAATTTAGGAACAATGATCGCGTACTCACATTTGGTGATTGTAAAAAGCCCTAGTTATTTCCATATTACTTCCATTACTTACTTTTACAGAACAGGAGGTAGGTAAATTCCAGAAACGTACATATTTAATTGAAGTTAGTTTTATATTTGGCGTGCACTAGATTTGACACTTTAGGCTTGGCACGCATGCTGGTGCCACAGTATTACAATATACTGTGCTAGTACTACTCGATTCTGGAACAGATACCGCCAATGTGTAAAGATAGCCATTGCCACCATACTTGATACCGAGGCCATGCCATCCAAGATACTAAAAATATTGATAAGTATTCGCAAAGCCTCGTGCAATCCTTATTCAAAATATTACTCCGCCTAGTAATTCGATGGCGTTACTTGTGACGCTTACTTTGAGTCACAACCAGCATAGCATACATTTCGCGCGTGTGCCAAATCATTATTATTTTAGATTGTTCTCAAGACCTTCTTCACAATCTGAACAAACAATGTCGAAGACAATGCCTCAAATTTCATCAGGCGACGAATGACGTCTATTGGGATAAGAAAAACAGAAACAGCCAAAGGAGATTTACTTGTCACGTGCACTTATCATGCCAGAGCCCCCTGCAGACTGTTTTATCAGTTCACCTCGGAACTTCGTAGTTCGTTGTCCTTGACTGGAAGTCATGAAGTCTTTATCCTACTATTATTATTATAGTAAATGTGAGAGTTTCGATGGTTGTTCCTTTGTTACTCAAACGCTCATATATTTACCTACCTCTTAATGAATTGATATGAATGACATAGTTTATAACCAAGACTAGAACAAAGGATACATTTTGTCCCGAAAATCAATCCCAAGGGATGAAATTGGGGATGGAATTAATATCCGGGAGTTTATTTATTTATTTAAACACACGGTCGACATTGCAGGCCTCGAAAACAGCTTGAATATTTTTTGTGGAATTTAATATAGTAATAGAGATTCATTATAAACAATCCTTCCATAATAAATGAACCCTAACTAACTAAGAGGTGAATGATATTCATAAGTATCGTAACACAAGACAACGCCAGTCATAATTACGGTCATTTGAAAACGATCTTGAATGAGAGACGTCTTTATTGTGATACACATAAACATATGTATGTGTTTATGCACACAGCTCGCCCCTATCGCTTGACGACCCATGCGTGTTGCTATGGCGACATCGCGATATATGCTCTGACATTTCATTATGTAAAATACCTATACATAGAGACATCGTCGATGACGCAATGGCGATAAGTCCAAACAGTATTTCTACAAGTTTATATACACTCATCTAGAGAATGCATTATCAAATAGTTGACATAACATGGCAACCATCCAGTATCGAAAGTCATTGATAAAATGTGTATTAGTAGCGTGATCAGGTTGATCTAAAAGTGTGTAAAAATAAATGATATCTAGGATGTTTCATTTAACTAGCTGCGCCCGTGTCTCCACCTGCGTCGGATTTGGTCTGTGTTAATTCCTCTTCCTCTTCGGTGTATTTAAAAATAAATAAAGTAGCATATGTCTATTCCTAGTGCTTTAGCTATACATGCCACTTTTTTGAACGATATTTAATTATAATTTATTTTCGTTTATTGCATTGCAATCATAAGTTACGGTAGCCTAGTGGTTCAGGCATGCGGCTGTCAAGCGGCGGCCGTGGGTTCGAATCCCGGCAATACCAATGAGTTTTTCAGAACTTATGTACGGAATATTTACCGTTAGCTTTTCGGTGAAGAAAAACATCGTGAGGAAACCGGTCTAATCCTAATAAGGTCTAGTTTTCCCTTTGGGTTGGAAGGTCAGATGACAGTCGCTTTCGTAAAAACTAAACTAAAACTATGTAGTGCCAAATCTTGGGATTAGGTGTCAAAGCAGACCCCGGGCTCCTTTAGGGGCACAACCGGGAATTACGCTAGGATGATGATTGCATTGCAATCATATTTTGGTGATTTATTACTTGGAAAGTTGGAAGCATGTAAACTCATGAATCTTCTTCGTCTTTTAATTATTGGATTTGGAAAAACTAATAAAATCAATCAACTAAATCCAGAAAGCACAAACTTAATCCTTCCATCATTAACATCATACCTGAAGTCTTCCGCGATAGTGAAATTACGTAAGCATCCTTTAATAGCGGATCTATTTGAGGAGCTTCTATTTTTAGACGAGTGATAAGACGGTACTTGGCTGCTTGTAGGTCACGCCTTATCACTGACCTGTCACTTCATTTACATGTTCTGTATCAGCAGGCTCAAGGAATTACGTACGGTTAAGTGACACCATGTCCTTCTGTCATGCCTTCTATCCTTTGGCTAAGTATGTTTGCCAAACCCTTACTTTTATGTCACGCATTTAAATACGCGTGTTCCGATTAATTCAAAACTCCTGAGAAAGCTCTTCTTCCTGTACCTACATGATAGTTGAGTACCTATTGTAGCCTTTATATTATGTAGGTAATATATACTTTCTTTTTGATCATAGTATCTATTTTCAATTCGCAAGTTTTTTTCAAGGAAACTAGTTTATATGAAACGAAACGATTTATTTCCGGCTTAACCTCGTCGAATTGAAATATGATGTCTGTTTGATGTTTAGTTGATCATTTACTTTCTCTACTAGGTTTTGAGGTCTTTTTGCAACCCCATTTTATATCTTGCAGTTTATTTTTGGTACCAGTTTTTTTTAATTAATCGGCTTTAAACCAAGCCCATTGGTTTTAATGAATTTATTGTTTGCTCTACTTAAACATAAAACCAGACTTTCACGTAAAACTGTTATCTTCTCTATCTTAATCACCGGACAAGAGAATGTCCCCAAAACTTTTACAGTACACAAATTAGTAACTTAGACATTTGTGACACTCTCCATTTGTATTCAAGACATTAAGAACAATGGCTTTTGTTCCTAGGACTAAAAACACTTCAGACTTTCCAAGAACACGTGAACTAGGACGTATCCGTGATACGATACCTAATAATCCGTAATAAGAATAACCCTGCGAAATGAGGTGACCTACAAATCAGTTTTTAAACCAAGGATTATATATACACATCTCGTGTGTATATCATTAGCACACACTTGGTCTAAAACAAAACACAGGCAACTGATAATCTGATCCCATCTCAATCCACATAAAGGTGAGAATTCATTGAAATATATTTCCCGAATGCATTACATAGTTTGTCGGTCCAATTCGGTGATGGACGTTTGACGTAAGTTTGGCGAAAGCGGATTAGATTGACCTATTTTCTTTGAGGGTTGCCCCAGCAATGACGTCAATGTTACATAAATAATGTTACAGTTAGATTTAACGATGGTAATGATTGTGCAATCAAAATATTAGCGAATCGCTGTAACCATTGCAAGCTTTGTTATGACGTCTTTAATAGCATAAACCTGTGGAGTTCTGTTGGAGTTCCTATGAATGGTATGTATGGAGTAATGTTATGGCATTAGAATGAACAAAAATGTACTGAAAGATAGATTTTCCTTACTTATTTTGATAAAACCTAAGGGACAAAACATATTTTAGTAAACAGAGGAATTATAAGTTTCGTTCGAGTTACAGTGAAGGAAATTAAAGTAGATCTACCAAAGATCTACATAATAAACACAATTTGGCCCTAATTTTATTATACGATTCGTTTTTAGCGGAAAAGCCCAAAACTTTTGAGTGTTTCTGAATAAGTACCCATAGAATGGAGAGCTTTTTTTTATTTTTGACATAAATACTTACCTAAAACAGAAAAATAAACCCATGGCACATTACCAAACTACAGTACAAAACGATTCTATGACACATAAAGACACAAAGGCCTGCACTAGATTTACGATTCCCGTGATACACTTAAAATTAGTTCCAGACTTTAGTGTATACCTAATGACACATCAGACGGCACGTATAGTACTGTCTGGGTTGTTATTTCATTTGGCAAATATGCATTTGGCGCCATTTCAACTATATTTTCATAAACTGGAGCCACCGTTGGTAAACAGAATATTTTGCTGGGGACTGTTTTACTGTAAACATAAATATTAAATGCGACACTATTCGCACTCGCACGTACATTTTTGCGCGACTTGACCATTCTGGAACCATATATTTCATAAACAGTCTGTTTCAATTTGCAATAAACTACGTTCCGAACTTACACAATTTTATTTTGATAAGCAGGAAAGAGACCGATGTAACTGGGTACAAATACATTGTCCTTAATATTACATAACAATAACTGGTTCCAATTTATTAGGTATTTAGCTGGTTAACACAGCAAATATTTAGGTAACCTACTACATGAAAAAAGTAGATAATACTGATGAGTTTAAAAAGTGAGTTGCGAACATAGCTAATGAATGCGTTCCGAAAACCGGTCTCTTCTAAGTTGGCAAGAACTAATCGCCGCTGCAAGTTTGCTTAACTGCCCTCTTCCTTTATGCTCTGGATGCCAGTATCTTTATTTTATTTTTAAGGACATTGACTTGTCGGTGTCTGGCCATTTCTTTGCCCGTAGAATATTATTAAAGCCCGTAGAATACTGTTTTAACACGGTCCGCCGGTAAACGGGTTTCATTCATTTTATTGGCGGCGTGATCGTTTTGAGGTTATTTGAAGACACGCGTTGGCAAAGGATATTGTCTGTAATTAAATTGATTTGATAGACAAGACTCCGTGACATTGGCTTTAAAGCGAGTTTTTACATTTTCGGCCATTAATCTAACTTGGTCGGTCGGTACTTTTTGTAGGTACCTCTGCCTGTCACCAAAATTCCTCATCATCACACTTAATGCTGCCGGGAAATACCTTTAAATTATGATTACGTTAATCTTTATGAGCATGTGACGAGCGCTAGTTTTTGTCCATTGACGTGGAGTTTTTTGTAGTAACGCTGGGGTAATATCCTAGTAATGGCAGTACCCGTACCCGTAGCAGACACGTGACAAGCTGCGTTACTGATTCTGATATCTGAACGCATGTGAGACTGCTACGTGATCGTTTAATACTTTTTAGTCCGAGAATGACTATTTTTTTTGTAATTACTTCTATCTATAGATTTGCTTGGTGGTTTACTATGTGCTATCATGTGCTTTGCTGCTTGCGGCCATCAGCAACGTATTTTTTGGAGAGAAAAACCGTCTAATTAATAGGAATAAAATAAATATCATGTTCATTGGACAGCAAAAAAACGAGTTAAGAGATAGAGTTTATTTATATACAGCTCTCCTTAAATCGCGTGGGCAACTTTTTGTAGTAAAACCAGAAAATTACTGTCAGTACCAGCCTTATTAAGTATTTTACGCCAACCACCTTTGATGCAACTGTGTGTTATATTATTATGCTCATTTCGCATTCTATCGTCCATTGTAGTGTGAGGTAAAACTGGTGAGATCATATAAAATAAATACCAATTTCATTTTATTCATACATTATTCTTAGTAGTTCTCAAATAGTTCCATAACTAGAATCAGTTTATCATCGGGTTCAAGAATCTAAGGTCCTTGACTGGTGCCCTTGAGTCGGTTAACATATCCAACGGTTTTCGCCGGTTACGCCTTTAGCCTTATCAACGAGTGGAACGTAGTAATGGAATTCACTTCATTTAGATACGAAGTATTTGAATACAATTACATCTAGTCACTGAAGAGTTTCTTCAAAATCATTTTGTTTTTCAAATGAGTGGGAAACATCCTCACTAATATTCAAGTGTATGAAATTACTTTTAGTACCTAGGTAATATTTCCCGCAATAGCTTTTTAGTCATTTAGTTAACATCAAAATAGCGTATATGATTCGATTTATAGTATAAATTCTATTCACGTGTATACATTTTATACACGTGAATAGCCGCATGTAAAGCTAATGCCTATATACATTATGTAAAAATGTAATTAAATACGTCATTGAAAATAGTAGCCCCATTGAACATGCAAAGGTTATGGAGCGAGGTCTTGCTTATATAAAAAGTACTCGTTACCAACGGTTAATTAAACCCTGGACTCTAATTGACAATGACTGAGTGCTATTTACACATTTAATGACTATACACGTGTTACTAGCAATCTAATGGCCGCGTCATGAATCTAGGACACTTATCTTATCTTATGAGGGCCCTTTCGGATGCACTTCGACCCAGTGGGATCTTTTGTACATTTGACCTCTGCTTTATAGGTACTATCGCCCAAGGGTACGGGTATACCCCTCTAGGGTAATTTTTCGACTGCACTGTACGTGTGTGCAGACGGTTTTGTTGAGAAAGTGTGAACCCGTACCCTTGGGCGATAGTACCTGCTCCCAAGCTCGCTCCATCATTTCCACAAAACGGATGATGCAGCTCACCGGGAGCACCTTGAATTCCTTTGGTTGCGGATAGCCGTTACCAAAGTAATTCATTCTTTGTCTGGCAAGGGCATGACATTCACACAATTAGTGTTCCATAGTCTCATCCTCCTCGCCACACATTGTACAGTCTAAAATATCCGCTAGTCCCATCTTGGCCAAGAGACCCTTGACCCCCCAAGTGACCTGTGAAGGCGGTGAACACCCCAGATATGATTTCCAGAGTTTAGGACATTTAGGGAAAGAACTCCTGATGGCGTGTCTAGAAGGTATTAATATTACAAAACGTATTATTTTCCAAAATTGCTAATCGATAAGAACTTTTAAACAAACTTATACAATAAACAATAAGCAGCCATTGTCTCAAACTATATTGACAATTTACATACAGAATCTTTGTTTGCGATTTCAATGTGCAAATAAAATATTGCTATGATCGAAATGTTGTTATATAGTAATGCCTGAATTCCAGGACCAACAATGGTGTGTTGGTAAACGAGACATTCCCACGCACGCGCGATTTATTCTGACATTTTTATATGCCATGAGTGAAATAACCGTATACACCTCATCTACAGAAGGGTAACAATTTTTCAAGAAGAAATAAAGCATTAGAATTCTCTCGATTTATTTGCTACGTCACGGATGTATAAATAGCAAATAAAACCGTTTAAAAATATGCGAGCATTTTCTGCATTATTGCTTTTGGTTTATGAAAAAATTGCATTCTAAATAAATGCGCGAAACACGTTTTCCAATGCTGAATGCGGGGCAGATATGAAGACATGGATTCATTCACTATGAGGTGACATCCCACTGATAGATTTGAGCTTCTTTTTCTGAAGTCAGGCTGCGGGGTTGCCAATTATACTTATCTTATTTTTTTATCAGTATGTCCTCCGGATAAACTCAGTTAATTGACTGAAATCTGATGCAATAGTTATCTTTGAGTACAAGTATGTTAAATGCATAACTTTCATGTAATATCATGTAATAAGTTTATATAACACACAGTTCCTCGGCAACTGAAGTCACAAAACGTGTTTGGCGAACACTACCGCCGATAAGAACAGTAAGCGTCACGGAACTGGAACCAATTCCCCACCGTTACTAACCGCACAACTTATTATTCCAATATCATAATGGAAACCGTACGTCACCAACTGCCAATAGACACAAGTGTGCGAAATTTATTGTTGAAGTCGTCTTTTGTTTCGAAATTTTCAAAAGGAAAATTTTGTTGAAATACTTTTTTGCATAAGACTACTTTATTTAAACGTGTTTCAGTTCTATAACATTTTGGTTGCCGTGCTGCAATTAGTTCTGCTTCACATCATTGTTACTACGCCCACTTAATTGATACGATTCATTAATTGTGTTCTGAAGGATAAATCTATTACGTACCTACGTAACCGCTATCCCTATGGGCCTGGCCACATGTCTGCGTTTCTCGGCACTAAAGGCCTCCACACACCGGTCGCGGGCGCGAGTCGGGCGCGGGCCCGCGCAAGTTGTAAAACATTGAAACTACTTTTCAAACACACATCGAACGCGGGCCCGCCGCGGGCCCGCGGGACCGCGTTCGATGTGTGTTTGAAGTGTAGTTTCAATGTTTTACAAATTGCGCGGGCCCGAGCCCGTCCCGCGCCCGCGACCGCTGTGTGGAGGCCTTTAGGGCCTGGCCACATGTCTACGGTGCGGCGTCGCAACGTAGACATATATGTCACAAACGCGGGCCCGCGGCGTGCCCGCGTTCGATGTGTGTTTGAAGTGTAGTTTCAATGTTTTACAACTTGCGCGGGCCCGCGCCCGACCCGCGCCCGCGACCGGTGTGTGAAGGGCTTAAACGCGGGTTTCTTGGCCATCGGTTACACGCTAATTCTGGCGTAAGTTCAGTCCATCAGTATGATGAGAGAATGATAGTGTAACCGTTGTGAATGACAGAGACAGACAGATCATACTGATGGACTGAACTGTCGCCAGAATTAGCGCGTAACCGATGTCTTACGGCGCGCGCGCCCGCCGCAACGCAGACATGTGGCCGGGCCCTATAAAGTCGTTTTCATCTATACTCTGTACGAATATTATAAAGAGGAAAAGTATGTGTGTGAGGTTGTTTCTTTGTAAGTTTGTGTGTAGAAGGTAATCTCCGGAACCAATTATCCAAATTCAAAAATTCTTTCACCTTTTATAGAATGGACTTTCTAGGTTTCTAATGCTTTTTATTCCATGATTTCGCCTGTAGCTATACAGCGTGTATATTTAATATAACCGCATATTGTAGCCAGACGTAGATTTTAGAGTTATAATCTGATATTTATAACAATTATTAATTTAGCGTTAACTGCCAGGGCGTAATTAATTTTTGGAATTTTTTTGAGCAGCAATGTACGGCGTACACTCATTTGACACATGGAAGAAGCTGCCCCCCTATTATGTAACTTGTTTTAAGCTCACCTCAACGCTCACCCACAATTATACCTTGACACCGCGATGCGTAGTAATTAAGCGTAGGTAGAGGTCTAGTTTCGTAACGGGTGACCGGCGGGGTGAGCCGCATTAACGCGTAGCGAATAACAGCCCTGGTCACTTGTGAGTCACAAGTGACCAGCTGTACAAGTTGTGACTGTTGTGATGTCACATCAGTAAGACAAATTAGTTATCCATTGCGTGCTGAATTATTTTATATGAAAAAAAAAACTTCGCTTTTTTAAATAATTTATCGATAAATATATTAATAAGTAAGTGCCTATTCTTTAACCCCCTAAAGTTTGCGGTTATATCAAATATACACGCTCTATAGTTATTTAATGAAAGTTCTAGTTGAAGTAATCAAGCTTTATTTTCGGTACAGCATAATAAAACAGCTATAGACTAATGGTAGGGTATGTACCTACTGCAACTATTTCCATAACAATCAATCATAGGTACTCTATATTTGTTGCTTACCTACCTATATATCAAATTAAATTAGCCAACGCTACTATAATTACATAGGTATCCTATTTTAAGACTAAGCAAATGAGATAGACATTATAACTCAACTAAAAAAAATAAGTACTGTTTATTTTGAAGTTAATTAAAAATCCATTATAGTACGGAAAAAATGTGGGTAGTAGTAATTTACGAAATGAATTAAATCATCGTTAATTTTACCTACCCTTTGGAAGTAAGGAATAAAGTCGTTCCTATGGTACCTTAAAGGCCTCGGAGAAGGTCATTCAAATCTAGGTAAGTATGAAGATTTCGGTTCAGATCCGTTAAAGAATATCCATCACACCTTTTACCAGAAAGTCATTTTGAAAATTGTACTGAGTTACTAATATAAATATTTAAGTTCAACTAAGTTTTTTAAATCCGCACGTAAGTGGAGACAATTTGATTATGGTAATACAATCGTACCTTTAATACAGTAAGAATTACACCTACGATAAATAATCGGTAATTGATGAGTAAACTTGTAAATATTCCAAACAACTATGTTACTATGTCGTACGGCAAATAAACGAATAAGAGATCAGTATTTTTCCCTTAGGGTCATGATAAGAAAAGATGTGACACGTGGCGAGAATGTCGAGATTTTCTTGAGTGACACGCAGTAAATAGTTGGACGATTGACAGTGATGACTATGTCATTTAGGTGGTATTGACTGTTTCAATTTGTTTAGGTGTTAAGCTTCGTTGTGGAAAATTTTATAATACTTAAAGTATATTTCATGTACAATATTAGTGACTTGCTGTATTCAGAGATGAGTATGATAGAATAGTAAAATTGAGCACTTCGTTTGTCAGTTCTTATTACTTAATATATTTTGTTTGGAATGATTGTCTTTGCAAGAATTTTTTTCTTTTGTATTGGTTAAATTCATTCAATAAATACCTAAAACTTTCTTGTTTTTTTCCTTAACGCTGACTGACAAAGTCCCCTGGGGCTGGTCATACCTTTATATATACATATTACAAATTTCATGAATGAGGCATGCATACTTATGTTTATGATGACACATGGTTGAAAGTTACTAATTCCTACGTTCCGTAGGAATTAGTAACTTTCATTCATATGAGAATGACACCGCAAAAAGGCAATGTGCATGAATGAAACGCGTAAGGCACTAAACCGCAATTAACCATAGCAAATAGTTAAGCCTATGTAATTTTTTTAAGTACAATACTATTTGGCGCAAATTATGGTTTCATACACGTTTTATAGCGCTTCTAACGTCAGTCAATATAAATGGGATTAAGAACCTACCGTGTTAATCTTTACTTTTTTTTTCTTTATGGCACTGTACGAGTTAGATTGACATGTTGAATGTATGTACTAGTCTAGCTAGACCTTCAGTTGTCATGTAGATTTTTGCCTTCAGTCTATCACGATATTCCAGCGTGCACGATTGTCGGCGTTTGGCGAGATCGAGGTCAATGGCATTCAATCAATAAGTCGAGTGACATTAATTCAGTTAACGAATCTTTTTGCGCAGCACCGAAGTTTCCAGAGCCGAGTAGGTACCTACAAGTGTTCAAGTGGAAACGTCCATTCTCATGATTATTTTCAAATATTCATTAATTTAATCCCAAAAACTGGTTTTGACGATGCACCTTAAATGTAGGTAGGTAATCGAATGAACAATAGCGATGTGGTTCAGAATGCTGTGTTTGGGTTTCAATCCTGGCTTGTACTAAAGAGTTTCTTACAAGTTACAGACGGAATATCATTTGGTATTTACTACTAGCTTTTCCGTGAAAGAAAACACCGTGAAACCTGGTTTACATCTACACACTATTTATCTATAGGTACTACAAAAAGGTAGGTACTATATACGGTATGTGAATTCGCCAAACCACTATGGGGCAGCGAACAACAAGCCCATTTCCTCTTGCCCATGCATGGATAGATGGAAGAATCTTGTGTTCAGCAGTGGAACGTATCTAATTATCTATAGGCTGATGATGATGCAGTGATCGGTTTATTTGTGAGGTATAGTAAACAGTTATGTAGAGATAACAAGTTGCGCAACTGATTCATATAACCTCAACAAATGGGTACCTGATTTTCTAGAACGATTGTCCCGATGACAAGTGGAATCTTCCAGCGTATGTCACATCGCATCGTAACTGTACGTCTAGCACAACTTGCTGCTAAGTCGTGTCGCGCGCGACTCAGCGAGTCCTGTCTCAATCGTATTGTGCAAATGAAAAAGAGAAGGGTAGATTCTCTCGACTCGCGTCGCGCTTGTTGTGTAGGTTGTGCTAGCCCCGCTGAAGTGGTGAATAAATACGGGAGCGTATGAAACATGACATGCTCTCTAGTCCAATCATTCTCCGTCTCGAATGTTATCGAATCACGCGCAGAGCCGTCATCATTTCTGACTTTTCAACCGACGAAAAAAACGGAGGACGTTCTCAAGTCGACGCGTATATTATTATTTTTTGTTTATGTATGACCACGCATAACTTTTTACAGAGTAGTTCGATTTTGATAATTATTTTTTTATTGGAAAGGGTATACCCCGAAGTTGGTCCCATATAAATTTGGAAAAAAAAACCAACCTTAAGGGTAGGAAAATAGGGGATGATTGATTTTTCGTCGGTTAAATCTTTGTTTTTAAAGTAAATTTTAGATACTTAGGTCAATCTGATCCATACGAGTTATGTCTCTCCAAATTGCACATTGTTCACTTATTACTATTACGCTTAATGTAAACGTTATATCTTCACCTCTATAAAATAAAAAGGGGTTTCAGTAAACTGCAATATAAGTGAAATTAATGTTTTATAATGTTACGAATACTTTGAAATTAATTTTTAGTAGAACTCTTTGTACCTACCTGAATGTTAGAAGTTAGGCTATTAAGTTGCATCATGAATGTAAATATTGGTTGTGAGTAGGTAGGTATGTGATATTTTATAGTACCTAGGTACTTACTTCATTGAAGTGAATTCAAATGTATTTTCATTCCTTGGATGACTAGACTACACAAAGTTCTCAATATAAAATATTCAATTTCAAAGAGAAATGTGACGTTGAAAGTGTCCATCATCCTACGAAGGATTTGAAACATTCCGTTATTTACAACCGGAGATGTTATTTTCCGTTGTACCAATTATGAGAACCAAGAGACCCAAGCCATAGTAAATCTCGCCTAGGGCTAACAGTCAAACGAACCAGAAATATCCAGTAACATGAAAACCACTTTCGCTGTAACCAGATTAGTTTCAGCTGACTTGTACACGCGCACTCACACGGACAAGCAAGTCTAGTCAAGTGTGAGTGAGCCCACCAAGGAAGGCGTATCATATCAAAGAGTAGGCAGTCTTTAACATGAGCTCGCTATGAGCAAGTTTATTATGATAATTACGTAATTCTACACCATGAGTTGCGAGTAACATGTGAGAGGAATAATAATTAGATTGTTCATCGCTTTGTGGAACCCGTGGTTCATTATGTTAATTTTAAACAGATTGACAATGAGTTGCTGCTTACTGTTAACGGGATGTCTTAAAATTGAGACAATTCTTACGGCAATAAATAAACCCACCCCAAGATCTAAGCTAAGATTAAAAAATAAGCATAACAATGATATTCTTCTTGTGCTTCTTATTGGGAGGCTAAACAGAAACAGCACGATAGATGCAGTTTATTTTATCGATAGAGACCATATTAATAGCATTTACTATAATAGTAATAGCTTCAGCGTAGGTAGGTAGCAATAATCTCCTAAAAATAATATTCCTTACAATTTAATTGCGTAAGTACATTCATAACATAATACAACCTGAGGCCCTAGCAAGCTATGTTTTACGTGACGATTCAGTACATTTTCGCAGTTAAACGAAACGTGATGATAAAAGCTATCGTGCGAGCCGGCCTGTAAGCTGTTAATAGTGCGTATAAGGTGGCCAGATGTGAGTTCAAACTAATCAATAACTATGTGTCCGTGTAACCTACGTTTAGAGGTATTTAATTAGGTACTTCATTCGTAGAAGTCGCAGTAGAATTCAAATAATCTAGCGACATGGTTCTTGTAGCATAACATCGGTAAGCATCGAGTTGCTTACTGTTTGTGTTATGTGCCTACACGTGTTATTATTGAACTTTGAATGAGTTTCTTATTACTCTTGAGTCTCACGCTTCGATTCTGCATCTTATGAATCATAATTTATTGTATGATAAACTACCTTGCAGTACTTATAAAACGCTTAGATAAAGTTCTTATTTATAGACAAAATTAAATCAGTGAAAAAAAATCGCTTTTAAAACATGTCTCTACTACTCTCTACCATAGAAATTCATGTTTTTTTTTATAGAAGACTAGGTACTATGTATATAACCACCATCATATCAGCCGAAATACCTCCACTGCTAGACATAGGCCTCCCCCAAAGAGTGCCACAATGACTGGTCCTGCGCCACCCGCATCCAGCGGACTCCCGCGTCCTTTACCAGGTCATCAGTCCACCTTGTGGGCGGGACACAGTGCACGTAGAACCGATGGCCGTTGGGGCAGAAAGGTTCTCAAGTGGTGACCTGACCACGTACCGGCAGGCGCAGCGTGGGTAGACCCTCCACACGGTGTGCTATGTAAATGTAGGCACCTAATCGGCCCTTTTAGACCCGTAAAATATACATTGAGTGAAAATTTGACAAGTAATATAAGTTAGGTAATCATTGGTATAGCATAGCTTGACCGTATAACTAAGAGACTAAAGAGGCAGGGCTAGTTGATATGTAGGTATAAGTCACGTATGAAATAGCTAAAAGCACACGTGCATCTTTGTAACGATGTAAGTGCATTAAATAGTCACGTGGAAATGAAAACGCGTATTTCCAAAACAACAAACGCCTTATGGCGGGGTCCTGCGGCCCGTGTTATCACAGGCCGCGGTGCTACCACGAATTTCGAATCTCGAACTTCGTATATCTCCGTCTTTGTCGCTCGAGTACCGTACACCATAAGTGCAATAGAGACGGAGATATACGAAGTTCGAGATTCGAAGTTCGTGGTTATAGCTTAGGCCGGATCGTGCCACGCCTGTGGACGCCTGTGCGGATGATTGTGTCTCATGCTGAGTCGCTCCCATCACGGCGCCTGTCGATCTGTACCGGGCTGTCGTTACCGCCACTACTCGAATACTAAATTGTTCGACTTCTAAATCACGTGCGTGTTCGTGCACGCGCCGCCGCTGGTAAAATGAATGAGGTAGAACGGATGCAGGCGCGCCCTTACATACCGCGACAGGCGCCGTCGCGCCGCACCTTCGAACTTACCGACTCCCGTTGGATAGGAGGGGCGACGGCAGGCCACCGCCCCATGGCCTGTGGCGTGCCCCAGGGGTCTGTGCTAGGCCCCTTACTATGGAACCTGGGGTACGATTGGGCCATTAGAGGTGTCCTCCTCCCCCGGATGGCCGTCATCTGCTACGCGGATGACACGATGGTGGCGGTCCGGGATGCGGATATGTGGGAGGCTCTGCGACGGGCAGAGGTTGCCGCGGAGCATATGGTGACCCGCATCCGGTTGCTGGGCCTGAGGGTGTCCCTCCCGAAAACAGAGGGAATAATCTTCGGGGGGAGGGGCTGGCGGCCGCCTGCGGGCGCCACAATTAGAGTGAGCGGGGAGACGGTCCAGGTTAAGCCTCATATAAAATACCTGGGGCTCATTCTGGACCGCAAGTGGAATTTCGGGGAGCATTTCCGCCAGCTTGCTCCCCGAATAGTGGCAACGGCGTCAGCTTTGGGTCGGCTGCTGCCCAATGTAGGGGGACCCTCCGTTGCGTGCCGTCGCCTGTATGCCGGGGTCGCCCGGAGCATGGCCCTTTACGGGGCCCCGATTTGGGTTGACCGGCTAAATGCGGCAAATAAGGCCCTGCTTAGGAGGCCACAAAGGGTGGTGGCCAACCGTATCTGCAGGGCCTACGTAACGGTGGCGTGTGCGGCAGCGTGCGCCTTAGCAGGCACTCCTCCGTGGGAGCTGGACGCGGAGATGCTAGCTGAGGCACACAACGACCGGCTAAGGTGGAGGGCTTCGGGAGAATCTCCCGCTCCTGAAGAGGTGAGGGCCGCTCGCAGGCAAACGGAGCGGCGATTGAGGGACAGGTGGAAGAGAGACCTAGAGGAGTCGCGATATGGACTTCGCACCATAGAAGCGCTCCTCGGGTCGTTTGACGCCTGGCTAGAGAGGGCCCATGGTAAGGTGGGGTTCCGAATGACGCAGGTGATGACCGGACATGGCTGTTTCGGTCATTACCTGCACAGAATTGGAAGAGAGGGAAGCCCTGCCTGCCATGAGTGCGGCGCAGAGGATGACTCGGCCCAGCACACTCTGGAGTGGTGCAGCAGGTGGGCCGAGGAGCGCCGCACTATGGTAACAGCCCTCAATGTGGATGATCTCTCGCTGCACAGTGTCGTGGCGGCCATGCTGGGCAGCGAGAGATCGTGGGAAGCGGTGGCCTCCTTTTGCGAAACAGTCATCTCGCAAAAGGAGGCCGCGGAGAGGGGGCGCGAAGATAGTGCGGACGCGCTCCCGCTCCGGCGCAGACGGCAGGGTAGAAGACGCGCGCCGTTTGCGGCCGCTGGTCGCGTCCTCCCCCAGTAGAGCCAGTGGGTAGGGGACCCACACTGCACGGCTCTACATTGTGGAGTGGGAGGGTCAAGCGTCCTGGCCCTCCCCTTTCTTTTGCGCGGGTGTCCTGGTTAGCCAGGGCCGCCGGGGGGCGTCGTGGTGAAATGTTCGCGATCCCATGGCGCCCCCTTAAGGTTCGATTGCCATACAAAGCGTTATTTGACATTCGCAGGCTAACGGCGTGATATTTTAAGAAACTTATGTAACAAACTTTCATCAATTGGCTTCCCATTTGCGCCAAATTCCCCTTTTCCTAGAATAAACTTGTATAAACTAGATTAATTTGAGAAAAATAGTTTTCCCAAAATATCACGTGACAAACCAATTTCTCAAATTAATCTAGTTTATGTAAGTTTATTCTAGGAAAGGGGGAATTTGGCGCAAATGTGAAGCCAATTTATAAAAGTTTGTTACATAAGTTTCTTAAAATATCACGCCGTTAGCCTACGAATGTCAAATAACGTTTTGTATGGCAATCGAACCCCCTTAACGGGAATGCGGGTGACGCCGGTGTGTTTTTAGTGGGTATGTTCCTCCAGTCACCATCAGTCAGATGGCGGCGGGAGGAGAGAGTCCCACATAACCCCCAAATAACCTTCCCCTGGGCCGGGGGTATGCGTAAAGCATTTTCACACCGTCAAAAAAAAAAAAAAAAAAAAAAAAAAGGCCGCATCGGATGCATGCGACGGTTCCCACGGCCCGTCGGTCCGACCTGGCGCGGCCTAGCTGGCGCGGCCTGGCCTGTGAGAAATCAGGCCATCTAATAATGGGTAATACTTTACAATATTTGCGTACATTCTCCTCTTGTGCAAGTAATGTGACGCAAAACTATCAGGACTGTTTATGTCTCCCTTTCAAAATCAGACTGACAGAAACATCGAAGTGGAAATTATGTCCCCTTCTGCGTTTCTAAGACCCCTAATGCGCAAGCACCCGGTTAGATGCCGACCGCGTTTGAATAGAGTCGTAGGCAAAAGCCGGACGGAGTCGATGACAGCCGAGCACAGGGCACAGACACGTCCGCGAGGAGCCGAACGGCCGTAAATCCATTCAAATCTGAAATGTAACGTCTGTATTAATTCAAATTCCTTTGGCAACTTGTAAAATGCGCTTAGGCGCGCTCGGGCCCGGCGCGTTCGGTGAGAATCGTATATTATAGAAGTATTATCTAATTATTCTGTTACACCCATGTTTCAACCTCGTGCCTTATCACAATCAAGACGCGTGCGATTTTGCCATTACTTACAGCGCAATCTTCGGCGCACGAGTGATTATGCGATAAAGTATCTACAGGTTCAGTTACATGCCTTTATATACATAAATGTACGGTCGGAGTCCATGTTACATATGTGTGCAAGTGCAGAACTAAAAGGACATAAGCCCCTTATGTTTCAAACACACTTGTTACTTTTTGATCTAAGTAGCTGTGTGAATGACAAATTAGTTACGGGATACCGATATCCGGTAAGTTATGACAATTTTGATTAAAGTTTTTACAATGTTGTCATTGCCGGTTTACGTTAATAACTTTGTTATGTAAATTACTGCCTATTTGTTTAAGTTTTAGTTAGACTAGCAAAAATGTTAGAGATATAATAATTAACTAACATTATCAGTCAGCTGCAATGATTTAAGTTCGAGGAAAAGTAGAGGGTAGGAAGATCGATATAAGTAAACAGAAATTCAGAAAGGTAATTCTAAAATATGTAAGTGTTTTTTTTAACACAACGTCGGTAACAAAGGAACAAACGGCCTGTTTGATGCTAATCAGACACACAGAGGATTCATTCACGTCAACAGCTAAAAGACAAAAAAGGTCCCTCTATTTTCGACACAACGCTTCCTTGAGAGATTTTGTGAACTTACTCAGCACAGGAACACAACCATACTGACCAATTCATTGTACATTGCGTTTTATATGTTAGCCGCTAATTTACTGGCACACTATAGCTTCATAGATTGGTAATTAATAATAAGTCAAAGACCGAGTCGAGCTTAATTAGTTTAATGACCTACCAAAAGTGATGCTAATTATTCAACAGTTCAAGATTTAATTTAGCTAGGCTCCTGGTACCGGTAATGAATAACCTAAACCTACGAGTGTAGATAAGGTAAATATAATGTGTTGAATTAACAAGCTTACTTCACACAAGAGGCATTCTAAGAACGAATAAGTACCCATTGTCATCACTAAAGTGCTACTCAAGTGATAGGCATCACGAACTAAATATATCTTATTACCAGGGATTTACCCTGCTGAGATAGCATTTTGATTAAGATCTACACAGACTACCGGGAATACAATAATGTCATAATTATTGTAATTTTATAGAATTTGATACAAAACGTCATTGTACCTAACTGCAGTTGCTTCGTTGTCCGACCGACGCTATTAGGTACTCCCTAATATAGGTAACTCTAGGTACCTATCTATTATGTTTACGCATGTGACTATGTCTATTTAAGTATTTGGCATTTTTACAGTCATCATCAGCGAGTCTTCACATTCACACACACTTTGATAAGAAGGGTGGCGGGGTACATTACAGTACTTTTTGCACTTATTGTCGGCTTTTTATAGTTTTACAGTCTTTAGACGACACGGCTTTATAACGTATCTGGCCATCAAGAGAAGATGCATGGTTGAGAGATAAGCCACAGCGGAATGGCATCTTGAATATTTAAGGCTACCCAATTACTGCTGGGTCTGGTACATCTCCAGCTTCCAGAAGACCGTGGCCATAATTACAAACTACTTGATTTGTAAGTTGTTGTCTTCCTGGTGGTAAGTAAGATCGCCAGAGCTGCAGAACTCCCGAGGCTAAGCTGTGTTGAGAGTGAAGGAACTGTATTACAAATTAATGAAGCGTCTGCTAATAACGGCAACGAGCTTGAGGTTCTTCTGGAGGCGCAAGCGTCCAAGAGCTGCGGTGTAATCAGACAGGGCGAGTGCTTATTTGCCACCGTCGTCGTCTTTTAATGTCAGTTGGAACCAATGAAATTTCAATGGACCTAAGATCAACAATCGAAATGAGGGCGTTTCCAGAAACACGGTCGTGTCCAGTGACTCAGTTCCGCTAGAACGACTATAATGAGATATTGCATGACACATTGCGCCGAATTCGCCACTAACTGCGCAAAAACCTTTTTAATAATGGTTACTGTTATCGTGACGCCAATCCGTTCGTGTTATATTAGTTCAATATCTCAAAGTAATCGGCACCACCACGGACTGTCGAATATTTCGGTTTCCCTCTTTCGTAAACGAAGACATCTCGGAGCAAACGAGACAAAAATATACACCTATTCAGGTGCCAGTGATCCTATGTTCAACAGCAGTTTTCGAGTGGCGATACAGATAATGATGTAGAAGGGTGCTATGCCCTCGAAGTCCCCGATACCTGGTGCGTAGTTACCCAAATCAAAGTGCGTTTACCTTTTTTGTTCGCAAACTAGTTTTCACCGGATCAGTGGATCGTGTATATGTTTAACCCGTAGGTATGTTTGGATAAGCAGAACGCCTTATTCTCATACAGAAGTTCTTTCGGTATTGATTGAAGCAGAAACAAATAGTAAGTATAAGTATAGTAAACAAAATCAGCTATATTTGAAAAAATAAATAGAGTCAAATGCGTATTTTTGTATCAAAGTCTCTTGAACTTACCCGTCTTGGACTTACCGTCTCTTGTCTTCTTGATGTTTTTTTTTTTATTTTCTCTGCTATATGTACCTACATGTTTTTCGTTGTGCAATAAAAAAAACAAGAGTAGAGTAGTAGTAGTTACTTCTACTACTGACTACTACGTTCACGATTGAACTGGCAATCAACTTTACGAGGCGTCTTAGTCAAGTCGCTGTTTTTTTTAATACTTTGATACTGAATAAAGCGGGAGTTTTGATATAAGTTATTGTTTCTAATCGAACTTGGAGTAAACCCAGATTGTTTTTCCTCATGGACTTATTGAGAAATTCGTTGTGATTGACCTAACCATACCTCTACCAAGAACATGCAACGCCAAATTAATTCAAACATTTATCCTTAATCCATACCTACGCCACGTCCGTACCAATAAAGTTCCTCATTTACAATTATACGGAAAACCCAACGAATATTTTAAAATAATATAAATAATTTGAATACGATGATATTTCCTTATAAACGTCATAAATTAAAGTTATCACTTAGATTGTCACCACGTAGGTAGTTACATGTTTACTTAACTCACAGTGTATCAAGCTAAGGGAAATCCAAGTATCCGGGGACTTTTGCGGCGCTAAAATTTTCAAGAAAATTAACATCTGTCTGTAATCCTTAGTGATGTATGTAAATATGTGTTAATGTTAACGCACGCAGACGTAGGTGTTTCATAATACTCGTGACTAACGCGTTGCAACAGTGAGCGTCCTCATTACTGACGAACTTGACATCAATATGCTGGAAAATTAAGGACCACTTCATCCGTCAGCGTCACTGACTTAAACACATTCACTACAATTCACTACATTATAAATAAGTTTCGGTCAAACATTTCATTTTTGTTACAAGGTTTTATTGCCGACTGTAGTTTTCTGCATACCATCATCAACTACTCATTGAGACGATTCTAACGAGCCCAAACTCGATGGGGTTGTGTCGTTTTATTTCGGAGTTCCTATGGCCACCTTCCAGTTCCAGCATCAGATCAGCTCCAAGTCATCATAATATTGTATTGTCATGCGATATACATATGCTTGCAAAATTTCAGCTCACAATAGGGAACATTACGCAAAGCTCTTCGTAGGTGGCGACACTAGCAGCGTTGACATTGTATCTCGTTCCCACTTGCGGTATGGTCTATGCAAGCATCCTTGTCACTCATTTCACAAACAATTGTGCATGTGTATGTGAATCCCTATATTCCTATACTGGTTTACTATTAGTGGTAGTGGTAGTGCTGCCTCTGGCGGCAGAACATTCCAGTAATGTTCCCTATTGATAACGGAAAAATGGATTGCAAATTTTGACGGACAACTTACATATTTACATAAGTACATACGAACAGTGCAAGTTAATATAAAACTTGTAAAAAGTCGATCAAATATGTGTTACTAGGGGCCAGTTTTTTCCAGCCATCGGCGATTACTGATTGTCAGATACTTACGTAAGTATACGAATTGTTTGGCAACTGTTAACGTTTTTCTATGGGATGACAGCTGCTGGCGCTATATTTAATGTTAACCGACCCCTCAAAATTACTTAATGTGACTTCAACTCAAGGTAAATCGCCTACCCAGTTGGGCAATTTAATGATGAACGCAAGTAAATAGAATGTATTTATTATGGACTTACTGCATTTTTGATTTGATGATATTGGTTATCACTGACAAAACCAGGGCGCGATAGTATTAGTAGCTGCTCATTAGTTTATCTTACTTATCTCTGAATTATGGCTGTCAATGGGAACAGTGTACCTCATTCCACATAGTTCAAATTTAACGACTTATGGGAAAACGCTTTAGTTGAATGATTTTAAGCCATCTTGACTATGACTATTATACGCTATAGTACGCACAAACTAGTTCTCTAAGTAATGCTGTCTTTTACTCGTCTTGGGTTCCTATCTATAACAAGTACCATGTAGGTAGGTACCTACCTACCTATTTGAAATAAATATCGCAATTCCAAATGAACGTTATAGGTAACTTTAAAACTGGTAACAATACTTCCCGAGTACCTATGTGTAACAAAAGGATCATTTGGTAACAAAGCTTGAGCTATCCTTACCATTTGTATTTTTTTAAAGACGCCATATAATTCGTTTTTGTTCACGCAGTCACCGCTGCCCCGCTATTCTGTATCTTGTTATAAGCTCACCTCAACGCTCATCCACAAATATAGGTATCTTGACGCCGCGATTCGTAGTAACTAAACGTAGGTAGAGGTCTAGTTCCGTTAGGCGCGACGGGTAGGGTGAGGCGCATGAGGGCTTAAAGAATTGCTATTCTCAGCCCTGGCAGCCATTGCCACGTGGAAGGGGGCTTTTCGACGGGTATTCATACCTGGCGGCGTCGAGCCATTTGCCCCGCTTTGTCCGCAAAGGGGAAACAAGGACGAAAGGACGGATTTATAAAAGCATTAAAAGCGAAGAGTTTGATATGCTAGCGACTGAGCTATAACCACGAACTTCGAATCTAGAACTTCTTATATCTCCGTCTCTATCGCACTTTTGATTAATGGTACTCGAGTGACAGAGACGGAGAAATACGTAGTTCGAGATTCGAAGTTCGTGGTAGCGCCGCTGGAATTTGTCGAGCCTTGGCACTGTTCTTTCTTACTTTGTTTTTTGGTGGCAACATGTGAAATATATATTTTATGTAGTCACTTACATCTGATTAAAACTAAACACGCTCTTAATTAGGAGCGGACGGTACCAGAATTAAGAATAAAAGGTCAGAAGGTTAGTAAACAACTCGTGGAAATGTATGACCACCTGAAGGACGCGCATAGCGCTTGTTTTGAAATGGGAGTGCCCCAAGTATTAATCGGAGCCGACCACTGGCAGTTAATTATACCCGAAGAAATAAGGGTGGGCCCTAAGGGCGCGCCAGTAGCGGTAAAATGCGCCATAGGATGGGCGATATATGGCCCCACGCCAAGAAGTATGGATACCCGCGAACGCATCGCATATCACACACAAAGTGAAGCAGACGTCAAGCTGCGCGAAATATTAAAACCGCGAGAAGAAAGAAATGTAAAAATATTCGACGACATACGCGCCAAGGCGGCAATCACAGTGCCAAACAGCACCAAGGACACAACCGTGTCACCAGTGATGACGGAGCCCTGATGGTGGGACGCTGCAACCAGCGGCCTCTAGGCGTCCTCGCTTAGAGTTCTTCCCCCTGCGGGTCCTCTTTTCAGACCGAGTGGAATCGCGGTCGAGCCTGGCACCCCGACCAGCGACCTGCGATTTCCAAAAATGCGACTCCATGTCGCGTACCTGCAGCTAAACCTGTCTTTCCCAACCCTCAACTGACAAGGTACCGTAAATTCGGCTAACGTTCCGTCAGCGACGTACGCGCCTCTCGGATTAAATCCGGATCGAAGAACCCTATCGACCGTCAATGACCTGACGTTGCCTTTTTGTGGAGGCGGACTTGCAACTAACGAATTTAAACTTTAAAAAAAACTGATTCTATATACTTTTTAAAAAAAACTGAATTTAAACTTTCTAAGCACTTTGAACTACTTGTAGACTTCTTGAGGCACTGTTGAGACTAGCTAGGAGAGCCCCTGATAAATGAGGGAGAGATAGCCAAATTATTTGTAAAGAAACCAACTTGAGACTATATCCAGATCTAGTCCGTCAACAAGGGACATCGGTAACTAGAGTTACATAAAATGTGAAATAAAAATGTACACAACGTATGCATAGAGATTATTGCTTATTATGGTGCAATAATGGTCAAGGTTCAGGTTGATTTCTCTGATTGGCTAAAAAGACGGGAGCAAAGTCAAACTTATGCTACCACGTTAATGTAAATGTGAAAATTGACGGTCTCACCCGGCCATAGCTTCGTAACCAGGTGAGGTACGAAAGCAATTGAGGTATCGTTAGGAAGGTACGGTAAATGCCCTTACGTATGTATAATCACTTTTGATAATTAATGTTAATTAAAGCCACTAGGGCCTGGCAAAGCCATTTCATGTTACCAAAGTTGGTAATTTTACGTAAATATCGACTTTCCCAATTTAAACGGGAAAAGCAGGAAAACTAGTAGATATTGTAATGTAAGTCATTTAATGTTAATTAAATGACTTACATTACAATAAAGTCAAGTCATTTAATGTTAATTAATTGTATTTGTAAGCCCTGACATGTGAAAGAGCCCTTGAGTGAGGCCTACTTACAGAATAAATATTTGAATTTTGAATTTGAATTTTGAATTTGAATTTTGTATAGCTCAGAAATAGTTCTTTTGAAGGAAAATATGTAAAAACCCTTAAGGTTTCCCTGAAAACCAGGAAAACGTAAAAACTAGCTTTTCCATAGTAAAAGTGGGCGAGGTCTTCAAAATTATATCCCCACCACTTTTAATGCCTTAGGGGTATAAAAGAGGCTATAATCGCCGGATAAAGTTGTGTTCGCTCAGCCCCACCAGTGGAAGCTCCTAGGAAGAAGAAGAAAGGAAGAAGTAGGGAAATTGTGATAGGAAGTAGGAAATTGTGATAGGGAAAGTTTAACCAGTAGTTTGTGTCTCATTATTTTATTATACCGTTTCATTTATTTTTCGCCAAGTATTATTTTATCGTCACCCACACCCCATCCTTCAACAGTGCAGCTCAGTCTGCGGGATTAGTGCTCCCCTAGAGCACCTGCGCTATCAGAGCGCGTTACGGCCGTTTAAAAACACGCTGAGCGGTTCAACCGCCGCGGTTCACCCGCCGCGGTTGAAACGCGCGGTTCGCCCGCCGCGGTTTTTAAACGCCCCTTGTTAGGTGACTGTGAGGTCGCGAAGGTCAAACCCAGGCCTGTCGCACATCGACCACGTCGGCGCCACGCGTCGTCCACAGTAATAATACATCCACTTTCATTCTAAGTGTCAAGTTCTGACTGCTATGTAATATATCCTACTCGTATTAGGTATGTGGGTGGATTGCAAAAAATTAATACATAATTAAGGCCTTAATCTAATCTATGCTTTAACTTTTTTGATTTAAGGATTTTTATTTATTTATTTCATTGCACGTTTGAGAAAAGCACTATACATGCCTCGGCGTTAAAACGGATTCCCGGCCTCGTATCTCTATCGGGCCTCGCTACGCTCGGCCGTCTATACCTTACCTACATGGCCGGAAATCCGTGTTTTCCCGGCCTCTGATGTAATGTACTATTGAAGATCAGCCTCCTCAACAGTGGGCTATTACAGGATAATCTGAATGATAATGGTGTTGATAACGTATGATTTTTTAAATTTTCTCTCTAATTTCATAATTCATATCAACCGTCGACCGGTTAGCCTAGCTAGTGGGTAGGTAGTTAGTGACGCTGCCTACGAAACTGAAGGTACTGGGTTCGAATCCCAGTAAGCGCAAATATTTGTGTGATGAGCATGACTATTTGTTTCTGAGTCTTGGATATTTTCTATGTATTTAAGTAGTTATATCTATTAAATAAATCGTCGTCTAGTACCCATAACAAAAGTCTCTTACCATGTGACTAGTTCGATTTGTGTAAGATTGTTCCCTAATTAATATGTATTTATCAACATCTGGGAATCCATACTTAATATTATAAATGCGAAAGTGTGTCTGTCTGTCTGTCTGTTACCTCTTCACGCGTAAACCGCTGAACCGATTGAGATGAAATTTGGTATGGAGATAGGTTGTATCCCGGGAAAGGACATAGGATAGTTTTTATACCGGAAACAACCCCTAAGGGGGTGAAATTGGGGGTGAATGTTTGTATGGAGCTACGATATTCAGGGATATTCATTATTTTTGCACCCTTAAACGGACAGTTAAGGATAGTAACAAAACCGACAATCAATGTCAATCGCCTACGTTTAGTAACAAAACCGACAGGTTAGACGTGACTTAAACATCACAAGTTCCACGCGGACGGTGTCGCGGGCAGAAGCTAGTATGACAATAAAACAAATTACGAAAACTAAACATCTTCTTTTATTTATTTCTTGTATTCAGGACATTTAATCAAATAACTATGATATAATGAAATTGACACAAAATAGTATTTTTCACAATCGTGTTATAATAGAGAGCTTTTTAGTCGTGCTGAGTGGCCTAAGTAAGGTACGAGATTAAAAAGCTTGATTATAACACTATTGTGAACAATACTTTTTGTACGAGTTCATTAAAATTAATTTTCTACGAGTCAACTGAACTAATTAAACAAACTCGATACTGTTGAAACGAAGTGCAGCTCATCGCTCGTACGCTTGTTGATATCTTAAAAGACATCAACGAGCGTACGACATCAAAGCGATTCTATTGGTCCAATTCATTACAGTTCAGTAAAGCAGCCACGTCATTGGTCGAATTTATTTTAGTTGTCTGGAGCGTATCGAAAAGTAGTTATTTCGATTGTTTCGACAGTAACATGGACTACAACTATGAAAAGAGTGACGTTGCAGTATTCTCTATGAAATCTTAATACACATATTTTTATCGTTGAGTACAAAAAGTTATACTTAATATTATGTTGTTGTGACTGTGGCACAAAAAGTGGAGAACTCCTTGGAGAAATGCCATGGAAGGGCACTGACACATGACAATAAAGAAATTCACTTATTTAAAAAAACCTACCTACAAGTATCACAGCAAGCGATCTGCACTTTTAAAATAAACAGCTTAAAATTATTAATTCACATCAAATTATAAAGAACGAAATGCTAATAAAATAGGAAATTAAAGAAATATCTTCGAATAGTTCAAAAAGGCCGCTTTTACGTACAGTCACTAGGATTAATAATATACATGTATATCTGCCATAACAAACCGGGCCAAAATATCTGCGGCGCTACCACGAACTTCGTATATCTCCGTCTCTGTCGCTCGAGTACCATACACCATAAGTGCGAGAGAGACGGAGGTATACGAAGTTCGAGATCCGAAGTTCGTGGTAGCGCCGCTGACGCGTCCTAATCCTAACGGCCCTAGAAATAGAGTCGTGTCAGATATTATACCAATCACAGAGCATGGAGCATGTGGTTCTTGCAGGGCATGGCCTGCTCGATTACCAATCACAGAGCCAGAATTCTTGTCGTACGCGGCCGTCAAGATTTGCTTAACCAATCAGATCACACACAAGCTCATAGCTCCCTTGGGACCATTATTTCCGGGAACAATTTAGGCCATTGTCCTTCCGTATACAGGCATAGAATAACACCATTTATGAGCAAGTGTGATGAAAAAAATTTTAGGCAAGTCGGTGGGAATCGGCTTGTATAGGCGCTCCGCCACTGCAAACAAAATGTCTACAGTTACTGAATAAATTGCATTATATCTTTCGTTCGGATTATACCACGTTATGAGACGCACCGGGGTTGCCCATTGAACATTTTCACGCGCCGCCACTGCTGTTCAGTTATAATATCGTACGTAAACGCGGTCTTACTCTCTAGATTTAAGCATAATATGAATGATATCAATCAGTCTTTGACCTTATTGAATTTAATTTGTCTAATATTAGAAAAAAAGTAAAAAAATTTAGTCACAACTTTCGTGCATAAGAAGCTGCTTCTCATTATCAATCATAGATTGAATATCCAATTGTAATAGTAAAGCTCTATTAGGAGGCAATGCTCGCAGTTGTTGTGCTATACTGTTAGCAAATACTTGGTACTCATCCATTACTACAGTCATAAAGTGTGCCGCTGGCTTGACTCCTTCCCTCGAAGGACCAGGAATCTCTGCGGATGCTAAAGGGTTTATGACTATTCCCTTAGATGTACCTTGAGGTATTTGAACGGTAACAGGATCTTCGTGGGTTGATGTGTCTTCATCGTCAGCAATTTCTTCTTTTACCACAACGGTGTAATCTTCATCATCTTGTCGCAAAGGATCCTGATCGAAAACGATACATCAGTTACATAATAATACAATAATAAAGTGTCATCTTTAATTAACTCATGTAAAGCGTCTGCTTAAAAGCTATAAACTAAGTAATCGTCAGCAACTTAAAGCAGGAATTTGGATAAACTCGTGATTAGCAAAAATACTTTTTGAAGCTCAACGCAATGCTTCGTTGAATTAGAGTTTAGACAATAGCAAATTCACCAAGCTAAAGCAGTAAGCTTTAAGCCACAAGTTTAAGTACTACTAAACTTACTTCTTCTAGTGGCAGGTTCAATTCTTCCTCTACTTTGATTTTTCTGTAACAGATTACATTGGCGTAATATAAGATAGAAAACTACAACAATAGTAAACGTCATATGTAAACATTATTGATTAGTATAGTCGAGGAATGAAAAATATCGTTACTTTTCGACATTATCGAACGAGCGAGCGTACCTTGCGAAAGAAATGTCTGTTTCAGCTTGGGCCGACAATCGTTTGTCTGTTCCCGCTGTTCTCATCTGCAGGTCGCATTTCTCAAATGATACTCGTGAAATTTTGTTGGCAGGTTTGTTAATTATATAGGTAGATTATTTTTGACGAGCCACTTTCAAAATTCAAAGAAAAACGTTTTTTTTAGACAGGTTTTCGATTTCTACAGCTCACAGAGCCACTAGTTTTAATAAGATTAAGGTTCAAAAGAAACGAACGTTTCCAATCCGCGACTGTCCTAACTGTTTGTATATGTGAAAAGTTTTAATTTTAATCCATACCTTTTGATTTGCGACTGTCGTAGAAATGTCGTGTAATTAATGTATGTGACTGTACTCGACGTGCTGTCTTCAGTTGCGGCAGTTGCGGCGGCGGCGGCGTCTTTCCTCGGCCTTCCCCTGCGGGATTTTGTTTTGTTTTGGTCTTCCTTTTTAGTTTCCTTTCGTGGTCTTCCCCGTTTTCCTGGTATGCATCTAAATAACCTGAAAATAATGTAAATTTGAGTAAAATGTTAAAATACCTGTAAAATACTTAAACTTAAATAAAAACACGTAATAATAAGTAAAGTTCGTTGAGACATGTCTAAAATACTACTAATAAAACCAAGGTTAAACTCACGTATTAAATGTCATGACAGGCGACATGTTTCGAACTATTCGGGAGTTCTTCTTCAGGATGAGTGTTTTCGCGGCAGGTGTAGTGCTTCAAGCGACATTGCCGCAATACTCATTTAACCGTGGTTGTAGGTATTACTAGTTTTACGAGTTTAACCGTGTTTATTAGTAGTATTTTGATAGTGAGTCGTTAATTTCAAATAGGTACTTTAAATCTATGCAATTTAAATAGAAATATAACAAATAGATTACTTGTCACTTGATGTTGTGCTGGTCGATGGCCGAATGGTCTCTTCACATTCGGGTAAAAGGTTGTGTCTGTCAATAAGAAAGTAATTATAATTTATGATTGCGTATAAAAAAGCATCTTACGTAAAATATTTTTTTTATTGAAAACTTACTCTTTTACGACAATCTGGCATAATGCAGCCAGGCTTCGTGGATTACGACTGAAACAAAAGTAAGTTTAGGATAGAATAGATACCTAAATTTAATTGAAATCATAAATAAACTCATGGTATAATAACATGTTCTATCGGCCAAAGCCAGAGTCGACCACCTTAAAGGCGCATTTTGGTTCCAGCCGTAGGTACCTATAGCATTGCAAGCGGTTCTGTTTTGAATCTGGTCGACACTGGCTTTGGCCGATGGTACCTAAGGCTTCTTACAGACTGGCGCGGCCTGCGGTGGCGGTCAATAGTGAATTTAACAATTTCTTCCAAGTTAAGTATATGGCGGTCGTCACCGTTCAGTAACGGTGACTGCTGTTTTTGCTGATTATGCTCGGCGCAGTCTTAAAGCATTCAGTTCGCTTATAGTATTTTTGTAGTATTTCTGCAAAAAAAATACAAAAATACACACACAAACCTTTTCTTTTTTCGCTTCTCTTCTAGTATGTTTTCCGGCCGTAGTCTCTCTGATCTTTTTCTTAAAGGCCTGTAATAAGAACGTAGGTACTATAATGTCTAGGTATACCTAGTTAATATAACGACCTATAATGTCCCTTAAAATCATGTTCAATTAATTTATGTAATAAGTAAAAAAAATAACTTATTACACATTAATACTTACTTTCCACCAACAATAGAAAATGTCTCTGGTGGTGCAAACTTTTTCGGCTCAGGTAGGAGTTTAAATCTGTCAACAAAACAAATAAACAGTGTAAACATAAGTCCCAGATAAACACTTAGGAAAATTAATGAAAGAAAAAACGTTATTTTGTTAGGTACAGTCACCGGCATTAATATATGATGAATCAAAGGCCGCAAAAATATCTGACACGCTCTTACGCCTCTAGGAACAGACTTGTCATCAGATAATTTTGTGGCCTTTGTTCTATCATATATTTATGCCGGTGACTGTACCATACTTTGGAAGAAACTTTGGCGTTACAAAAATATATATAAAAAAAGATCAAAGTAGAAGATATCAATAATTATTCCAAATATCTTACTTTTTAATTACTCTTCCGCATAATACTGCTAAGCTAGGTAGTTTATGAATCCCCTTAATCCTGAAACAAAGAAACGGTATATTATTATTGCTGCACTTAATTAATTTAAACAATAGGGAGGGAACTCGTCTCATTTTGAGTCGATCACATTTTGAGGGTTCGGTTTCGGTTGAGACGAGTCGCATATTCATTGCTCGATAGGGCCCGCAGTTAGGGTGCGGGAAATTTCCAAAACGCACGCAACGTAAGTACGAAATGCTGACACTGTCTATTTGCACCAGTAAGCGAGAAACACTGTAAGGGGCAAGTGTGCGGCCTACCGCTACTACAAAGTTACGAAGTCAAAAATTGTGTTCCAAGCATTTCCCTCTATACCTTTTTCACGTGATAACGTCTTATAAATCGATGAACACCGGCAGCACGCGCGAAAAAGTATGACTCAATGTCCCGTTCCGCCTGAGCCGAGCGTTCGGCTTTATGACGTTTCCACGTAAAATTATAACGCGTCCGTAAACCAACTTTATGGACAATTTTTTTGAGCATTTGTTGCCTGACCTAATACATCAGTTTTCTGTACATAAGTACTGTAGCATTTACGAGTACCTTTTGGACGCAAATGCGCGTGCCACTCCTCGGTTATGCTATTATCCCGTATTTTCTTGTTCTCCGCACATTTTTAGTTTAGTCTATAAACCGGATTAGCACATTTTTTAACAGAGTTCAATATTGTGGTTTTGTGTTAAATAAAATAATGTATTTTATTTAAATAATCTTTTTTTTTCAGGTAAGTGTTGCAACTGCGAATAACCCAGATTATTCGACTTAATGACAAGGTAACACTTTAATTTCTCGCTTTTGCAGACACTTATATAAATGATTTTGCCCCCCCCATAATTTTGTATGATGAGAACGCTCACACGACGCTGGTAGTGTGGGGGGGCCCGAAGGGCCGGCTTCGGAGTCGCGCCGCGCCAAGTTTAGGTTTTTAGCGCTACTCTCACGACGATTTTTTTTTTTTTCCCCCGTTTGGCCTGCAGTGCGGCCAGTAACGGATACGTTACGGTACGTCCTCTCAGAGGGCCTTAAGGGCCTCTCAGAGGAAGAAGAAGGAAGGAAAGGGAGCACGAGTACAAGAAAAAGAGTTACTCTCACGACGATCGAGGCTCGCGCACCGCACACGCACACATGTGCACGTATGCACAGTGGGTCGTCGGACGTTGACTCGCCAACAAAATTGTAACTTTGGATTTTGTTACCAAATATAAAAATTGTTATGTAAAATGTTTCATCTTAATAACAATACCTACGAACTGCTGCCCACGACTTTGTTTGCGTGGACACGTTTTTCCGTAAGAATCAGGTAGGAATATTTTCCCGCGGTCAACACGGGGATCGCATATTTCAAAATTAGATAATTAAAATTACAAACTTAATTTATTCTAATAAGCTTTAATTTAATTAATTAACCTGTGAACATGACAGTTGCAAATATTATACGATATCTATTTGACACTATAATGACGTACTTTCCTGACAAGTTTCGTGATGTAGGTAGGTATTCAAATGCTAAAAAGACGCACGGATACCATACCTATAATTACTAATTACTACGCAAGCCTTTTATATGATCAAACCAATCATAAGAAACAGAAATACATATACAAAACGAGGAGTCGAGGACTAAATACATTAAATTAGTAATCAGTCTACAGAATGCACTTGTAAAATTAATACATAACAAATGCTAAAATATAAGTGATCACATAATATTTGTTTCATACACAAGGCTAACAAATGCTAAAATATAAGTGATCACAACTTTCGTTCATATACAAGGCCGCCATGTTATAAATGAGGGCTTTTAAAGGGAACATTAAACAAAATGAAATAAACTAAAAGTATTTCCAAGATAAGTGTTTCAAGTCTATTGACCACAATTATCAACATTTTGATTTTTTTTTTATAGTACGACGGTGGCAAACAAGCTTACGGCCTGCCTGGTGTTAAGCTGGTACCGTCGCCTATGGACACTTGTCCAATTGCGCCAAGATCCACCCTGTAACAAAAAAATATACATGATACTCGAATGATCCTAATAATATTTATTACTAGCTGCTGTCTGCGACCGGGCCCGGCCCCTACGTTCTAGCATTGTATTTGTATACTTTAAAAGTCACATTGATGTCGATAGGCGATGTGTCTATCTAACTACCAACTACTACTAACTACACTCACCAACCACACTCACATCAGCCTAATATTCGTCGGATTTTGAGTATGAAGTTGACTTACCGTTTGCGTTTTTTTGTCCAATGCACGCTTTTTCTACAGGCGAATTTACCTCCGTACTTCTTAGTACTCATTTTGGCTTAACTGTACTTTATTTCCCGCTGAGTTGAGTCGGTATTTTTTCTGGCCTGATGGAAGTCTTCCTGTAAAGTTTCGAGCTGCGGAGATAAATAGTTTCCGAGATATTTTTTTTTAAAGTTGCGCAGTTTACATCATAATTGCAACATCAAAGACGACATATTTGACATTAAGTAATTGGCGTGATGTTTTGTTTGATATTAATGACATTAGGTTTGACAGATGCCCCATCACGCGTTTCGTTATACGTATAAATGGGATTTGGCCATTTTTATTATTTAGTGTTCAAAATACTATTTAGTGATCGTCTCCTCATAATTTATAACTATAAGCATGTCCTACGTTATTTAAATATGTTTATCAATGAACATAAGAATAATTTTCTATTGAACCACTGTGCACTGATTTTGTGTAAGTACTTACACGGTTCGATCGCGATCTGTCAATGCGGCGCAAAGCGACGGTCTCTAACTTCGGAGGCGCGTGGCCAGGGCGGCCAATCTTAGTACTAGTTGCGCGGTAATGACAGCATAATAAGTCAACTAGAGGCTGTCAAGGTATTTCAAAATTCGCCGTGTTGTCATAAGACATCAGTAGCCTAGGGGTACAGACGGGGGTATTTGGAGTCGATGAGCCGGGGTTCAAACCCTGCGACCGACGCACTTTTTGCATGTTTTAACATTGAAGTGGAGTATTTCAACTAACGATTCTAGATGGCGCATCAATTACAGGGTTACCGTTTTTAGGCCCAGAGATTGTTCTCTATTTCAGTATATAACAAAGTACTTTGTGCGCGTGGCCGACTGAACACCGCGGATAGAAAAAACGGCTCGGGCACCATTCGGGCACGCTCGGAGCCTCCCGCCCCCGCCTCCGCGAGTAGTCGACACTGACAGTAGGTAATAGGTAATAAGAATACGTAAATTTAAGGAACATAATATTTTGTGTCACGAATATACTGTATTGTTAGCATGTTATCTGATTCTTATATACAGTGTAATAATCGGTTCAGCTTTTGTCGAATATTCAGTTCGGCAAAAGCCGAATCCGAACGTTCGGCCGAATATTCGTATTCGGCAAAACCCATATTCGGCGCTGTTTAGTACTTACATTGCAATTTTTATTCCCTTGAGCCTTTGTTGTTGATAGCGTTTGTGTTTTGATACTTTCGGCATCTTGATTTTACACAAGCAAACAAATTACTGCGTCCTTTTGCTTTTGCCCCCCCCCCCCCCCCCCCCCGTGCCTCGTCCAACGGCCAAGCGGCGACTGCCCCTCGTCGCCCGCGCAGACACCCGCGGCTACACACGAAGTTTAATAGTATCGATTTCCCAAATAGTATTTTTCACAAACGTGTTATAATAGAGAGCTTTTTAGTCGAGTACCGTGTTTAGGCCACGAAGCTTGCTGAGTGGCCTAAGTAAGGTACGAGATTAAAAAGCTTGATTATAACACTATTGTGAACAATACTTTTTGTACGAGTTCATTAAAATTAATTTTCTACGAGTCAACTGAACTAATTAAACAAACTCGATACTGTTGAAACGAAGTGCAGCTCATCGCTCGTACGCTTGTTGATATCTTAAAAGACATCAACGAGCGTACGACATCAAAGCGATTCTATTGGTCCAATTCATTACAGTTCAGTAAAGCAGCCACGTGATTGGTCGAATTTATTTTAGTTGTCTGGAGCGTATCGAAAAGTAGTTATTTCGATTGTTTCGACAGTAACATGGACTACAACTATGAAAAGAGTGACGTTGCAGTATTCTCTATGAAATCTTAATACACATATTTTAATCGTCGAGTACAAAAAACAAGTTATATCATTGTAAAATCCACAGACGTCATTAAAGTGTACATCATTATTCGCTATTGGTTAAAGTTCCATGCGTTGCATATTAAGGGAGTTTAAAATACGGTTTTAGCTCGAAAAAAGGGTTCGATGTGTGTTTGAAGTGTAGATTCAATGTTTTAAAACTTGCGCGGGCCTGCGCCCGACGCGCGCCCGACCCGCGCACGCGACCGGTGTGTGGAGGCCTTTAATGTAAAGGGTGTGTAAAGCAATGAAAACGGATACACTTAGTACCTTGTATCGAAGTTCCATACCAGTTGACCCGTTATTATTGCTCTTGATTATTTAAGCAAATTATATAAAATTTACATAATACGAGTATTTACCTTGTCTCGTTTGCTTTTTTTAGGTGTGACGTATATTTTCTCTTTTTAACGCAAGTGTAGACTGACCGTTTGCGACCCATGCTAAAATCAAGATAAATTTAAATGGTAAATATATCACTTAAGTAGGCATCGATATTCAGAGATCATAAAATGGCTACATGGTCGGTAGTAGGTGATACTGGCACTGGCATGGCAGTATAGTAATCTTGTGTTAACTCAATGACCTCATTGCGCCGGCGTCGACCCGCCAGCTGTGACGGAAGTTACGCACACACGCGTACTATGCTTATGCGTAGTTTTGACATGTTTTACGATAACCATCAATAAGCCACTATAAAGGTGTGATTCCGATCGATAGATACTATTAAAGATCGTTTTATTACGTAGGTAACGTGCATTTTAAAATAGAAACCAGGAGTTTCGATCTCGAGTCGACACTCTCAACCTGGTTTCATGTTAGCTCTTGAAATGGCAAGAATACTTATTACAGTTTTTTTTAATACCACGGCGGCTAACAGTTACTTAGTTAGGCTATGGACGACGACAGCTTCTGCAAGTGCAGAGTAGCTCTTTAGCGAAGTTTTAATGATTCGAGGATTCGCTGTACAAGAGAGAGATTTATGTTTCTTTCTAGCTATACTTTGGAGCTCTGGCGACCTAAACTACATGTACTACAACCTACTACTGGTCCCGTAGCATGGATGGCCTTATCACGCGATAAGTGATAGGATAGAGCTGCCGTCCCTGGCTGACACCGTTCGATAGAATGAGACGACGCGCTTATCCTATCACTTATCCATGCTACGGGGCCTGTACTAGTTTGGACCTGGCGTCCTAGGCGTCTATCGACCATCATAGACGCCAGAGCTATAACCACGAACTTCGAAGTTCGGATATTTCCATCTCTATCGCATTCGCACTCACAATAGCTACTAGAGTGACAGGGATGCGTATACGAACTCCGAGTTTCGATTTTCGTGGTAGCGCCGCAGGTTCAAACTATAGTCACAGAATAAGTAATAGTACTACGTACAGAAGGTTCTCTGTTAACAAATTCCCTGTTTAGGTACGCCAAACGTGCCTAAATGTGGCCATCCCTTTCTATCGCATGCAACGCGCTGCGACCCGTGCCGTGCGAGCGTCCCGTACCAACACGCGGCAGCTACTAATGGATGGGCCGCCAATTTGGCGGCCGCCGGCATGTACTTGTAGCGGCGCGACGGGATCACTAGAGTGAACCGCCCCTGCTATAGTAAACGGTTGTACCTTTATCACGAGTTGTACAGTCGACGCCAAAAAAATGTTTACAGTTTTCGCCTTATTACAATGGAATAAGGTGCAAAAGTGTAAACATATTTTTGGCGTCGACTGTACAAGATCAAAGTCACATTAAAACGTGTAAAAAATATAAAATAAAATAAAACAAAAAAAACTACTTATTACAAAGGAAATATTTCACCGCTTTCTCTCAGGCACCCCCTTTGTAAACTTAAATGAGAACAAGTAGGACAAAATAACGATTGATATAAAATTATGAATAAGGGGTGAATTTCACCAGTTTAAAGCGTATGATTTGATATTGTGTTGAATTGGCAACGTCGCCTTTGCAGTACTATTACTTAATCTGTGCCTTTGCATGGGTTTTCGAGTGGTACCTAATGATGCCGGCACCAGCACCTATACCGCGACCAAACAATAACGATACTTAGAAGGTTAATGAGAATAAACAACAAAAACATTATTATAAATAAAATGTAATGGAACGGGTCGCTCACGTCTTTAAGGTCTAATATCGCCCGACATGTCTCGAACCAGTACGTGGTTTTTAGGGCACTCGCAATGCCGTCGCGATTAGCACTGCCGATCTGTGCGCTGGGGAGTGGGGGACCGGCTGCTTTGCGCGGGTGGAGGGGGCGGCAGCACTGGCAGCGGCGTTGGCGAGAATCTCCAATCGTTTCTTTTACCCTGAGAAAATTACGGTTTTTTTGGAAATAATTCAATATCAGGCTAATTATTTGTATACGGCTTTTATATGTTATTTTAAACAATTTTTACTATTGAAATGAATTATTCTATGGACCGGAAGTTAGGAAAAAAAATTAACCCGGAAGCAAAAAGTATTTTTATTATGAAAACATGTTTGAGTAGTGAGTACACAAAAGACTTACTACCTGAATACAAAAATATATGCATCAGGAAATAACAGCATTTTAATTAAATATTTTACGACCTTGAGATAATATTGAATTTCATCTGGCCTATAGAAAGGTTTATTCATTAACAAAAATAAGTGGATTATGCGCGTATCCCAAAGAACGTATCTAGACGTAGTCAATTATAAAGTAAAGAAAGTTTATACCATTTTCGCCTGATTTTTACGGAATTTATGAAGATTACTTTTCATTATTTTTTACCGTATCGGTATTAAATTTTGGTGGATTATTAATGAATATTTAGTCCAAATACCCAACCTATTTTTTGGTGTAAAAATATGGCTGATATCGATATATTGTTGTGTTTTCATAGAGCGAAACCGTAAAGTTCTCAAGGTACGTTTCCTTCAGCGTTGTTCGTCGATGGGTTACACACAGCACTTACATAGTATTATAACATAGCATTTAATATAGTATTATAGGCATTATATATAGCGTACTTTATGTGCTTTGTATATTATAAAGTACGCGGAGCCAAAATATAGTTCAGTAGGTAGGTACTATATAATATGTTACGTCTGGCAACCCTACTTACTACGTCACATGCTAAAGTCTCGACCGCACTCATCACAGACTTATTACCCAAAACTGTTTTCATTCTGGCATCTTTTTTGTGCAGCCACTCAATGTACTCCTGCAAGCCTATTGAAATTAGTTATGTGGTAAATATATTATGTTCATTTATCATATCGCTTCTCAAGCTTTCACTGAATTTTCTTTTCAATAGAGGAGAGCCTCTTCTTACGTTTTTGTTTTCTTGCTTATTGAAACTGCATTTTTTCTTGATCAAAATAGATTTGTATAAAAAAAGCACCGAAACGTTTCGAATTTACGTTTATGTAATCATTTTATTAGTGAATTCGGATAAAGTATGACAATACTAGCCTAAACAGCTTCCACGGCGGTGTCGCTTAAAAGTCCATCCCAGGATTGACCCTGGCTGGGTAACACCTCGCCTTAAGCGATTCAGTATGTATATGGCTTACGTTAAGTTATACTATACCAGACGAGGTAAATATATAGCTGTAATCGAGTCGGTGACGCGATTAGAGTATCAACGATTGTTTATGATCACGGTCGACATGCGACACTTTTTCGAGGGTCTACGACGACGGACGTTTGACTGCTGGGTATTCCTGCGAAAGTATGCATTTAGCGCTGTCCCGGCCGCGCGTGAAATAGTTCGCGCGGACGCAGGACGCAGCGGCTGTGAACTCGCATGACCCCGCCAGCGTCACATTATAGAAATATAACTTTATTTTGACTTTAGAAATGCATTTATTATGATTTTATGATCAAACTTTAGTAAGTAGGTAATTAATATAATGTTGAATAAAAAGGTAGAATCCATTGTAATGAAAACCGCAGAATTATAACAACCCTGCAAAGTCGTTTTTAGGGTTCCGTACCAAAAAGGTAAAAAAGGAACCCTTAGGTACGACTCTGTCCATCTGTCACAACATTAAATAAATAAAATAAAAATAAAAATGGTTTATTTTCAGATTTCTTAGATCCTACAAAACACAAAACAAAAACACAAAACACTTATATAATCTATATCTTATATAACTATATTAGTAAAATTATAGCCACATGAATTTATTTTATTTTATTTTTTTAGGACGTGTAGGTCGGTGTATCGGCGGAGTATGTCCGAGTCCCACCTCTCTGCTATCATTTTCAGGATGCTATTTGAGCTTCCCCTCGTCTGCATCACCACAGATTAAATATCTCTGGAACTACTAAAGCTATCAATTTGAAATTTGGAACAACTGGTAAAAAGGGTTAAGGCGCTGTATGCAGCTGCGCATCGAAAAAGTGCCTTTTCCAAACCGATTATTAGTATACTTGTACTATTGCTAGAGATCCAAATTTTTGATATGTATATTTTCAGTTCATTGGCTATGTTCGTGCTTCGTAAAATCACGATTGCTTACGAAAACCTCGATAGATTTTGCCTTTCAAAACAGTGCTTTTTTACCACCAAACTCGAAATATCTCAAAAGTTATTTAGAACATTACAATGAAATTTGTTGTGATAGGTAGCTTTTTGGTAGATCTATCTACCGGCTTCTTAGAATTTCAATATGTTTAATAATTCAATACATTTGGTCATTTGTCTGAAAAACCGGGTGTCCGCGTCGTGCACGCGCGGTGGCTAGTACAATTTAGTACGCCCGTGGCCACTGCCGACGACGGACCTGTGAATGTTTACCTGGCACGCAAATACGCCTTTTTGCAGCAATTATTTCGAGTTATCAAGGTAAATAAAAATACTTAAAGGAATAGGAAACGCTAATACATGCTGGAGAACACATTCGAAATGATAGAATAACAAATATAAGGTATGCGATATTTACTACATTAAAGCGTTTCTACATCCGCACCTAAAACGTATTAATAGGTAGCTGGAGCATATTGACAAGATGTCAATAAAAATCTTCAGTTATCCTGGATACGTATTTAGAACTGTTAGGTAGTAAGTAGTCGGGTGTAAATCGGATTCGGACACGAGCACATGGTTGGGGGGGTAGTAATCGTACCAATTATGGACTGTACGAATAATAGATTTATTTATTCATACAGAAATATATCAAAAGCATTTAGGGCTATTGCGCCGGATAGCGACTACCTAGTCTAAAGTCCTAAACGAGTTGGTGAACTGAAGTATATTTACTTGCTGTTTAGTAGATTCTATTAAAAACGAGTGCGGAAAAAGATCCTGCCACTCCACCAGCAGCAGGCCACGGCCCTTCCTCATCTTCGTCATAGACATACATGCATACATACGCTACGGCACATCTTTTCGTCCAATATTCCGCAGTGTCTCAAGACGAGAGTCTTTGACCAGTGTGTGTTGCCAGTGATGACATATGGAACGGAAACGTGGTCGCTTACTATAGGCTTCATAAGAAGGCTCAAAGTCACTCAAAGGGCGATGGAGATGGCTATGCTGGGAGTTTCTCTGCGCGATCGCATCAGAAATGAGGCTATCCGCAGCAGAACCACGGTAACCGATATAGCCCTTCGAATCGCTAAACTTAAGTATCAGTGGGCGGGGTACATTGCACGTAGAACCGATGGCCGTTGGGGCGGAAAGGTTCTCGAGTGGCAACCACGTACCGGAAAGCGCGGTGTGGTTAGGCCCCCCACAAGGTGGACTAATGACCTGGTAAAGGTCGCGGGAGTCCGCTGGATGCGGGTGGCGCAGGACCGGCTATTGTGGCACTCTTTAGGGGAGGCCTATGTCCAGCAGTGGACGTCTTTCGGCTGATATGATGATACATACGCTCGAAAAACATAAACTTCCTTCTGAGGCAGTCGGGTACAAAGTACTACAGGGTGTTCCCCTATACAGCTGCAAAACTTTGCCAGCTGTTTGTGCACATGATACCCATCACAAAACACTAAAGTATGCCGTTTCACATCTCGCACTCACTCTGCCACCGCTGCTTCTCCAAATAACTACCAAGAAAGCCTCCCCCGCCACGCCCCTTTAAAAATAAGCCCACTAAAGCAAATAAATGTGACGTTATCTAAGTGAACATACCTTTTGTCGGTATAGAGTTATTGATATGACTCACTCACTCACTCATCAACGCACAGCCGAAACTACTAAGACTAGAGAGTTTACATTTTCACCAGAACTACCTTTTACAACGTAGGCAACGCTTAGAAGGATTTTTGGAAATTCCACCCCTAAAGGGGGTAAATAGGGGTGCAAAGTTTGTATGGGGGAACTTTATTTTTAGAGCTAGAGACTTAAATTTTTGCATAAAGATTACTTATTAGAATACAAATTAAGTACTTTCAATTCAATTAAATTTATTTTGTTAAACATAGGTTACAACTTTTACAAGTATTGTTGGTATACAAAATATAAGACTTCTGTGCATTACCCACAATGTAGGTTTACAAAATATTTCAGCCAGCTAATATATTTATAAAAATTAAAAAAAAATGTCAATACAGTGATTGGTGTTAAATACTTCAAACACATGTCAAAAACTCTCAAAAAATACTATAACTAAAGAATATTATAACTAAGGAATGTCTGGAATGGAACCATGTTATGTCGTAGGGTCGTTTAAGTAATCTTTAATGGTATAATAACACTTTTCAATCAAATATTGATCTATTGATTGAAATGATTGATCCAATAATGTCATGGAAATATCACATAGATACATTATGCAGTAAGTTAGCAAGAGGGATCTATGCTCTAAGACAGTTTAGACCACTTGTGTCAGAAAGTTGCTTAAAAGAGCTGTTTTATGCGTACATATACTCTCAACTTTCATACGGGATAATGCTTTGGGGCAACAGTACGGATTATGAGCGCATCCTAAAGATCCAGAAACGTGCAATTAGAGTACTTGCGTACGCAAAGTACAGATACACGTGTCGCAAACATTTAAGAAAACTTAGTATCTTAACATCAGTTTCAACTTATATATTGGAAGTTTTGATGTATGTTAAACGTTATCCAAATGAATTTCAAAGGAGAGGTGAAAATAGTTCGAGATCAATGAGAAATGCGAATAACTTAAAAAGAAGCGGGTTGTGTCCGAGATACAACCGTTAATTAAGTTTAAGTGGATACTTCTTTATTGGCTGTCCCCGTAAAATATATATCTGCATTAATTCACTAATATCTGTATAAGCACAGATAAATCGGCATATATAGCAACATTGACTGACGTAGCTCGTTTGACTCGCGAGGCATTGAAAATGGCGGTCATTTCAGCATAGTTTTCATGCCCGTCACATAAACTAAATAACATTTTGTGATTAACAACTAATGGCAAATAAAGAAGGATTAAAACCTATGGATATACCTATGGACCAACAACAGTAGTCTGAAATAAATGATTTTTATTTTATTTTATTTTTTATTTTAAAACATGTAACAAACAATTATTTGAAATCAGATTAGGCTTCTCTACAAAAAGTTATTCCGGAAGTCACGTGATACATTTTGAACTGTACCCCTATACAAGAACGCCAGCAAAGAAGTATCCACTTCAAAACAACCTCGCCCAGACTTAGAATAGGCACACAACTTCCGAAGTTAATAGGACAAAGACTTTTTAACCGGCTACCTTCAAACCTTAAAACCATAACGAACGACAACTCTTTTCGCTTCCATGTAAAACAACTATTGCTTGAAAAAACACTGTATAGTTTACAAGAATTTCTTTCAAATGACTAAATAACAAGATCTTAAAAGCTTGACGTTAATATTTGTATTATGTTTTCTTTCTTTATTTTATGTAATAGCATTATGCTATGAGTATGAGTATTATTAAACTATTTACAAATAATAACAATTCTGTACACAACTGTACACATCTATTGTATTTTATTGTAACTGACAAGTCATAATTTTAACACAATTTTATCTGTATATTCATTGTACTATGATTTCAATTGTAAAATTATGATAATAAATAAATCTGAATCTGAATATGAAGTCAATTGTCTTTTAAATTTATTAATATCCAGTGTTTAATTCGGTCTGGAATTTTATTGAAAATATTTGGTGCCATTCCCAAAATTCCACCTCTGATTAGCGCTGTGTTGTTGCTACCCTGCAAAGTTTTCAATTTTTGTTTGTATTATTTACGTGTCGGAAATCTGCGGCCTTCTGAAACGTTACTGAACATGCTTGGATTGGTCTTGACAAAAATACCTACTTCTAGGATATACAGTTCTTCTAGTTTGTATGGAGAGCAAGACATTTTTAAAGTAAGGGATTTGTAACTTCGGTTTTTTAATTATTAATCACTTAAGAAGGTTAAAAGGGGGTTCGAATTATGTATAGAGAGCAAGACATTTTTAAAGTTAGAAATTTGTAACTTCGGTTTCAGACTATTTACTATGAGAGTTCAAAGAGGGTTCTAAGTTTGTATAGAGAGCAAGACATTTTGAAATAAAGAGAGATTTGTTTCTTCGGTTTTAGACTGTTTACTAAAAGACTAGGTACAGTCAGCGTCATATAGTTAGTAGCAGCCAAAGTAGCCAAATATATCGTAACACATCCTTACACCTATAGTAATAAAGACGTGTTGCGATATATTTGGTTACCTAGGCTGCTACTAACTATCTGATGCTGACTGTACAAAACTAATTTCAATTTTTTTTTATTAAACAAACATTTAAATTTCTTAAACAAACATTTAGACGATAACATGTTATACGTGGACGAAGTCGCGGACAACAGCTAGTTTATATATATATATTTATTTAAGCTTTATTTATTCCATATTGTTTGTGTTAGTACATATTTACTGAATCTAAAAGATTTATGCCATTTTTTCTTTCTTATATGGAACCTATTCGGGTAAAAGCCATATATCGTCAGATATTAGGAGAAAAGAAGGGCACTGGAAGCAACAAACTGGTCAGGGCCGAAAGGCAAAAGAAGGAAAGGTAGACGACGAAGACGTTGGACCAATGACATAACTGAGGTCGCCGGACCTAGCTGGATGCAGTTGGCTAAAGACCGAGAAAAATGGCATGAGATCGAGGAGGCTTTTACCTAAATTTACATTTGCTTTAAAAAATTCAATATAAATCAAACAAAAAAAGACAATTAAAGCTTAATTTAAATTTATATAATTACTTCCGGTTGGAAAATTTGTTGGATTCTTGTGTAAAGCATCTTAGAATAACGATTAAAAATGAAATATACAAAAAAACGCCATTATAAATTAATGATTTTCGAAACCGTATTTTGCCTGGAGTATAGAGCCAAGTATAAGTCCAATCTTGTTGGCTTGTTGAGAGTATCAAGGTCCATCGCGGTGTGGCCGCTGGTCGAGGTAGCATGGTAGGCAGCACGCGCCGCGCGAGCGCAGTGACATAACACGTTTAGGTATTTAAGAGACAAATTGAATTTGTTATTTTTATATGATGTTTGGTCAAATTACATTTTTTAATAGACATAGTCATGTACTGAAGAACTTGCTGGTCTTAAAATAACCACCCTGTATAATAAAATGCTCTTCTGACTAACAGTGATCTAATTATCCAGTTTTTAATCAGTCAGTCATACTTATGTAACAAAGGTAATAATTATGGTAATAATACTCCTTGCATTTCATTAAATTGTCAAAAGGGACTCTACGTGTTGGCTCAGTTGGTACTTTGTAGGTACCTAGCCCCACGCATGCCTCCCAAAGGTCCGGGACATCATTGTCCCGTGAGCGGGAAAGACATACATGGTAAAAATATAATTTGCCAGGAGATAAATAGATGAACATAGCTATTTGTTTATTATTTTTGATGGTTTTTTAAGCGGGCGTTAACCGGCGCTATAACTTTACCGAGAAGTAATCGATTTTTTTTCGGTCTAGAAAACCTGTAATATATTAGTACAATCCATAATTGGTGACGTTCACCCTTACGAAGTGAAGATGTACTATTATTTTATCAGTTCTACGTATTTGGGAAACGGAAGCACCCACATAGGAACTGGGAAAACGATAGGTGGATTGATGATGAAGAAATCTGTACTAACATATCTTTGGAAAGTAAGTGTCCATAATTGATGTCATCATACTACGATGTACTTAAGAACTGTAACTACCTATTATTCCTTATTTTCTTAAAAAAAATAGATTTAAATAAATAAATAAACAATAAATATTTGGGGACAATCTTACACAAATCAACCAAGATTTGAAAAATAAAACAATTATTCAAGAAGACAAACAATTGATCGTATGATCCGCAAAAACGAGCCGAATACGGATGCCAACAGAATAAGGCCGTTAGCGGGGTGCGCGGGACGCGCGTCTCCCGCTCCGTCTGCCTCACCTCCGCAAATACCTAAATATCGTCTAATAAGAGCGCCTTAAGACACGTGTATGGAAAATGAAAAAAAGTAAAAAACATTTTTAATTTCTGTTTCAATGACGAATATGAGGGGGGTTAAAAAATCAAAGTCTAGTAAATAGATCAAGTTGGGTATAATGGGTATCATATGAAAGGGCTTGATTTGCACTTTCTAAAACCGTTTTTGCGGCAATGTACTTGTCCGTTTTTTGAGTCTGCCCTATTGACCTGCAATAAATAGTATAATGAAGTAAGGTACCCATTAGTACTTACTTTTATCATTTATTTAATAAGCTTTAAATTAAGGTGGTTCGATTGCCATACAAAACGTTATTTGACATTCGCAGGCTAACTGCGTTATATTTTAAGAAACTTATGTAACAAACTTTCATAAATTGGCTTCCCATATGCGCCAAATTCCCCCTTTCCCAGAATAAACTTGTATAAACTAGATTAATTTGAGAAATAGGTTTGTCACGTGATATTTTGGGAAAACTATTTTTCTCAAATTAATCTGATTGTACAAGTTTATTCTAGGAATGGGGGAATTTGGCGCAAATGGGAAGCCAATTGATGAAAGTTTGTTACATAAGTTTCTTAAAATATCACGCCGTTAGCCTGCGAATGTCAAATAACGCTTTGTATGGCAATCGAACCACACCTTAAACTAATATATACTTAATACTTATACACAAGAATATTAATCAATATAGGTACATAGTTACTTTACGTTTGCAAACGGTAGGCAAAGGTACCGATATGGACAAAATATGGATTATCAAAAATCGTAGCTTCAGTTGTTATACTGATATTTTTATACCGTGGCACCGTAATTTTGGGCATAATTTTTTTACAAATTACCTACCAATCAGAGATGGAAATAAAATGAAATCTAACTTAACTTATTTTAATTTCAATATGTTGTAGACCAAATGATATAAATATTTACTTACTTTTGCACATATCTTTGGAGTATATTCTTTTTATTTGTTATTTTTATGGCTTTGCAAGACTTTTTTCGGTTGCGTAAGTTGCGTTGTTTATTGCCCATCATAAATAACTTGGAACACTTATATAAATTCGTCAAAAACTGCTTTTTTGTACACGAAACTGTCGCGGGTAAAACTGACACAGGTCCGTCGTCCGTAAGCGCCAGCTCGCGACTGATCTGATCGGGCCTCCGCGGCCTCCGCGCTCGAGCATTTTGTAGGTATATAAACATAGTAATTAAGTAAGACAATCATTTTATCTATACAAACTCTACGAATTTGTCTATAAATATTTAATGGCTTTAGTTGAGTACAAAAACTTAATTTAAAATATCTTAACTAAAGTCATAATATTGAATAAACTTTACAAAAAGGAGTAACTTTGGGATTTTTGTCTATCGAGTGAAGTTCATTAGATCGTGTAACTGAATACGACTTTGACTAGTCGAGATCCTTCAGTAATACAAATATTGTTTTTAGATTTTTAAACAAAATTTTCTACGTCTGAGATAGTTTCAAAAACTAAAAAAACGCGGCTTCTGTAAGCCTACCTCGCCTCAAGCTTGCGTCAGTTGCGTCCCTTTCGCTTCGCACTTACTGGCTTGAACGGCGCAAATGGCACAATGATCTGTGTACAACAAACACTCGTAAACAGGTTATAGTCGCGAATTTTCCAGGTCATCGAGTGTAATTCAAATAAGAGACAAAATGACTTGCTTGTCGAAAAACTAAATCGCCTAAAAAAAATTGTACATAATATAGGTATATAATTATAGAACCTGCTTAAAAAATTTCACCAGAATCGGTATAGAAATGCGACCTGTAGGAGAGAACATTTCATGAAATTTTTTGAGCAGGTTTTTTAATTATATGTACATAGTATTTTTTTCGAGTGACTTTTTCGATATTAAAGAAAAAAAAAAACTTTAAAAAATTCAGTCTCGTTTTAATAGTTTAATACTCGTATGTGATGGGTTATGAACACAACATTACCTCGATTCTCTTGCTTTTTGCAGGGCTATAATATTCAGTCTTTTGCGGATTCTGACGCCTTGGTACTTGTATTTAGTTAGTCCCATTTTGTATCTTTATAACGCTACACTGCAATCAAAATAACTACACGTCATGTAAGTGTAAGCTAACGTTAATCAATAAAGTCATACATCTTCACATATGCCAACCAGCATTTTTTTTACTTCAAATGGTAGTAAGTCATAATCATAATACGGTCAAGTGAATTTCAACCTAAACTTAGCTCACTTAAAACTCAAAATATATTTTGATACTACCGTCGAATATATTTTTGATGCATTGCAAATTGTATTAGCGTTATTCGATTCGATTAGCAAGTTCAATAACTTTAGTCCAACATTTTTACATTATTACTGTATAAAAATATCATTTTGGTACAAGCACGGAGTTCTTACCGAATTGCATTAGTCCTTATAGCATTCGCTCTGACAGTCTTCAGATGGTTTAGCTTCTTCCGATTTATTATTTTTTTTTTATGTCCAATAATTGATCAGGCAGGGTAATAAATTGAATCAAAACTTGCACTTTGCGGCGCGGAGCCCGTGCGGCACAGGTCCTACCTCATACGCAGCTCGCCAAGTACTGAGGAACTGAGGTACTGAGTCAACTGAGTGAGAGTGAGAGAAACCGGGTTAGTATACTAGTATAGCTAGTGAGCACATGAACGCCCTCTTAAGAAATCAATATTATTATGTAACGGTCAAATCATTATTTTTTATAACTTATAACTTAGTTCCCTCCCTGTGGAAAAATACAAAGTTAAGAGTGTGCAAACATTTCGTTACATATCTTCTTCTTCTTCTCTTTTTTTTTTGGCTTTCTGGCCAACTGAGTTACAACTCGACTAAGTCGCGATCGCCGGCGAGCGGCCACGATTCAACCCACACTACGATGTTTACCTGTGTGCGTGCGGTTCAAGTGCTGCCAGTTGAACCAGCACTTATTGATCATTGGTATACTTTTATTTTATAGTGAGCTAGGAAATAAAAAACTAAACCTACCACTAGTAAACATCGTAAATGAATACGATTACTAACTCGAAAATATTTCATACAATCGTTACATAACCCCTAGGCAAGTGCAGTATATATACGTACACACATAATATGAATAACATTTGGTAACATGGTGACTTACCTTTTAAATTGTCTGGCCAGAGTAGTATTGGCTTTTTTCATCCCAAATAGTTTGCGTTTATTACCCATTTCTAAAAAAAGTCATAGGTTAGATTAGGTTAATTATTTCATGACAAAAATTTACATTAGAAATTTGCATGAATAAATATTTGCGGACAATCTTACACAAATCGATCTAGTCCCAAACTAAGCAAATCTTGTACTTACTATGGGTACTAGACGACGGTACTTATATTGATAAATGAATACTTAAATACTCGTACATGGAAAACATCCATGTCTCAGAACCAAATATTCATGCTCATCACACAATAAATGCCCTTACCGGGATTCGAAACCAGGACCTCTTGCTTTGTAGGCAGGGTCACTACCAACTAGGCTAAAGCGGTCGTCATACATGTCAAAAAATTATCACGAACGTCAAAAACAAGGAAAAAATATCATATCATATCACTTTAGTGCTTTGAGAAACAATAAAATAAATAAACTTACTTACTTAGCATGTAAACTTACTTACCAAGTATCAATCTGTAGCGGACGCACTACAGCATAGGGCACTAGAGCTATATATGTCAGATGCGTGTCGGATACGCTCGGTCATCGATCTTTAGGCAGCGACGAGAGCGATACGTCCGCTCCTTGGGAGAGCCCGGCGCGTAATGAATTTTATGAATTTGAATTATGATAGTCCAGGCATTGAACTGACAGCTTGTATGGAAAATATGTCAAATTTGGAAATAATTTATAATAGCAGATTTTTTTTATGTAATGGATATATTATAAATTAAATAGTTACTTAGTGACAAAATCCAACAAAATTTCAGACATCAATAAAATAATAACGTAACTAGCTTCTGAAAAGTCAGAAAAAATATGAATAAATGGTTTTATCTTTATTTTGGTTCATTTACGTTTGCACTATAATATTCAAGATAAATAATTTAAAAAAAACAATCCATTCTTTTTTTAAATCTATATAAATACTTCCGGATGGAAAGTTTGTTGGATTCTTGAATAAATCATCTTAGAACAATGTTTTAAAATAATATAAAAAAAAACGCTATTATAAATTAATGTTTTTCAAAACCGTATTTTGCCTGGAGTATGAATCGAACATCGTTTTCGCGCGCGGGCGCGGCTATATAGTGGTTTTAAAAACCGGCCAAGTGAGAGTCGGACTCGCGCACGAAGGGTTCCGTACCATTACCTAAAAAAACTATTGTATTCTGTGTTTTTAGTATTTGTTGTTATAGCGGCATCAGAAATACATCATCTGTGAAAATTTCAGCTGGAACTATCACGGTATCAGTGAGATACAGCCTGGTGACAGACAGACGGACGGACGTACGGACGGACAGCGGAGTCTTAGTAATAGGGTCCCGTTTTACTCTTTCAGTACGGAACCCTAAAAAATGGTCTAAATTAACTGGGTCATCCATAAGCGTAAAAAAACACGTAATATTAAACAAGTCCTGTAGTTTCATAATACAATGTTTTATTTCCAAAAAATCATCAAATACGTGATATAAAAAAATGTTTAAACATACCGAATGAGACATTTTGTAGTATTAGAAAATAGAAATTTCGATAAAATTTATTTTGTAGGGAAAACTCGCTTTGCGCTGTTGGTTTTTTGAGTCACAGTTTTCTCAATTTTGCTCTTGTCTTAAAATGAAAAACTAACATGTAAAGCTGAAATACTAGATATCATTTGTGTTCTACATTACATTCGTCCATCTGTTCTAGTTTTGCCGCAAAGTCTGAAAGTCCTTAGATTTTTCTTATTTTTTTTTATACTTTTGCTAATAGTACGTAAACTAGCGTATACCTAGGTATATTGAAATATAATGTATGAATGAACTATTGACAATTTATTCATCTTTCATTTGGTGCCCCACATGTGTATGTACGTTCCATGATCAGGGTGTAAATTAAACTTTTCCAAGCGCGGCCGCGGCGTTTTTGATGACGTCATTACAGGGGAGACAGGCTCCTTAGAGACTTTCTCCCGGCAGTTTTTGAATCCAGGGGACATGCCTAACAACACGCACTATAAAGTTCTCAGGGTAATAGCAGACAGACAGGTTAGCAGCAAACGCTGAGCCCCGAGCCTATGGTCGCACTCATTTATTTTCTGTTGTTTTATATAAGTACATACATCAGTGTTCGATTTTGTGTTTTATTCGACAATAAATCTTTTTTTTATGTTATTTTTTGGTACAATTTATGAATCAACGACTTGGTTTAAAGACACATTAAGTATCTTTTAACACAAAATCTATTTAGTTATGTACTTACTTACATACATATTAGGTATAATTACATTATAATTATGACAGATGAACGATCGAGACAGAAAATTAACTATTAATTAAATAAACATGATTTGAATAAAATTGTAACGATTTGTTTGCATTTAGGAGGATTTCGTTTGTTTTTTTTTGTTACACCTACCCATGATTGTTTGCGTTCAAAATACAATGAACAGTACCGGTCAAAAGTTTAAGTTCACCCTTTGTTTTTGGTACAAATTTGTACTTTTGTGCGATAATGTTTTGCAGTTCAGATGTCGAAAATTGTTTCCAACTGATTCGTTATTGTTTAAACAGAGATGTGTTTGATTAGTCAGACACAATTTACGTAGATTTCTAAACAACTGATTCCCTAAAAACCAACATTGTATCTGATCATTGAACGTTTTAAGTGGCAAGGCCATATATGGCCCAGCCTTTGCCGTCATTCCTTTAAGATTTTAGGGAATGCGTTGTTTAGAAATGTACGTGAATTTTGTCTGACTAATCAAACAAATCTCTGGAAACAATAACGGATCAGTTGGAAACAAATTTCGGCTTCCGAACTGCAAAAAAATATTGTGACTTCGCTGTGCGTCCGTCCGTCTGTCTGTCGCCAGTCTGTATCTCACTGATACCGTGATAGTTCCAGTTGAAATTTTCACAGATGATGTATTTCTGTTTGCCGCTATTATAACAACAAATACTAAAAACAGAATAAAATTAATATTTTTATTGATAATGGTACGGAACCCTTCGTGCGCGAGTCCGACTCGCACTTGGCCGGTTTTTTATATTATAAATACGTTTGGAGTTCCGCGGTGCAATATTTTTTTTATCGCGACAATCGCGGCATATAAAGGCTTTGTTATTCAGAGTCGCGAATTGATTTTCGAACGAGTGAGGTTAGAAAAAAGCGGTGGCGTGCGTGAGAGAGAGAAAGAACGCAAGGTATGACTCCCTATCTCAGTTATGGTGTCGGGAATTCGATCGCTGCCTGTCGTTGGTATAATATTCCTATTATTTTAATGAACGTGGGTTTTAAATATGCGTCATAAATTGTCATAATGATAGAAAACGTACAGAACAGAACACCACCATAGTGTAATTATCTTTTTATTGGCAGTCTAGAAGACCGCGGCGGCTTAACACATTTAGGTTCCTTAAAATGTAAATTTATGTACAAAGATAGCTGGATTACTACTACCTGTTACCTGTCAAGGTAAAATCGATATAAAGTAGAGTACAAAACAGCTTATTCTGCTTTCTCTGAAACAGGACTTCGGCGCCAGCTTTTAGTCAGTGAAAGTACTCAGACAAAAGTTACCCAACGGTTGCGAAACATTATCACGATTCATTTCGAAGGCGTGTCAGCAAAAAGATAATTTATTCGTTTTTTTTTCATTGCGTTAATCATAAAAATATCTGAAATGGTTAAAATATGAACAAAGCTATAAAGTTACTGAGCCCGGAAATATCACACGTCGAGTGGGATAGTTTTATTTGCATTCACAAGTAACAGCTGACACAGGGATATTTAGTAGGTTCTTCAAACAGAGCGGCTAGCGTAGGTATACAAGCGACAGATATGGAGTTATGCGAACTTGTGTTACGGAGATCCGTAGCAGAAATTAAATACGTTTAAGTTTCAATAATCAGTTTATCATGTAGAAAACAAAGTTACAGCCAAAAAGTCCTCCCGCGATTTTCTATTACAATTTGCATTCCCCCCGAACTTCCCAGAACCGCCACATGGCGCTGATCGTCGCTAACCATCCGGCCGACTAAAGTACTTAGTTATTCAACAATCCATTCAGACGGTTTAATTGAATTACCAACCGAGTTTTAAATATTATTAAATTAATTAATAATTATTACTAACTGTTTGACACTGCTTAACTTAACTTGAAACTAAATAAATACCCTGATTGACTTATACAAAACAACCAGTCTGGAAAATAATTATATCCAACCAAAATCTGACTATTAAGCTACTTTTAAAATGAAGACCGAGTATTGATACTAACAATTACGTAAACAAATATTAAAATACAATAAAATAATTAATGTGAGTAGTTAGGGTCCTAGTTCCGCTGTGTAAGCGCCGGGTCGTTGTAACACTCGGCCATCCTGAATCATCGGCCGCGCCGCGCGCCGATCCATGGACATGTTCCTGTCACCGGCAACGTGAATCTGGAATTTAACAAACATTTGCACAGTAACTTGTATCGATAAAACATCACATCAATCAGGTAAGTTTACCAGCGCCATCTATGAACATCGCATTAAAGCTCACCACCATAACTATAGTCTAAGAGCCAACCACTACTTATGCAGTGATACTATATTTCCTTCTTTTTTCCCTTGTAAATATTTTTGACAATTATTGTATGCTACTCAAATGTCAGTAGGTAAAGAAACTTTGCATTTCACACAGGGCAAACAATCAAGATAAGATCATGATATGTAGTCATTATTCAATTATACGTAGCTAAGTATGTTCTACCAACCAGATTACTATTTTAATAGTTCACACAGACGATAATGTAGTTCACACAGATTATAATGATTTTACACACAGATTTCTATTGCGTTATCTCACACAGATTGCTGTTGCAATATTTCACATAGATTATTATGATATTTCACACAGATTGTAGTGTTTGACAAAGATAGCTGCAATGTTTCACACAGATTATTAGTCTTTCACACAGATTATGGAAGAGTTCCACACAGATATAGGTGTTTCACACAGATTGATGAGACAAGAAAAAAAAATTCACCCTCTCTTTTGCCATGGTTTCCTTTAGCATACGCACATGTAAGACAAGAGTTAATATATGTTCTTATAAACCGTGTCATACCTGCAAACCGAACTGCGACTTTATGGTTTTCTCGCATTTGTCAAATCCTACATGTCCTATTCGTCATGATATTTTTGTAATAAACCCCATTTTGCAAGTTTGGGTATCACAAACCTATTACCATAAAGCGTTTTACGATATAGACAACCATTTTCGAGCTTGTAATTGTTTACAATATCCGGGTTTTTGCTACCTTCTTTCAGTTGTTTTATTATATTTTGTATTAAGTTATAAGCCAATCTGATTCTTCTATGTGCAGTACTGACACCGTATCCACAGGGTTCCTACTAAGGGCATCAACATGCTGCATCCGGATACCAGGTCGGTACTCAATCTCAATATTGAACTCTTGTATAGTAAGCCACCATCGGGCGATGCGTGGAATTAAGTCTGCTCTCTTCAATAACGTCGTTCTGAGAGCTGCACAATCTGTGACAACTTTAACGGGAATACCAGTCAAATAAATATGAAAACGGTTCAAGGACGCTACTACAGCCAGGGTTTCCAATTCATAACTGTGGTAAACCTGCACCTCAGGGCTAGTTACGCGACTGAAATAAGCCACAGGCTTTAAATGATCATCGCGTTGATATTGAAGCAAAATTCCACCCAAAGTTCGGTTTTGGCATATACATCATATATAATATAGCCAATACGGGCCTCTCCGTTAGAATTGTCTTTAATTTTTCTAATGCAGACTCCTGTTCTGAACCCCAATCCCATTCTCCTCCTTTCTTTATCAGGTAAGTGAGTGGTCGAGCAATCTCGGCAAAGCCTTTCACATATCTTCAGAAATATGATGCTAAACCAATAAATTGGCGCACTTCGTGTACATTGCGAGGTTGCTTGAAGCGTGCTACGCTTTCAATCTTTGCATTGCCTGGTCGAATAGTGCCTTTTGTTATCTCATGGCCTAGGTAGTTAACGTTAGTTTTTAAAAATGAGCATTTTTTTGACGTTTAATTTTAGGTTTGCTTGAGTGAGCAAATCTAAAACTTGCTCTAGAAGGTCTAACCCCTCTTCAATTGTGACAGAGGGAATAGTGACATCATCGAGATAAATGGCTAGTTTATTTTCTAACGAACCTAGTGCGCGACGTATCAACCGTGAGAAGACAGCTGGCCCATTTGCCAAGCCAAATGGCATTTTCAAGAATTTGTATTGGCCCTCAGCAATTACGAAAGACGTTTTAGATATCAAATACCTAGTTTAGGGCACAGGACACCGTTCCTAGGCTTTTCGAAAAATAGTGCACTCTATCTATCATATCATGATGCATTACTTAAATAAGCTGATGTACTGATTCTACAATAAATATATTTTCATTTTCATATTTTCATTTCATTTTTAATTTTCATTTCATTTCATCAAATCCTCATCCATTTTGACTTGATAGTAACCTTGAGCCAGGTCCAATGTCGTATAATAAACTTTACCTACAAGCCGGTTAATCTGATCATACATGTGTGGTAACGGATATCGATCCTTTACCGTCCGCGAATTTAATGCACGATAATCGACACATAACCTATAATCTCCATCTTTTTTTCGAACTAAAATGACAGGACTCGCATAATCAGAGGTCGACTCTCGGACTATGCCTGCTGAAACGAGTTCATCAACCTTTTGCTTTACGATTTCGTTTTGTTTGTAAGACATCCGATACGGTTTACAATAGACGGGTTGATCAGTAGTACCTAGTCTTTATTTTCATCTCTATTAAATCACTGCACCCAAGGTGTCCTGAGCATTCAGCAAAACAGTGCGAGTAGTTATTTAAAATCCTTAGTAACTGTGTGGAGTCATGTTCGCTTAAATGACCCATGTCTATGGTAGATGGATCTAAGTTTACATATTTATGTGTAGCGGAATCCGCGTGTGATACATCTGCTACTGTCATAACTTCGCTTTGGACGTACACTTCCGCGCGGCAAATGAGTTTATCAGCTGGCCATTGTATACATACGTCACCGAGATTTATAATGCGTAAACTATAAGGCATCTTTTCCAAAATAGCTTGCGGTATGAAAAATGAAGATGCTCCAAGAGAAAATACCACTGGACGCGAAATTAGTATGGTTTGTGACCCTAAATCGTGTTTGATATAAACAGGAATGTCACAACTCGCACCGGAGGGGAGTACCAAATCGGACTGTAGGTATAATGGGGCCTTGGTTATAATGTCATTGTTGGTCAATTTTATATCAGTCAAAAAATTGTCGTTTTGAATTGTAGGATACAATTTAACACTTGACGACGTCGTAATAAGGCTCACATTAGGGTGGTTAATTATTGGTTGCCCAACTATTAAATCAATGTCGTTAAGTTGTGTATTCGTAATTTCGGCACTGCTATCCAAGTGCAAATCGTCAATAAAGAGTTGAAATTAAACCCTACCCATTGAAGCCGTATGTAGACCGCCGAAACCTTTCATACAAATGTTTGATGGTAAAACATGTTTAGTCATAAGATCTTTGTAAGCCTTGGGGCAGAACATAGCTGGACTAATTTATATGTACCTACCATCTAGCATAATTACATTGTCTGCATACCTATTGTTGTGTTGTGAAGTTGAAGTTGAAAACCTTTGTATGCAGAGTTTGAGCCATTTTAGCCGTTATAATATTCACTTTGCTGCCCGTATGCGATTCCTACTAAACCATCAATTGTAACACGTTTTTTATACAAATCAGACATAATTTCATATGTAGTAAAGTATACCGACTGTACCTGTTGTGGTATTTGCGGCGGGCGCGACGACGGGCCCGCGGCGAACTAGCAGGCGGCAGCGTCGTGTCCAGCGCGCTGGCAGACCTGGCAGCGGGTGGCGCGGCAGTTTCGAGCTTCGTGCCCCGTCTTGCGGCAGCTGTAGCAAAGTTTCGGCAGAAATCCGGCGGAGGCGGCGGTTCCGCGGCGCCAACCAGCTCTTTGTTCCGTAGTTCTTAATTCGACTTTTCTGTAATTCTCAAGCGACGACAAAAACCCGTAATAGAGTTGATCAGGAGATTCACAATTATATGCCTTCGCGTTAGCCTGTAACTCTGTTGGAAGACCACGTATCAAACAGGAGGCAGCAGCGTCACCAATTCAATATTACATTTCTTTAACAACGACATTTTGTCATGATAATAATTTGTCATAGTTTCACTTTCTGTATTTTTCCTTGCTAGCATTTCTTCTAGGCGGTCGACGAATTCAGTGGATCGTGGAAATGCTTTAGATAGCTTTTCTTTCCATAAATTCCAAGACGCATAGTCATCAAGGTCATCATACCACTCTCTGGCCGCTCCTCGTAGCCGTATTTGCATCACGAAAATTTTGTCACGGTCATCATAATCCCTAGTTGTTCAATTTTATGGAGCCAACCACATTTGTAGCTTTCTTGCCAGGATCGAATTTCGGAATAAGTTCTGCGTCTATGTGCGATATATGACGCTTCTTGGTTGCTATAGAAGGTTCTTTATCGATGTGCCAAGAGAACGTTTCTTGCTTTTCTTCTTCATTTTCTTCGTCATCACTATTCTTTCTCTTCCCTAGTCCACGAAAATATGGCCCGAGCATGGTTACGTGAATAAAAAACCACTTCTGATATGTTACGGAGATCCGTAGCAGAAATTAAATACGTTTAAGTTTCAATAATCAGTTTATCATGTAGAAAACAAAGTTACAGCCAAAAAGTCCTCCCGCGATTTTCTATTACAATTTGCATTCCCCCCGAACTTCCCAGAACCGCCACATGGCGCTGATCGTCGCTAACCATCCGGCCGACTAAAGTACTTAGTTATTCAACAATCCATTCAGACGGTTTAATTGAATTACCAACCGAGTTTTAAATATTATTAAATTAATTAATAATTATTACTAACTGTTTGACACTGCTTAACTTAACTTGAAACTAAATAAATACCCTGATTGACTTATACAAAACAACCAGTCTGGAAAATAATTATATCCAACCAAAATCTGACTATTAAGCTACTTTTAAAATGAAGACCGAGTATTGATACTAACAATTACGTAAACAAATATTAAAATACAATAAAATAATTAATGTGAGTAGTTAGGGTCCTAGTTCCGCTGTGTAAGCGCCGGGTCGTTGTAACACTTGTTTCAATTTTAGTGGTAACACCGCAGGACGACAATCACAAATAATACCTAACATTAAAACCAAGACATTTACCGTGTGAAGGACGTTTTACATTTGACAATGATTTGCATTACTTACAAATATTGAACCTAAAATTTACGGTATCATAGAGAGGATTGTCAAACTCAAACAGATTAATACATGTTTTGTGGTAAACAACCCATTTAAAATACCTCAGATTTTATTCATAAAAATGAGCAAACTTCAGTCGTTCCCAGACAATTGTACCTACGTAGGTAAATAGTACTTAAACTATTATATTAGTGCAGTTCTTGGGTACATACCTTAGCATATGTTCCCTTTGTTTGCGTAAGTTTTCTCTCTTTCGTATTACTTTTTTTTTCTGACCCATATTTCTGTCTTCATTAAGTACTTACTTTAAACTCTAGGAAAACATTGACAGATCCGTCGTCGGACGTGGCCACGGGCGTAATGAAAAATTCGCGCAGCCGCGCATGCGCATGTACCGCGGCCCCCGCGGCCATCATGGATTTGTGGCAGATCACAATATTTTTATTGTTATGACTGATACATTATGCCTATTGAAAATCTAACAAGCAAATAACTGCATCTACTACAAAGCTGCCTAAAAAAACACATTTCGCAGTGATATTCATATTGATGTATTAGATGTTTGTGTTATAATTATAAAGTATGACATTTTTAAAAGAAATAGAATCGTTCGAGATGTTTTTCAGAGTACCTAATACTACAAAGTTTGAAGTATTGCTATACGCATTGAGGTTCACTGACCAGAGGGGTAATCACTAATCAGTCATAACGATATATTACGTTAAGTACCTATGTTGAAAAATATCGTTATAACACAATTAATATCAAAGCAAGCATTATAAAATACGGTCGAATAACGTTAAGTATAGTATATTAACGTTATAAACGATAGCCCTATACGAAAATAGCGCTATTTAAAGGCCTGCCACTGACTGTCTCGTCACACCCTAAACTTACGCGTGCGCGAAAGAGATGACAATACAAATAATCGAAACGATCAGAAAGACTACGGCCGCGACCCGGTGCATATTGTGGCAGCAAAACAGGACAGAGCTATAAGGTAGGTAATCGTTAAAACGAGTGCGAAAGAGAAGGGTGATCGATAATGGCGCTTGTAAGGACGACGCTCCAAATTTGGTTTTGTTTTCTACAGTAACGTAAATCGAAATGCTATGCTAGCTATGTAGTTCCTTATTCTGTCTCTTTCATCCAACCACTTTCGGAATTGTGTAAGCAGCGTTAAACAAAATATGCTTTCAGTGAACGGTTTGGTGAACACTGTATGAGCTTATTTGTCAACAAAAAAGATGTACCTACTTATGAACAAATTAACCTTTGAACTAATTTTACTTTAATTACATATAAACATCCTTATAAGCAAATGAACTTTCTTATTTAATGTGGCTGACTTTTGGTACAATTGTCATTGGATTTGGAATCTTCTATCTTGGACGGTAGGGTTTCTTTTTGGATGGACTTTTTTGATGAAATACGGCGAACTCGATGTCAGGTCGACATCGGCTGGCCGTTGCGCGGTGTGGTGTAGTGTACTCAGAGCTGTAGCTGGGCATTTTAATTTGGAATACGGTTACGATATCCCCTACTTTTTAGCAGACGCTTTTGCTGGGTTAAATTTACACGATGATTATATTATTATGGAAACGAATGGCGTTGTCATGGCCTATACACGTGAGTCGTGCGTGACACATTGAAGCACTTAAGATGTATACATATCCTGCATATGTTTGATTCACGTTCTAATTCTAAATCCCGGTTGAGTTGAACTCCCAGTTAATATTACTCATACCTACTTAGTCCAGTTTGGCGCCAGACAGTCATATCATATCCAACAGCGCCTGAATCTCTTGGCAGATTTCTGTTAAGCCCCGCTATTCTGTAACTTGTTAGAGATTCAGTAGGTATCTAAAAATGCACACGTTTTTTAGTTACCTTTTTGCATTTTTAAAACGATTTTTTGCGCTTTATACAGCGCAAACGAGACTTGAACGCACGATGGTTTTCTTTCTTGGCAAAGTTTAGGGTTAGCGTCACCACAAACATATCTTGACACCGCGATGCGTAGTAACTAACCGTAATCAGAGGTCTAGTTTCGTTAGCGTGACGGGTTATTTGGCCAGCGGCCACTAATTTATGTACCTATTAGATTACAACTTACCTTTTACGATTTACATTCTCTTTATTACGAAGAACCCCTCCTCTTTTTTTCCTAGGTGCTGTTGGCCATAATCTTGACTTCCTTGAAGATCTTTTCACTCCTGTATACACAAAAATATTGAAAAATCTAAGTACCTAAGTATATTGTATTGTACAATTTCGGGTAAGTAGGTAGGTACTAACCCGGTTTATCCATTCGTAGAAAAGTGAGGTCGTTGATCCAGGTAGACTAAACACAGTAAATTATCACAAAGCAAAATCCCATCCGTTATTAGTTAGATAACAAATCGTCAAAAAGCACGTCACTCCCTTGCGGTCTGAGCCTCAAAAGTTAAAAATAATGAAACTGAAACGGGGCGGTTCCTATTTCCGCACATGGCGGGAATAAGTTGACAAGTCGAGACGAAAAATGGAAGAAATTTGAGCCTTAGGTCGAACTACATGAAGTTCAAATTTCTTAAATTCTATATCTCGAGTTTTCAACTTATTCCCGCCGTGTACGGATTACACCGCTCCCCGCCCCCCGTACCGCTCCCCCGGGAGCAAGCTGCTCGCTGCAGAAACGAGTCTGTATTTAGCATTTTTTAAATGTGCTTTCGTAGTTTGGTTGTAATTTCAAAATGAAGAGACCATTTTTTTTAATTCTTTCAAAATATGAAAGCACACAGTCTTTTTCATGTCTGAGATATAGTTTCACTACAATCAAACATGTATTTCGGGCATACCAACTCTCACAAATTACAGGTTTTTGGTCTCCTAAAATGCAAAACTTGTAGTCGCTCAATTTTTTTTCTGTTATTATTTCTAGCAACAGAAACTAGTTTCCAACCTAAAGATGGCGGATATCATTGTGTATACAAAGTTTCAAGTTATTTCAGCATACCGTTTTAAAATGAGAACCAAACTACGTTTAACACTTTAAACTCTCGCGCTTTGTACACATATTTATAATATTGTTTTACACGGGTCTAACGCGATATTTATCTACCTTTATTTCTGACGTTTCGACACGGGTTGCACCGGCCATGGTCGCAGATAACTGTCGTCCCAGCAAGTTGTCAGCAGAGATATGGGTTTGAAATATTGTAAACCCATATCTCTGTTGACAACTTATCTGCGACCATGACCATCAGAAATAAAAGTCAGAAATATCGCGTTAGACCCGTGTAAAACAGTATTTAAAAATATATGCAAACTACGTTTGTATGGAGATTCGCGTCTCTTAGATATTAACTCTTAAGACTCCTTCACACTGCCCCGAAATCCCACCCGCGCCACTAATTTCCACCGTTAGCACTATAGCTTGACCACAACCGCTGTGCCGCTCCTGAGGTATGCGAGCGGCGAGACGGGGGGGTCTCCGACAGTATGAATCTCTTGTAGTTCATGATCTTCCCTGCCCGCACCCCGCCTCACCGGGCATACCTCAACGGCGCTACCACGAACTTCGAATCTCGAACTTCGTATATCTCCGTCTCTATCGCATTTATGGTTCATGGTACTCGAGCGACAGAGACGGAGATATACGAAGTTCGAGATTCGAAGTTTGTGGTAGCGCCGCAGGAGCGGCACAGCGGTTGTGGTCAAGCTATAGCGACCACGACTCGCACTGCAACTTAGTTCTGTTCTGTCACCGTCTATTTCCCAGACCATCTTCACAGGGTTCGCAGTTGCATATGCTTAAGTATATACTCATCTCTACTACACCGATATTTATCTTAACCATTGATAAAATTAAAAATAGTCATATATAATTCAATTTGTGTCACTATAGTTCTTCAAGATTCGCTCACACTTGCTTTGCGCGTCAGTGTGGAGCGTGCATAAGATATTGCAAAACCATTTACAGCATTCGAAAGAGATCGAACTGTCGGCGCGACTGTCTGACACCAATTAGTCATATATAAGTTAATGTAAACCACTTTCCCTGGTCGGTAACAATGGTAGAAAGTGATTTTTGTTGCATAAATTAGCAAGTCCGGCCGGGTGATTGGAAATCTCGTAAATATGATCTAATTGGTGCTGACTGCTGAGTATTTTCTAGTTACGTCTCGAACACGTTTTTGTTACGCCTCAATTTTGTATGGTGTAATGGTGTAATGTAAACAGAGCTCCAAGTACCTAAGTATCAAAACATACGAGGGGTGATCCGAACGTTTTGATAATCGGCATAAAAAAACATCTCTTAGTTTACTTACCTATATAAAATATAATATATTAATAATACTTAAATTTTGTTTTTATAAAAAGAAAAACTTTGGATAGACGAAATGAGGTTTACTTTTTACATCGACGCAATTGCACAGATTGTATTGAGGAGTTTTCAATATCTTCTATGAAAAAGTAAAAGAGTTGGTCTAGATTACACGGTAGGTAACTAGTTTTATTGAATTCACAAGCCTGAAAAGCAGCCCTGGTAAGCGGCAAGCTCAGCCAAGAAAATTTTTTTTCTTTGGTTTTTTCTTAGACGACCTCGCTTACTTGCTATAGAATTATGATGAATCACACTGTCCCTTCGCATTTATATTCATATATTTGTCACCTACGTAACCCTATTTAAAGAAATTATAAAATATATATTGATGGCCAGAAAAACGTACCTTAAATTGTGTTAGGTGAGCCGTGCCTTAAAAAAATTATGACACTAGTAGACTAGTATAATGTATTAATTTCGTCGCATTAGAATAGATAGGTAAACTTCAAATTTGAAAATCATTTTATTGAATTACGCCTGCCCTAACATTTATCAAAATCATATTTATTTAGCTATTAATGAAAAACAAAACTTTGATTTTTTATTTTTTTTTGTATTTAGTGTATTATTGAATAGCGGCACAGTAGGAATGACACTCGCAAGTTATCATCACGAGACCAAATCATGCCAATTATCAAAACTTTGGATCACCCCCTAAGCGATAAGGTCCTAGAACCTCCAAAAGTGTATACATGTTTATGATTCTGGCTGTACCTTACGCGCTGCTAGTCTTAAGGCGACGCGCGACGTGAGCTCCGAAAACGGATTTTTAAAAAATCGTAGCTCTTGTTTGGATTATAGTACGGCTGCCCTAAATTTAATTAGCAATTTTAAGGCCTTTCTCGAGTGAAATCAGCTATTCGAATCCTGAGTTTTTGACTTTCGCTCGATAGAAAAAAATCACGAACATAGGTCTAAAATACACTTAAAAAATCGTAACAAATTATGCACAATAGCTAAACATATTAAAATTGGTTCTAAAAATCGGCAATGTCATGTTTGAGGGAAATCAGCTATTACTTTTTTATTTATTAAGACGCACAAAAAATTTAAATTAAAAAACATGATATCCGCGCTACCAAACACGCACTTCCATCTCGCTCACGCTTATGCTCAGTGAAAGGGAGAGAAGACCACGAACCTACGTCCCCTTAATACTCTGAATAGGACCAAATACTAGCCACTCCCGTATAAGCAACCAGCTATTTGAAGAATAATTAAGCGGGACCTATTATAGGTATGAGTTTGAGTAATGTTTACTTGCACGCGCGCCCCACAACCCCGCACACACCCCGATAAGTATCGTAAGTATTACAAGACGCGGCGGAACATACATTGATATTATGTACAATAAAACACTTATACTGTGTGTGTATTTATTATACGCACAAAGCAAAATGGGAGAAACTAAGCCCAGTTTTATCAACGCAAAAAATTACAAAAAAAACCTTTTGGCTATTTTGAAATTTTAAATTTTTTTTTAGTTTTTTATTTCGCAATTCCATACTATTATTGTAAATAAAACGTTACTGATCTCAAACTACATCGCCTATCGACACGAAACAAAAACAAAAATGCTCATTTATAATAGGCTAAGGTACTAAAATTATAATCATCGAAAAAAATCACGCCCCCAATTTATTCTTTTTCATAAAATTATGTTTACTTTTCCTACTTTAAAAAAAGTAAAATAACTCAATAAAATGTCCCATTTACCTAACTTTTATGGCGTATATTCAGCGTTTTTTTTTTCGTCATTGTCGTCGCCAGCAAATACTATTAAAAAGGCGAATATCAGAGTCCACTTTTGATGAAGACGGAAGCCAATACCGGTGCCGAGTCGTTTTTGATTTAAGTTTCCGCGGTATGTTTTACCTCTGCTGAAATAATCTTGAGCCGACAATGACGTTAGAACCGAGCGGTTTAAACGCTCGGAGATTGGCTCTTTTATTATTTCATATTATTCTAAACCGTATTAGCGTTTTAACAGTAAAATGACCACGTTTATGACTGAGATACAACTTTTGTTACCAGCGGTCAAACAAACTTCCAACTCACAAACCGTCGTAGCACTTACAGTAACTGGCAAAATACGGTCTCTACCTGCGCCATCGTAGCACGTGCGTAATGCGCAAGACCATTGTTTGACCGCTGATAACAAAAGTTGTATCTCAGTCATAAACGTGGTAATTTTACTATTAGAATACGGTATACAATAACATGTAGTAATAAAATATATTATATTTTGTGCAACGAGCTACTTGTACTACTGTCGCCATCAGCGATAAATCTTGAATAAATCAATCCATGCATGTCAATTCATTGTTTGAATCCTTCGGTTATTATTGTGGACTCCATGGCAGTAGACGCACCATTGTAATGTTTGTAACAAGTGTGCTCTTTTGGCGTTTCTTTTTTTTTCTCAGCTCGAGCGCAAATGCAACAATATTTATTTTTAACGCACATATATAGCACTTGGCCAAAACGTCTACCAATTATGGCTGCAGCCCCGGACAATGCCGCATAATTAGTCCTGTAAGATCGCTTACACCAGCCAGCCATCTACAATGACATCTACTAGCGGTATACCGTCTTTATTTTTTCATACATACCCTTTTAAAAAGCTTGCCGACATTTCTTGACTTTTATTGCAATCTCCATTGTTTTGTTCTCCGAACATTGTTCCAACGATTGTTTCCTATAGTATAACTAATATTTTAGTACCACTAAACTCTTATCAGAAGATATTGTGTCACAAAAGGTGGAAAACAAGATATATGTTTTTTTAATCACAAAATAGTATTTTTCACAATCGTGTTATAATAGAGAGATTTTTAGTCGAGTACCGTGTTTAGGCCACGAAGCTTGCTGAGTGGCCTAAGTAAGGTACGAGATTAAAAAGCTTGATTATAACACTATTGTGAACAACACTTTTTGTACGAGTTCATCTAAATTAATTTTCTACGAGTCAACTGAACTAATTAAACAAACTCGATACTGTTGAAACGAAGTGCAGCCTATCGCTCGTACGCTCGTTGATATCTTAAAAGACATGAACGAGCGTACGAAATCAACGAGTAAACTCAATAATCAAAGCGATTCTATTGGTCCAATTCATTACAAATCGGCCGCGTGATTGGTCGAATTTATTTTAGTTCTATTTTCAAATTTTTTTCGGTTGTCTGGAGCGTATCGAAACAGTTATTTAGATTGTTTCGACAGTAACATGGACTACAACTAAGAAAAGAGAAGAGTGACGTTGCAGTATTCTATTTATTATTATTTATTATTTATTTATTAATCACACACAAGTTTACAGTTTATAACCAAAACACTTATGAGGTAGGTACACATTCATAGGAGGTAGCATCACTATAAAAAATACAACAATTTAGGTAGGAACAATTCAAAAAGAAGCAATCATAAAAATAAACTAAATATACCTAAATTACCTAATCAATCAAAGATTGAGCTGAGCAAGCATTGTACAGACTCGTGAAACTAGGAAAGTATGGCTAAAACTTTTCTACAAAATACGCCAATACTGTCGGCAAATATATCAATGTCGTCGGTTTCCTGCATGATCTTGTTTAGGATGGTTCGCGCTCTAGCAGTGGGAGCGTTCGCTCCGCGCCTGGTGCGCACGCCGGGCACCGCGAACAGACGCCGCGGGCGCCGCGCCGTCACCGCACCGCCCGCGCCGCCCGCCGCACCGACCGCCGGCCCACTCGCACGCGGTACATGCAAGCCCATTCGCTCCAGCACGGACGCATTGTCAACTTTATTGTTGAGCAGTTGGTAATAGTGCACTACATGCAGCAGTTTGCGCCGTGTCTCAAGAATGTGAAGCCCAACCATTCCTGAAACGAAAAGGGACGGATACATATACGGGTAGTATCCGTACTTTCGCTTGTATATGTACCTGGCAAATTTCTTTTGGATTCTTTCCAGCATTGTGATGTATTTAAACTCGTCCGGAGCCCACACTACCGCACCGAATTCGAGCCTACTACGAATGTATGCTTTATATAGCATGACTGCTATCTTGATGGTAGAGAATTGGGAAGCCATCCTCATTATAAATCCCAGCGTTTTAGATACCTTTTTGCAGGTCGTCGTTATATGTTGTCTGAAGTCAAGTTTATTATCCAAAGTCAGTCCTAAGTCACGTATTTCGTCGGTCTGATGAAGTGGCATTCCGCGAAGGCTGTATTCGGTAACGATAGGTGAGCGGAGTCTAGCGAAGGAAATGTGCACACATTTCGAGGCGTTAAACTCCAGCCGATTAGTCTCACTCCATTCAGAAATAGCGTCTATGTCGTTCTGTAATTGTACTCTGTCATTGTCATCCCTAACACTGTGGAATAGTTTTATGTCGTCTGCAAACATTAGGCACTTAGACGTGCTGACGACCCTCGGGAGATCATTAATCATGACAAGAAATTGTGTAGGTCCTAGCGTGCTGCCTTGACTTACACCAGAACGAGTGAAGTATTGTTGAGACTCGAATCCAGCAAGTTTGACATATTGTCTCCGATCCTGTAGATAACTGGCAAAGAAGTGTAAAAGCCGGGGCGTAAATCCTATGTCTGCGAATTTACGCAGGAGGATATCGTTATCTACAAGATCGAAAGCTTTACGAAAGTCAAAGTATGCAGCATCTACCTGCATTCGGGCATCCATAGCTTCGGTTACGTAATCAACCAAGACTATGTGATTAGTTGTTGTTGAGCGACCTCGACGGAAACCATGCTGAGCATCGTCCATTTTGACTGTGATCTGCTGAGTGATAAGATGGTCCACGATTGATTCGAACAATTTCCCAAACACAGAGAGCACAGCAATAGGACGAAATCCAGTCACGTCGGACCCTGCACTGCTCTTAGGTACAGGGGTTACTCTTGATAACTTCCAGTACGATGGATACACGGCGTGTTGTAGGGATAAATTATAAATAAATAAAAGAGGAGACTCTAAAACAGATATACAATCCCTGGCCAAAAACGTGGGTATTCCGTCAGGTCCAGCCGAGGAGCGCGGTTTGAGCCGCTTGGCAGCGCGCCGCAAATCAGCAGCGTTGACAGCGTTTACTGCGACTCTCGCTGCGTCGTGTGCATCCCCCCGCGTCGCTGCGCTGTCCCGCGCCGCTTCCTCGGCGTCCAGGCGAGGTACCTCACTATGGAATACAGAGCTAAAATACTCTCATACATGGAATACAGAGCTAAAATCTATATGAAATCTTAATACACATATTTTAATCGACGAGTACAAAAATAAATATTATGATGTAAACTTACCTCTTTTTCTTCATATAAGCACATTTTTCTAACAAACAAGCTCTTCTTTTCCTTTTGGAACATCTTTCTTGCTTTTTTCCCATTTTTATTTAATAAAACCGCCAAATAAATGTCAATGTCGTCCGGAAGCCGACTAGCACAGACCTGTTGCTGACAATGGTCAAGAGGGGACTGAGCGCCTGACTGGGGCTAGGATAGCATAGGATTGCCTACGCGCGCTGGCTTATAACTAAAGGACGTAAACGACAAAATGGTTTTGGTTATTTAATTTAGTTAAAAACGATAATTTGAGACATTCCCTCTTTATTTTTAAAGAGTATGTATAGACTCAACTACGGAGAAAGTTAAGAGGCTTAAATCGGTCCCGTTTGCCCATAAGACATGAATCTCTTTTTAAAAAGAGGTATGTTTGATATTTTCATCTCTGTTACAAAAGTTACCTAATCATGTATTAAAAACTAACAAAATAAGGCTTTTATCATGAACTATCAGCCAGAACACATCAGGTCACCAACTTATATTTTCATCCGTTTTGTAATTACTGAAAAAAATTGAGATCATTGACTACAAAATTACCAATGCGTCTTCTTAAGGCGCTGTCAACACCAAAAACGCGCACACTGAATATAGCGAGTGTTACTCTGGCGGCCAGGTTTTAGAAGAAATTAATGAATAAATATTGAAATAAAAAAAAGTGTCGATTATTTGTGAAATATGGCTCGTTAGCGGTTTAGGTATGAATATATTGTGTACTTCATGTTTTTAATTGTAGACCCATACGTCAAAATAATACAGACATAGAACCGTTTAAGATGATTTTAAGACCAATCGTTGCAATTATTTTCTATCGAGCCGATTTCGTCCAATTATGTTTCGAGTCCGTCTACGGTCTTGGAAATATGATGAATATTAACTAAATTTTTTTTCGATGTGCTAGAACAGATAGTTTTTCTTAAAGAACTGCTTAAATAATATCAATGTCAACAAATTAGGTTTTGTCAGCCTCTTAAGACTGCGCCGAGAGTAAGACGCTGGCACTGTTAAGGATTTTCGCTAGATTCGCACACAACGGCGAGTGTGTCTAGCTTGACCGGCCGGCTGAACGCAAAAGAACGTAACTAAGTAATATTTTTGTTTAATTAGGTGTTAGGTTAGGTAAACATAATATTTATTTATCTTGTGATAAACGGGTACTTGTAAATTGTCTTTTGAATTCGTACTCGAATTAATGAACTTTGTAACTACTGGACTCCAAATGATGAATCTCAATTATTTATGAAGTAATTTTGTAAGTAGTTTCTTTTCAGTATTTAGGTGTGTAATGTACATCTACATACTCAAAACAAATGTATCTACATGTATAAAGTAGGTATGTATGCTTGTACCTACCTTACCTATCTTAGTATAAGTATAAATATATTTAAGTATGCATATTTCTGGATCGTTTAAGTAAACAAGTATATACTTAAACGTTTATCTGTATGCTTACTTGTATATATTACAACTGTTATTTATCTGTAGTACATCCACGTAATAATTTTAAAATAAATAAAAAGTTCTTCTTTTTTAGAAGTCGGTTCCCTAAGAGATTGAATTGCAATAAATGTAACTACTAAATAATTTAATTTAAACATACTCTTTAGTTATCCCTTTCTTCAGGAATCTGGAGCTGTTTTTTTTTACATAATATTTGTCTTTTCGTTTTCCCATTTTACTGAAACAAATTAGTTTTGTTTTAATTTAATCTCAAGTAATACAAGCAATAAATATAATATTCAAAAAAATACTTACACCGTATTGCCAGTGTGCGTACGAGTACACGACGACGCGATCGGTGGGTCGTTCTGCAAAGTGACGTGAAGTCTCACTTTGCACACTCGCGGGCGACTGAACCGTACCACAGAGCGCGGGGAACGCGTATTTAGATCGGCGCGCGGCCGCCATAGTGAAAATGTATGGCGAATTTGAAGTCCCTTTTGATAAATCTGGACCTTAACTATATACAAGACAATAATTTAAATATTTGATGCAGACAAATTGTAATATAAACATTCGTGTTTCGTTTAAACTGAAAATCAGGATATATTTCTACTATTAAAGTATAAAAAAACACTTAACGCTTTACAGTTTTCGTCCATCTTTATTTTGTTCTGCAGGGTAAAATATCAATAATCATAAGTTTTTTTCCACGGAGAAATTTTCAACACATTCTTGTTAGTGCTAAATGTACAGTTTTTAAATCGATTGAGCAAATACTGTTGACGTTATCTACTTAACGGCCACTGGCTATTTGGCACATTTCGCTCGGCGCAGTCAAACCCGCTATAGTACATTGTTTAACGAGGGGAAAGGGAGAAGTAAACAACATATATTCCAAATAAAGAAGTAAATAAATCTACGCGTTGCGGGAGCAGCGAGCGATCGCGAGCGCGGCGAGCGATACAGGTTCACCGTGCAAAGTTGCAGAGTTGGAAAAGGAAAGAGGGCAGTAGGCTATCTCCGGCCCAATCCGCGATATAATTGCCTACCGTACTTGCCTGTCTTAGGGTTGCCACGTTTAGCAAAATTTGAATTCAATGCCTAGAAATGGACAAGGGCCAAGGGCCGGGAAGTTGAATTTTTTACTTGTATTGTCTGGCTTCAGGGATTTTGAGGTCGGTTTTACCTTAACCTTTCACGATGAAAGAAAGAGCGACAGGCGATACATATGTAGTTGCGGGGACAGCAGATGGACGGCGCGGGGCGGTGATGAGTACGAGTACCTAACCGTAGTTTACTGATAGTACCTACTGTCAACCAATTCATTAGTTTAAATAAAGCCCGGCCCTTGCCAAAGATAACATATATATACTTAGTTACTATAATACCTACCTACAATACTGAGAAATCGGCATGACTAAACGTAAACAAAGGAATAGCGACATATCAAATGACAGATCATAAGTACCTAACACATTCTAGTGGGACAGTAGGCCTGCCTCATAGAGGTAGAATAGATAGAGGGAGTCACCCAAACATACACACATGAGTGACAAAGATGTATGCATAGGCAATACCGCAAGTGGGAACGAGATACAGTGTCATATTTTCTGTCCCTCATCGCGTATATGGATTTTTTGTTTGCCACCAGCTTGTTTGCCACCACACCTGTCAAAATTTGTACTGAAACAATAAATAAAAAAAAACAATTTTTTGTTGCTTGCTGCCATGGTTACGTAGGATTATTATTATTACCTTTATGTTCAGATTTCGTTTCACAAGAATTATACTATATATGATCAAACGAACTTCGAAGTGAAGTTCGATCATTATTATATGAGTAAGCTTCATTCGAATATATAACATGGTTATTATATCTGAAGAATGATGCTTACTCATATAATAATGATCGAACTTCACTTCGACCACCGTGACGTCACCGATATAATACGACTAAATTATAAATGACATTAGACGTCAAGAGTGTGTTAGCTTTTGATACTTCTTAATTTGGTATGGTTAATTTACCATCGTCCCTTTTGGGAGTTTTGGGTATACGCTAGGACGCCATCTATACATATATCCTCTATCTACGGCCTGCCTACTTCGTCTGTCCGACAACAAAAAAAATAAGTAGGTAGGTATCTCATCTTCATCAAGTAAAAATTAAATGCTAGAATAAGTGACTTGCTTACCTTTCCTGTTCAGTAGGTAATCTGAACAGAGACAACTCTGGAGTCGATGTATTATTTAGACACCCAAACACACAGCAATTAAGTTCTCCGTCGATTATGACATTTTTTTTTCATTTATTTAGCGGTGCTGAAAAGCCGTGACGCACGAACTTTGTGCGGTGTTAGCCCCGACTGGCGCACTGAGAAACGGGTCGAGATTTTGTTTGAGTGTGCGACAGATACTGTGGCGCACACATACAAGCCGCGCGTGGTGCGTTTGTATGAAGATAACCTACTTTGCCCTCTTTTTACTATGGTGCAAAGGCCTCTGGCCGTCTGCCGCCCGTCGCCCCCGCACAGACCCGCGAACCAGGAATTATATTTTTACGATTTTGTAATAAAATACTGCACAAAATAAAAAAAAACTGCTGTCGAATTATTAAGTACATGATTTTTAACTAACATAAAAATGTTTCACTACTGTAAGTAGTAAAATTAGGAATCCTATACGATTTTTATATGCGAATAGGGGTCCAGGTAAATAACTATTTCTCTTTAGTTAGAAAGTTTTGTCGATTTACAACATATATTTATTTGATATTTTTACGTAACATAAAGGTACACTTTATAGAACATGAAAACGGCCGGATTTTTGTGACATGACTTGAGGGGTTAAGAGGCTGACAAGACCAAATTGGTTGAAATTGATATTAGTTAAGCAGTTGTTTTAAGAAAACCAATTTGTTCTAGCATATCAACAAAAATATAAGTTAATATTCATCATATTTTCAAGACCGTAGACGGACTCGAAACATAATTGGATGAAATCGGCTCGATTGGTTCTATGTCCTTATTTTTTTGACGTATGGGTTTGCAATTAAAAACATGAAGTCCATATATTCATACCTAAACCGCTAACGAGCCATATTTCACAAATAATCCACACTTTTTTTATTTCCATATTTATTCATTATTTTCGTCTAAAACCTGGCCGCCCAAGTAACACTCGCTCTCGTTTACTCCGATACAAATGGACAGAGTGCGCGTTTTTGGTGTTGACAGCGCCTTAACAATCTGCTACAGGAAAAGAATACCTAAATACATCGATAAGTCAACCAGTAAGTAGGCTGAACGTCACCCGTAATCATTTCTACTGTATTGATTGACACCTCTTCGGTCACATCTTTCATATGATGTGGAATGTCGGGAAAAAGATTATCACTCCATAAACATCAGAATAAGTTTAGTGGTGTGTGAAGATATGATCATGTAACCACATCGCCAGTGTTGACGCAGGTTTCAGACAACACTTTGTGACAGATTATCCTTAACAATTTTAGATAAAATATTTGACAGGAGTGTCATACCATAGTACTCTTAATTAGTCTGTGGTGATACGTTATATCATATCGAATTAAATATTTATACTGCGAATAAACCTCGTGGATACTTTAACGAGTTTTACGTGTCAAATTTTACGGGGCCAAGGCCACGAAATTCGAGGATGGAAGTCCCCATCGAACTTACGAATAATACGAGTGGAGATGGAAATATTCAAACTTATGAAGAACTTGGTACCTACCTAGTACCTACTTACGAAAAACAACTAACAAATTATGAGATATTTTATGAAACGGCGTGGTAAGGAGATTTACCTATCGCATAAGGATAATGTACGTCCTATGTGAAACAAAAATTAAACCAAACAGTCCAGAAGTCCGAATAAAACATCCAGTTACGTCCGTTTCTGCGAATGACCACGTATCAAAATGACCCACTTTTGTTTGAGTTCCACAGTAGGTAAGGTCCTAACGGAACACCGCTGTGGTAATCACTTCATGGAACAACCTCGAGTGGCCTGGTTTATTTAACAAATGGCCGCAAGGGCATAATTCATGCCTCGAATTATGTCTGCCTTTCGATACGCGATACTTTAGGGTTCCCATTGTAAATATCATGCTGTAGCCGACATGCGGTAATACCTTTTACAAAAATCTATGCACTAAATACAATTATTTACTAGGATTATGAGCTCGTCACTAGTATTATTTGGGCCATAGATTCATAATAGCTGGTTAGGCTCTATAGCGATTAGGCATCAGTAGTTAATTTACCGCTGGACTCATACTAACGATCTTTGGTTCTATAGATGACCGCTAGGGGTGCTGTGCTATTTTCGATTGACATCTTTTACGCTACTGTGAATTCATGGTAATGCTACTGACGAGTTGTGTCATATAATTAGTACGGACTCCCGGAATGTCGCAGGCGGTTCGAACTTCGAAGGCGGGATTATAGGGATAGTTGATCGAATTTAGAGCGCTTTAATGAATTTAGAAAATGAATAACACACTAGGGACTTTGTGGAGGTTACACAGACATCAGTTTAAAACACTTAGAATACGTCGCAAACTCGGCAGACGTGACCACAACAACATTTCAACTTTACTACCAAACGTGTCAATTTGCCGTCACGTGTATTCACATTACGATTTCGTCCGGACATTTTGATTGGGTGACCACGATAATAAGAAATAGTATGAAGCAATTTGTACTCAATTAATCACACCTAACTCATCATGCCGAATATTTGCATATAAAATAAGTTTACCTCACGTACCTATGCGTCAAAATGTAACATTATTCACCTAGGGCGTCAAAGAACCATCGACATAGTGACAGTCTCAGACCAAGTAAAAAATACAGACAGAGCATTACGAACAGTCTAGTGAAGCCGAACAAAACTAAGCCTTATAAGTAGATACACGCTCACGCACACATATACAGACAAAACTAAGCCTCAGAGTTCTTCAGTGCGTGTCGCGACCCCTTCATGTTGACATGTTTTCCATGACAACATTGACAACCAAGAAAATAAACAATGGTCTCCTGCGTTGTGAAATGTTGTAAAAACAACATCAATTCAAAGAATAAATCGGACGGAATAACGTTTCATTTGTAATAACTGAAATAATACCTTAAAACACTGTTAAAAAACACAAATTTTTGCTTGGCATGGAACACAAAACCTCAACAGGCAGTTGAAGTGACATGTGACACATAAAGCATGAGTGATACCAGAGTATGATTGTTGCTTACCCCAAACGGACAAATGACTACGGACCGTACATGAAGGCCGTATATGATTTCCTATACCAATTACCAACCTATACCTAGTAATAAAATCAGTTCGGCTTTGCCAGATCGATTTAGTTACATGCTAAATAATTAATAATGAGTATACGGCAGCGCGAGATTTGTAAAATATTATATTCCAATCATTTATTATATTACGATATTTTATGATTGAGATACCTAACTGTTATTCATATTTTTTAGTGTACCGTACTCAAAGAGTAAAACGGGACCTTATTACTATGACTCCGCTGTCCGTCTGTCTGTCTATCACCAGGCTGTATCTCACTGATACCGTGATAGTTCCAGTTGATATTTTCACAGATGATGTATTTCTGTAGCCGCTATAACAACAAATACTAAAAACAGAATAAAATAAATATTTTTTTAGATAATGGTACGGAACCATTCATGCGCGAGTCCTACTCGCACTTGGCCGGTTTTTTTTAAGTACATACTTAATTTTTACTGAATTTTACTGATGCGTAATGTTTTGTTTAGTAATAAAACCCAGAACTACTCTGCCACTGACACGGTTGGTAGCCCGGTCAATCCGGTAATACCATTATTTTTATAACCCCCGATGAAGGAGTCACTTTCATGAGGCATGATAAAATTATTTTAACATTTTGAACGCATTCTTCACGTACTAAAGTGTCACTGACACGCCAACCTTTCAATTCCGAAATCGTAGAGAAACCTCAAGCAAATTACCCAAATTATAGGGATATTTTCTTTCTACTGGCATCACTCTTACGCACATATATGTAAAAAAGTTGCTTCGTTTTCTAGTTCGTAGTGTGGACTCTGTCTATTTCTTTGCTCTGAGAGTTAGAGAATAAGTAGTAATGTGAGTCTTACTTACTTTAATTCTTCATGCAAGCGTTTAACATTGTGTTTTCGCCAACCCCTCCTCTTCTTTGATTTATTTACTTTGTTCCCCATACCTAGTGAAAAACCCGAAATTTGACGTTACGTTTTAAAAATCCTGCGTAAGCTCAAGCGACACGTCCTCCCCGTCTAACAGCCGAAGCAAGACTAAAGCGGATAGGGGTGGGGGGAAGCGTGGCGGCTCTGGCTAGAATGGGCGGAACGTGCGCGAATTTAGTTCTTTCCATTGTATTACTAAAATAATCCACATTTTGAAATTGTGAAGTGTAAACGTCATTGAAAACATGTAGTTTTGTTATTATTCAAAAACTAATGACCTTCCGTGAAGTATTTACGCTGTACTAAGGGTTTATTTTCTTTTGTAGAGGTAACTTCGGTTTTTTTTTATTGAAGAAAGTACAACCGTGTTTCTAAAGTATATGATTTATAGAGTGAATTCTTAAATATCTCATATAGGAATTGCAAAACTAAGTCTTTACTACTAACAATACAGCAAGGAATCAAACGAACGCAATCATTTCATAATTTCCTCGGCGCAGGCTCAGATAATTAAATATGTTTGACATTGATTAATGATTAGTTATTTGTATTAGTTATATTTTAATGAAGTTAGTGTGATTATTGTTTAATTTTTACGAACTTTTTTATTTCATAACACCCCTCTTTTCGCGTCGGGGGTTAAAAACGAGGTTTCGACACGGTCACGTTTTGTTGACGTACATTTCTTTAACAACCATTGTGTGGTAACATACGGCATACCTATCTTTGCTTACTTCACGTTGGCAAGCGTAGGTACACTAACCGATAAACAGTCTTGTGGGTTATTGTAACCACACGCGAGTTACGTCTTTATTTGTTCGTTCATTGTTGTCGTCATCATTTGATTACATTGCCACCGTTGTTGTAGAATTCCAATGACTGACGGGATTTGTTGTTTTTTTGCAAAAATACCGAACCTTGTCATCGTTTGACATGCTCATAGCTTCGTGACGCCCCGGACTAGTAACGACAGCACGACAACAAAAACGAAGTTCGTTCGTGCATCTGCCTCTCTGTCGCTTGCTTATTCGAGAGACAGAGAGAGATACGCGAACGTAATTCGTTTTCGAACGTAGTGCGAGAAAAATCGAGAGAACTCGCGCGCCGTCTTGTGATAGCCGTGCTGGTAGATTAGATACTCGCCCTTAGGTTATCCTACACTCCTACTTAAGGCGACGTGAGCTCCAAAAACTGATTTAAAAAAAATCTTAGCTCTTGTTTGGATTATAATACGGCTGCCCTAAATTTAATTAGCAATCTTGAGGCATTTTTCGAGGGAAATCAGCTATTCGAATTCTGAGTTTTTGACTTTCGCTCGATAGGAAAAAAATCACGAACATAGGTCTAAAATACACTTAAAAAAATCGTAACAAATTATTACCCTGAGAACTTTACGGTTTCGCTCTATGAAAACACAACAATATATCGATATCAGCCATATTTTTACACCAAAAAATAGGTTGCGTAATTTGACTAAATATTCATTAATAATCCACCCAAATTTAATACCGATACGGTAAAAAATAATGAAAAGTAATCTTCATAAATTCCGTAAAAATCAGGCGAAAATGGTATAAACTTTCTTTACTTTATAATTGACTACGTCTATATACGTTCTTTGGCATACGCGCATAATCCACTTATTTTTGTAAATGAATAAACCTTTCTATAGGCCAGATGAAATTCAATATTATCTCAAGGTCGTAAATATTTAATTAAAATGCCGTTATTTCCTGATGCATATATTTTTGTATTCAGGTAGTAAGTCTCAACATTTGTGTATTCAGACATGTTTTCATTATAAAAATACTGTTAGCATTTTTGCTTGCGGGTTAATTTTTTTCCTAACTTCCGGTCCATAGAATTATTCATTCCATTATTAAAAGTTGTTTAAAATAACATTTAAAAGCCGTATACAAATAATTAGCCTGATATTGAATTATTTCCAAAAAAAACCGTAATTTTCTCAGGGTATATGCACAACAGCTAAACATATAAAAATTGGTATTAAAAATCAGCAATACCATGTTTGAGGGAAATCCGCTATTACTATTTTATTTATTTAAACGCACAAAAAAATAAAATTAAAAAACATGATATACGCGCTTCCAAACTTTGGAAGCGCGGATATCATGTTTTTTAATTTTATTTCATGTTTTTTATTTGTGTGATGAGCACGAATATTTGTTCCTGAGTCATGGATGTTTTCTATGTATTTAAGGGGACGTAGGTTCGTGGCCTTCTCTCCCTCTCATTGAACATAAGCGTGAGCGAGATGGAAGTGCGTGTTTGGATAATCCAAACACGCACTTCCATCTCGCTCACGCTTATGTTCAATGAGAGGGAGAGAAGGCCACAAACCTACGTCCCCTTAAGCGAGATAACAGATAAGCACGGCCATTCTCCAGATTTGTCTGCGTCTAATGGGGTTGGCCGGTGAAAGCTAATTGTAGATGGCGCTCTTATAGATTCCATACGATGAGAGAGAGAGACAGAGGATCGATGGTCCCTAACTTGTATGGAAACCATATACAGTTCTTAGGCAAAACTCTTCCCCATAGCTTTAATCCATAGCCTTTTATTTTTAGCCTTTTTCGGAAAACGGTGGATTCCCACTTCAGAGGCTCTAGTATAAGTTTTATCGTAACAATACGTTTTCGAACGCGTTTGCGTTTAGTTTAAATTTGTATGGTAACGCGAACAGCGCCCCTGGTGGTAACTATTAGGAACTACGCGTTGCCATACAAATTGAAATTAAACGCAAACGCGTTCGAAAACGTAAATGTAACCATAAAACTTATACTAGAGCCTCTGAGCAATTCGGGACGAAACATTAAGTCATTTTCGCAAAAATAAATAAAAACTACTTCCCGCCATACAAATTTAGCTTTTTTAGGGACCATTATTGGTGCTGTCAGTTTGACAGTTGCCAGCCCCATTGCCACGACTCCAAAATGGACGCGGTAATTAGACCCAACCGTAGACATAAAATTTGAGAATGGCCGAGAACATGAGAACGAACGAACGCGGTTATTACCGGTCAGTTTAATTAGGAATCCCTATCATACTTAGTTGCTCCAAACACAGCACGGCTATCACAACACGACCCGCGAGCTGTGTCACGGTGGCATACCGTCTCAATTTCCAATAGGGAACTTGCATCTTTTTATTTTATTACGAAAATCAAAAGTATACTCCAGAGGAATATCAACTGTAGCATTAAAACTTTCTTACGATTTCTTTTTCTGATAATATATGCATTTGAACTCTGCACGCGCTGGCACCCCCCGAACACGCTCTATATTAAACGGGCTTATGCTATGACGTCACACCATATATTCTCGGCGCGTTTACTATGGAGTAAGTCATTAATTTGCGATTATCTCCACAAAATTTGCGTTTAAGTGTATACTTGTCATGCAAAATATCATTTCTTATTCAATATTCTGTCTAACTGTTGTTATTTTCAACGGCCTCCGTAGCCCAGTAGGTAGTGACTCTGCCTACGAAGCTGGAGGTCCCGGGTTCGAATCCCGGTCAGGGCATTTATTTGTGTGTTTATCACGAATATTTGTTCCTGAGTTATGGATGTTATATATGTATATAAGTATCTATATGTATTTATCTATTATATATATCATCGCCTAGTACCCACAACACAAGCCTTACTGAGCTTACCGTGGGCCTAGGTTGATTTGTGTAAGATTGTCCCATAATATTTATTTATTTATTTTAACAAAAAAATAAAAATCGTCATTTTAACGTGAGATAAAATCTAATAAAATCGTTTTTAGGGTTCCGTACTCAAAGAGTAAAACGGGACCCTATTACTAAGACTTCGCTGTCCATCCGTCCGTCCGTCAGTCTGTCACCAGGCTGTATCTCAAGAACCGTGATAGCTAGAGAGTTGAAATTTTCACAGATTATTTGTATTTCTGTTGCCACTATAACAGCAAATACTAAAAACAAAATAAAATAAATATTTTTATTGATAATTGTACGGAATCCTACGTGCGCGAGTCCGACTCGCACTTGGCCGGTTTTTTTTTTATGATATTTCTACGTATATCCGCATCGATTGAGTGCAATTTATTTGAAATTAAAGTCCCATGCAAGTTCCCCATTAGAAAGCTAAGAAATAAACGAATAGTTTACGTCAAGGCGACACAACTCGCGTTCGCGTTCGACACAACATTCTGTAACTTGTTTTAAGCTGACCTCAACGCTCACCCACAATTATACGTTGACACCGCGATACGTTGTAATTAAGCGTAGGTAGAGGTCTAGTTTTGTAACGGGTGACCGGCGGGGTGAGCTGCATTAACACGTAGCGAATAACAGCCCTGTCTGTTTCACACCTTTATGAGTAAGTAAATAGAATTTCGTTGAAAGGTGAATCAACTTTTTTCTGTCACTAGTTGCCATGGTTACGTCTCCTGAGTCACTTTAAAACTTCGATGTTGTCGGTTTGAATTCACCAAATTTCTTGTCATATTTTTATGGACCATCTTCTTGGGAAGTTAGAAGTTTATGTTCGTAACAATTTTCCTAAGAAACTCTGTAATTTTGTCTCCTGGCTAACGAGACTGAGCATTTTTCACCGCCTCGCCTCTTTCTTTATATGGGAAGTTAGTTTCAAAACTAACTTGCCATATAACGAAAGAGGCAGTGAAAAAAGCTGAATTTAAACAAATAATTATTACTTAAGTACCTACAATTATTCGATCAGTATAAGTTTTATCGATACATTATACGTTTTCGAACGCGTTTGCGTTTAGCTTCAATTTGTATGGCAACGCGTAGTTCCTAATAGTTACAACCAGAGGCGCTGTTCGCGTTGCCATTAGGGAATGCAAACCGGTTAACCGGTTAGCCGGTTAACCGGTAAATTGGCTAAATATTAGGCCGGTAAATTACCGGTAAATTAAAATCAAAACCGGTAATTTACCGGAACACAAATGATTAATAAAATACTACATTTTAACGATTGTTAATACTTCACCGTCATGATTATACCTCAATAACCCTCCGTTTATCATGTAAGATTGTCAATTGAATGAACTTGTTAGCGTTATATCTTACCTCATGTAGGATCAAATTAATGCAATCGTTTGTAGAAGCTTTTTAAAATATAAACACTTTCCCGGTTCCGTTCTATAAAATATGAATAATGATCAGTTTGAATAAGTACAGTAGAGACGCCTTATTTAACATACTTTAGAGGTATACTACTCATCATTACAATCCAAAGAAATACCTCTCTTCGTCTTACTGGGAGGGAGAAAGCCAAAGGCAAGGAACAGAGGTGTGGTGGTATTTTTCTTCAAAAAGGGTGACAACACCCTGCTGAAAAACTACCAACCCATCTGACTTTTGAGCCATGTCTCTAAACTGTTTTCGAGAGTCATTACAAATCGTCCTGTAAGCAGGCTAGATGACTTCAAGCCTCCCGGAGAAGCCGGTTCCCGAAGAGGCTTTAGCACCGTAGACCACATCCATACGCTCCGTCAGGTTATACAGAAGACTGAGGATTATAACCTGCCCCCTCTGCTTAGCGTTCGCGAACCACGAGAAAGCCTTCGATTTGATCGAAACCTGGGCTGTTCTAGTCTCTCCATCGGTGCCAAGTTGACTACCGTTATATCGAAGTATTAAGTGTTTGTACGAAAACGCCACTGTGACAGTCCGACTCCAGGATTTGAACGCCAACCCTATTCTGCTAGTCTCCTTGACTGACTAATCAAAGAAATGTTATTTCCCCAAAACTTTTCACCTGCCCTAGAGGTTTATTTCAAGACTCTGGACTAGAGAAAGCAGACAGCAACGACGAGTATATATCACTCACCTTCGGATTTCTGACGATTTAGTAATCTTGGCTGGAGGAATACCATGTAGGACTTTAGTACGATGCTTGATGACCTCAGTAAAGCCTCCGAGCGAGTCGGTCTAAAGATGAACATGGATAAGAGGAAGATCATGTCAAATGCCCATGTAGTGCCAACTCACATTACAATCGGACGCTTTACGCTCAGAGTTGTAGATGATTATTATATACCTAAGATGTCCAGTTCCAGTCCTGTCGGCTCGGTTTGACCAGTGTGTTGCCAGTGATGACATAATATATGGCACCTGAAATGTAGTCGCTCACTTTGGGCCTCAATAGAAGGCTAGAAGTCACCCAAAGGGCAATGAAGATGGCTATGTTGGGAGTTTATCTGCGTGATCGCATTAGAAATGAGGCTATCCGCAGCAGAACTAAGGTAACAGATATAGCCCTCCGAATCGCTAAACCAATGCTGCAATTTGGAACCCCCATGAACTCCACTCCTAGAAAAAGTTATAAAACCTTTTGTACGAACGCTATTAGGTAAAATGTATTGTTATTATTACTACCCTTTTCTCTATCCAACTCTTTTCGATCTATGTATGGTTTGTAATTATAATTATATTATAATTATCGTCTCTTGAAGCCAGTAGAAACATCTATTTAGTGAAATATTATTTTAGACTACTAAGTGGCTTGTATTGAGTTTCTGTAGAACTGGGGACAATTCCTACCTACCTGTTAATCTCCAAGGAACGTTTTCAGTTGTGGTTTTGCCCTCCTACCACTCTGAGCAAGTTTTAAATATTAAAGAATCTGATTATTACGGCATTTAGGGCACATGATAACTCTTTATACTACGTACGTACACCATAGCTTATTTTTATGATAAATAAGCGTCAAATAACGCTACTTATTAGTCAAATTGAATTTACCGGTAATTTACCGGTTAACCGGTTTTGCCTCACTCAAGTCGGTAATTTACCGGTAATAAAATTTGCCCGGTAATTGCATTCCCTAGTTGCCATATAAATTGAGACTAAACGCAAACGCGTTCAAAAACGTATTGCATGGATAAAACTTATACTAGAGCCTCTGACTCACTTATTCTGAGGATTAAGAACATAATCGAACAGGTTGTTCCAATATCGATTTGTAATCCAAGAGCAAGTGTACATTCATAATGTGAGTAATTGAATCAGTGCTAACTTGCATTTATTTCGCTAAGAAGGTTACACGTGGAAGAAAAAGTGGGCAGTTTGCAGAATTAAATACGCCTGCTCTGTTACTATACGGAATAATACTCTTGGGTGGTGAGATGATTTGTTTTACATTACATCATCGGATAATGCTGACATAGTTTTATTATGAAACTGGCTGCATGTCTTGCATTCTTTGACCAGCAACATGTAGGATTGATATTACAATACATATACGGGGAGTTCGGCATATGAACCGTCATTTTTTTTTGGCGTGCTGGTAGGGTCATTTCCTACCTTTTCACCCTTGGACCCTAATTAATTTATAAAAAAAAAATTAAAGTGTAGACGTTTTCGTAAATTCGTTTTGTTTGAACGGCCTCCGTAGCCCAGTGGGTAGTGACTCTGCCTACGAAGCTGGAGGTCCCGGGTTCGAATCCCGGTCAGGGCATTTATTTGTGTATTTATCACGAATATTTGTTCCTGAGTTATGGATGTTATGTAGTATCTATATGTATGTATCTATTATATATATCATCGCCTAGTACCCACAACACAAGCCTTACTGAGCTTACCGTGGGCCTAGGTTGATTTGTGTAAGATTGTCCCGTAATATTTATTTATTATTATTTATTATTTATTTGTTAACAAAAAGCCTCACGTTTTCATTTTGTAGTGTTAACTATTGCAAAAAAAATATTTTTTTAAACACACAACGTACACGTAAGAGAATTAAGCAAGTTATGCATGTAAAAACATACACAAAAAAAGTTATGGGGCTTCGAAAGTCAGATTTTGGGTAATTTAGGTAAAAATAAAAAAAAATCGTACCTCCTTGACCGTAACCAGAGAGTTAGACCCAGTGTCCAAGGGTGGAAAGGTAGGAAATAACCCTACCAGCTCGCCAAAAAAATCTGACGGTTCATGTACCAAACAGCCTGTAAGTATAATAAGTCCAGTAAGCTCGTAAACTTAGCACCAAAGTAATTTTGAACTTCATAGGCTGTTTATATGTCGTTATATTTTTTCCAATTAAGTCATACATACATACATATATGTTATACCTACATAGTTTTATAAATTGCATATTGGCAACACTGAATTGACAGCTGCTTTGTATACACAATGCAGGTTTCTTGATCATACATATACTATGAAATCGTGTTATGTATTCTCAATCTTTTACTCGTATCAGTACATATACTTAGATAAAGTGATATTTTTATTTCCTGTTAAGGCGCTGTCAGCACCAAAAACGCGCACACTGTCTATTTGTATCGGAGTAAACGAGAGCGAGTGTTACTTGGGCGGCCAGGTTTTAGACGAAAATAATGAATAAATATTAAAACAAACAAAAGTGGGGATTATTTGTGAAATAGGTACGGCTCGTTAGCGGTTTAGTTTGATATTTAGGACCGGACCAGTATGGGTTTAGAGAAGAAAGGACCTTATGGAGGAGGGGAGTACCTAAGGGAGGATCATATATATATGTATAAAAATGTAGGAAACTTTAAAATATTATACCTATCTCATGAACCGTAAGTTTCCTGGACCTGTAATTTCGTAAATAGCTTTCTATTTATGAGTAGGTACTATCTACAAAAAAATATGATCATCCGAATCGACGGACCGTAATGGAAAATAAAATTTGATTGTATGTAGGGTACTTACGTTGCAGCAACAGCCACTGTTTGTTTATTACGAACTTTTGTTCCTTGTTTCTTTCGCATTAGCCTGATAGATATACGTGATTTTCTTCCACGCTTATTTCCCATTTTAGGGATTGTCAGGAATCACCACGCACCAAATAAAACACCAATTGTTCAAAGTTAATAAGAGTAACAAAATAACAACAGAAATTATAATAACAAACAGTAAAACAATAAAAATTTCCCAACGACCACACAAAATTCGTCAAATAAACGATATAGCTAAGGAATCGATCGCACGACGCCAAAAAACTCAACAGACACACTGCACTGATGTGATCATCTGGCAACGATGCATAGCAAGGCGTACTCGAACCGAAGTAAGCGCGAGCTCGCAACGACGCGTTCACCGACTAGCCAAAAGGCCCGAGCTCGTGAAATAAAACAACTGTAGGTAATGTAATGAATTGTAAAATTTCCATTTCATTGGTATATTTGGGGCGAAAAAATCTGCATAAAAAGTCATTATAGAATCAAATAAAAACATAAAGACCATTTATATAAGTAAACATTTCACTGGAATGGAACCATCGCCCTTCAGCGTAATAAGCTAACGGACCACAAGGATACAGAGAACGCTGGCGCCAACGCGAAATTAGTAATCAATGCAATCATATTACTGCAGTGCACTACGCTATTCATAACGTTGTTTATGTAATTTTACGCAAGTAAAATTAGGTTTGCTTCTTAAATCCTCATTAAACTGTTTATACGAGTATAATGGAGGTAATTCATCGTATAGAGCCTTTAGCAATAAGTTTGGAACATTTCGTAACGTAGAATTATTTCTGGGCGAAGTAAAACGTGCACATAAATTTTTCAAGACAGTGTTCTAAAGATAGAATATATACTTAATTATGATATAAGCATACCCTTCAAAACTTAAGTATATGTCGGTCCGAAACATGCGCCTTCCATATCCCCTCTTGTTTTATTTTCACCAAAAAACTTGCCCAAAAGCACCTCGATTACACGATTTTTGCCTATCTCGTCGCCTTTTGTTTCACGGACGTTTTTTCCCTGTTCATCATCAATTATCATCCTAAAGTACTACAAATACTCTTCCTGTTCGTAAGTGGGTATTATTTTACTTTTCAATTAGTTCATTAACAGAACTCCGTGAGCTTGTTCTTTATATTATTTTATCACCAATATCCATATTATGGCGATTACACTACACTTATGTAGTTATTAATCACATGCGGGACATAGGTATAAGTTGAGGTTGAGATTATTTAATGTGACTATCTTTTTATACAACTGTCTTTGTAATTGGAATCTTCTACCTAAGATGGTTGAGTTGCTTTTTGAATAGACTACTTTGTTGCAATTCGGCCAACTTAAATAATCTCAATCTCAAGGCACAATACTTATCTTACATTGGTTCACCGAAACGTCCGAAACGCATTTTTTACACCTTGAATTATTCATAATAAAGTCCTGCGGCGTTAACTCCAATACCAGCAAAGCTCAAAGAATGTAGGCTCCGTTGGTATGGTCATGTAATGCGCCGAGAAAATGACTACTCCGTAAATACAGTGCTTAATATCAACACCCAACCCAGAGGGAGAGGCAGACCACCGGCTACGTGGTGGTCAAACATCGAGAGGGACCTAAAAGCACAGAACCTTTCACCTATGACAACCCTGGATAGAATTTCCTGGCGCCGCTGCACATGGAGGCCCGACCCCAGCTGAACTGGGACAAGGGCAGGAAGAAGAAGAAGAAGAAAATCCTGCGGCGTTACCATGAAAATCGATACTCGCAGTTCGTGTATCTGCATTTCCGTCACTCGAGTGAAGTGCGATACAGACGGAGCTACCCATTTTCATGGTTATAGTTCTGTTGTTTTATTTAGTCTTCTTTCTCGCATATATAGCCTGGTGTGTGAGAGCCGCACTGACATGGCTGGCATTTGTATCAAATATAAACTTCTAGTGACATAATGTCTCTGAATATCGGCGCGAGATCAAGCCTTTACTTCGTAGATAGAGGATATAATAGATGACGTCCTATAGCGTTTACCCAAAAGGGACGATGGTAAATTAAACTTACTAAATGTAGTAAAAAAAACACAAATGAGTCCTCCATATGAAGTATAAAATAGTTCGAAATATTATGTGGTTACTTCGAGGGTTTTGCAAAAAACCGGTTACAATCCCTGGCTGTAAGGAGAAGAAAATACGATGGCTGCTGTTGTTAATAGGGAACATTACTGCAATGTTCTGCCGCCAGAGGCAGCACTACCACTAATAGTAAACCAGTATAGAAATATAGGGATTCACACACACATGCACAATTGATTGTCAAATAAGTGACAAGGATGCTTGCATAGACAATACCGCAAGTGCGAACGAGATACAATGTCAACGCTGCTAGTGTCGCCACCTACGAAGAGTTTTGCGTAATGTTCCCTATTAAGAAGTATCAGAAGCTAATACATTCTTGACGTCTAATGTCATTTATAATTATATCGGTGACGTCATAGTGGTGTCAGTTTCAGTACAAATTTTGACTGGTGTGGTGGCAAACAAACAATCCGTATACGAGGTGAGGGACAGAGAATATGACACTGTATCTCGTTCCCACTTGCAGTATTGTCTATGCATGTATCTTTGTCACTCATGTGTGTATGTGTGGGTGAGTCCCTCTATTCTATTCTACCTCTATGCTTTACTCGCACACTCATAAGTGCGGCAAAAAACCTTTATGATCGCCGTCTCATTTTTTACTCTATCCCAAGGATCGGATGTAAAATAAAAAGCGGCCAAGTGCGAGTCGGACTTGCACATGAAGGGTTCCGTAAAATAAATTGCAGTTTACGATTTTTGACGTATTAAAAAAAAACCTACTTACTAGATCTTGTTCAAACCAATTTTCGGTGGAAGTTTGCATGGTAATGTACATCATATTTTTTTTTTAGTTTTATCATTCTCTTATTTTAGAAGTTACGGGGGGGGGGGGGGGGGGCACACATTTTACCACTTTGGAAGTGTCTCTCGCGCAAACTATTCAGTTTAGAAAAAAAAGATATTAGAAACCTCAATATCATTTTTGAAGACCTATCCATACCCCACACGTATGGGTTTGATGAAAAAAATTTTTTTTAGTTTCAATTTTGTGTATGGGGATCCCCAAAACTTAATGTTTTTTTCTATTTTGTGTGAAACTCTTAATGCGGTTCACAGAATACATCTACTTATCAAGTTTCAACAGTATAGCTCTTATAGTTTCGGAAAAAAGTGGCTGTCACATACGGACGGACAGACAGACAGACAGACAGACATGACGAATCTATAAGGATTCCGTTTTTTGCCATTTGGCTACGGAACCCTAAAAACTAGTTTAAGTGCAACGACCCCACGTGGTGCACTAGACACCTGACCAGAGGTCATCAGCCGACGCCATGACAGGGTTTATTGGACTGAACGTATTGTATTGGAATCAGGTTGATAATTGTCGTTTGCGTTCGCTCCCATACGCGCCACGGGATACGCATACGCCAGAACGGACACACTACGCCACAAATGTCAAATAGATTCCAATATGTTTAGTCACGTCACTAACTACGTAAAATCAGTGTCGCGCAACTAGGAACAAAAAGATGAATGACGTCCATTTGCTCAAATTCAGCATCAAATCTGACAAGTTCTGACAAGTGACAAGTTTTCTATCTGTGCTTTTGCTATGGCGGAATCATGCTATCTCCTACTTCCGTACTTTCTCTTTCTGTCATTTTGTCATGGTAACTTTGGCCGGTTACCATGGATAGTATAACTTCACGAGAAAACATGTGTGTGTCAAACAAACAATGCTTTTGACGAAATTGGGTCATTGTCAGATTTAGGTTCGCGTCTCTTCGGTGGACATTGCCAAAGTTAAGGTCTATAAAGCCTAATTTTTGGTTGATCACTGAATCCGCATAAACGGCGCGGCGTTACCCCTTCTATAATTCTATGTGATAAAAACATATTATATGTGAGCGTAAGCCTATTGACCACCGGAAATATGATTTTTGTTTTTGTGACTGACATTGACCCAATTACTTAATAATTATCTTAAAATAAAACACGTAAGTAAACGTAAGTACTAGGGCATGCAATATCGGAGCATTTTCAATACCGGTATTGAAAATGCTCCGATATTCCGATAACAGAATCTCCTTTATTTAATTATAGTAGCTTAAAGCGACGGTCGACACTCTTCGCTATTAAACTGTTCGCCGAAACGATTATCGGGACGATGATCGTCGAATCAACATCCCACATGGCGGTTACCTCGTGAGCCAGGTCTGTACTTGCTGGCGTTGTCCTTCTCGGCCTTCACGAGGTTCTCGTCATGGATGGTGATGTCGACGAACACTGCCTGGCGTTTCGATCGATCTGTCAGCACGATATCAGTCCTATTGGCAAGAATAGTCCTGTTCGTTATGACAGATCGATCCCAAATATCTCAATAGAGCGTGGCACGACCATTTTCGAGAACTGGCGCAGGTGTGTACTTATAGTAAGGCACTTCGGAGACCACAAGACCGTAGTATACTCAGAACATAAAAATAGGGAGAAGTGCCGTACTGCTTCATTTCAACCAAAACCGATGTCCCCAGTTTTCTCCCACCGCAGCGCCCACACACACATTGAACCGTGTAAAAACAAAGACTCGGGCGTTGCCGGTGAGTCTACGTCAACGTGCAAACAAGGGCTGTGATTGGCTTAAACGCACTACACTAGGGGGGCGACAAACGTAAAAATGATGTTTTATCGACATTGATATATACATTATTGTGTTAAGATATTGATGAGTAATAAAATGATAAGTTTGGTATGTATTGGTATTCTAGCTACAAGTTTAAATAACACAAGTTACCATAAATCGCAAAGGTAAAAAAATATCGACGAATACCTACCTACAGACAGAGTAACATAAACGGCTTTTTGTAAGTTCGTGTTCACATACATTTAAAACTCTGGTCGCATCGATATTTTTGACCTGTACCAGGCCCCGTAGCATGGATGGCCTTACCACGCGATAAGTGATAGGATAGAGCTGTCGTCCCTGGCTGACACCGATCGATAGAATGAGACGACGCGCTTATCCTATCACTTATCGCGTGATAACGCCATCCATGCTACAGGGCCAGGCCTATCCCACTCGCATTTTGGCGCGAAATAATGTATCCATTACTCATATTACGAGATTTAAGGCTAAGGCCGAGTATCTACCAGAGATGATGTATTTCCATACATTTGACATCTAGGTTTCAAGCGAGCGAGGTGTCAAATATATGTGACCAACACATCCTCGCATATCTATTTGTCGCTATTTGTCGTTCATACTGCGAATTAGTGAAAATCTTATTAGTAGGTACCTTAAATTTTTTGTACCTTTTAATCTTATTAGTATATTATTAGTTACCTTTAAGATAGGCACCCAACCAAAACAAGTAATAAAATAAAATAAAACAGCGAAAGTAGTCGAAATAAAATCACTAGTATATCGTACTTCTATTTTATCGATTACGCGTAAACTGTAACAACACTTTGCCACACCTCTAGTTCACGACGCCAAGCAGCGGCCGTACCACAAAAAAATTCAAGCAGCGTCCATATCGATAGAGTTTAACACATTGCGCCGTGGTTTAGCGCTGTACATGTTGCTTATTGTATTGAACGTTCAATGTACAACGCACAGAACAAAAATATGCTTTTTCGTTCGATATGTTAGTACGATCCCGAGAAATGATGCGGCGTTGCGTTTATTTGTTAAAATATTTGTTTTTACTGACTTATAAGTGAAAATACGAATACTAACATGTGGTACGTGACTCCACTATTCTTGTAGGTTTTAGTTTCACTCCTATTTTACATGTAACCACGCTACAATTCGGCATTTTGAGTAAATGTGGGAGAACATTTCAGTATCACGGCAAGTTGCGACTAACCTGCGGCGGGCAGTAACATGCCCATTTGGCCATGTCGCGGCGACACGCGCCACGCCCCCGTTTCATATCTATTTCTTTTTATGATCTGAGGTAGTATAGCAGAGCAAGTTGTTATTATTATTACTTATTTTTGTAAACTCTTGTATCTATCTTTTTCACTGGCTTTTTAAGAAGATTAGATCACAATCATAATGGCATGAAAAAAAAATTATCAACGATATTTTTTTTGTTATTTATCCTCTTAGAAGTGCGTCCTTAAAAATGACAGGGAATCTAGCATTCGATCTGATAGCGAACTTCTTATTTTCGTGCAAAAGAAACCAGCAGATGAGAAGATTCTCTCACTTTCAACGCTAGTTGGTAATAGTGACGAAAGGTATTGGTAGGCTGCTGTTAGATACACGCCTCGTTCTCCATTATTATCGTACATTGCCTTTTCAAGTCAAAATCAGAAGTATACTTACCGGACTTACCGGAGTTTTAATTATGTTTTTAAATTTGTTAGTTTGTTGTTCAACTCTTCTTGTATGGTTTGCTCGTTTGTGCTCCTGGTACCTTCCTCATTGCTGGCGGTCATTTCTTCTAAGTCGGTCAACGTCGTACTTGACGTTGTTCTATATGTCAGTCGTTTAGGCAAAGATACAATTGCCACCTACCTCCCCGAATCGGAGGGGATTCGACTGCATATTAAAGTGTTAAAATTACCAAAATGTAATAATTACGAAATGATTTAACATACTTAATATTAATACTGACTAGGTACACGTGCCTTATATTTTTTGTAGGGTTGTACTTACTTACTTACAAATTATGTTTTTGTTTATAATGCCGAAAACTTCGCTTTACACTGTGAAAAAAAAACGAACTTACCACTTTTACCAGTAAATAACTCAAGGTCATTTATGGTAACTTTAATTCCCGATTTACGAATCCTAGTAACGTTCTGTGACCGTGTTTTGTGGTATTTCGATAAATTTGACTATTTTAGCGGAAGACTTAGTTCAAATAATACTCGTACATCACAGTAGAAAAAGTGGTTACGGCACTTTTAGGTCGAAAAATAATGTAGGACACAATAAATTTTCATAATTTTGTATTAAAAAATAATGTAAAATTTTCAATACCGGTATTCCGATATTGGTCCTTTCAAATTCCGATATTAGAATATCGGAAAAATCGGTCCGGGATCCCGGTATTTCGGGATTCCGGGATCCCGATTGCATGCCCTAGTAAAGTAGTAAGTACCCATAACGAAATATCAAGCGCCAATATTGATTTACTTATGAAAAACAACGGTTGGTACTTGGATAAAACCTAGTAGCGAGAGGATTCTTAGTACGAGAAGAATTAATTGCGACCCGCGAAGATGTGTACAGATTGGTGAATTTTTGCAAATATATCTGGAGATAAGAGTGAAATAAACTGTATGAAATATTTGTTATTTACACAATTTCTGCAATTCACTAACGCCGATACGAGCGACACAGGTTGCACTCTCACGAAAGATGGGCGTCAACTGAATTGGTATAATATAGTAAGTAAGTAAGTTAAGTTCTGAGACAGCGATTAGCGTTCCTGCGCGCGCGAAAAGAGTACAGAACGAGGTAGGAGTAGCTCAACCATAAAAACGTATGCGCCAAATCGTATTCAACAGTTTTGCCAATTAACCAAACTAGCAACTGAAATGTCATCTTTGTGAGCCACAATATCGACTATTACGCTACTTTAAGTACAAATTCCGTTTAGATATTCCTTCTCATTGAGCTTTAAAATAGGTTTGTACTAGCCAAAAAAGGGCTCACTTCAAAAAATAATTCTATCGAGGTTTTTGTCTTCAATCCTGTTTTCATCTTTGAACCTTAAACAAAAGATCAGTAATCGACAGCCGAAATGCTGGACTTATTTTTCAAATATTATACGAGATATTTCAAGTTTAAAATGAGTATGCACAGCCTATGTAGAGTCTTAAGGTGCAGGACGTCTGCAGACGTCTCCAGAGACGGCTCAAGGACGGTTGCCCACCGCAAATTTCTTTTGAGACCTTGTATTTGTTAGAATTGATACTGGTGCCATCTATATTTTATCTCAAGACCATTAAGCTCGACATCGTTTGACAACAATCACGCCACTAAATAATAAGTTTTTAATGATGCGAGGTAAGACGTTGGTACTTGGTACTTATACGTATTATTACTATTAGTTCAATACGTAGTCTAGTTTGACTGATAAGTTTATTGATTTTTCTCTTTAAAATGTAAAGTTAATTGCGTTACTTACTGCGGATCGGATCTTTTATCACGAGCTTGGTGGCCCAGTCGTTTTCGCTTCAACTTAACTGATACACGTGGTTTTCGCCCCTGCTTATTGCCCATGTCTGAGGAGTGTCCAGAATCACCACGTATATATAAGTACGTCACACGATGCGACTCACGGTCACGTCGCGCAAAACACCAAGTCCAATATCAACAACGATAAATAATACAGTACCTACCTAAAAATCTGTTCTTAACAGTAATAACAAAAGTAACAAACAAAACGGTAATTAATTTGTTTTAATAATTTAATTTAATGATATTCTGTATTGTAATTTAATTTCAATGAACTGAATTTAATTGTAATGTTATTTAATATTAATGTTAGTATGGATTTTTATCTGAAATAAATTATGATTATTATTATTAATAACAATACCGAAAACCACGTTCGTAAGGTACGGTAAGTATTCGTAAGTAAAACGCAATGCAAATCGCAAACAAACGCCTGGCAAACTGGCAACAGCGAGCACTCGTCCATTGGGTGGCCGCGAGCGAACTCGCATCGTCGCTTTCGCTCGGCTGCGAGTTATATTTGAAATCTGTAATACCTATTACCTACACTATTTGGACAAATATAAGTCACATCAGAAAATAGATTAAGGCCTTCAAAATAAGTTTGCTTAATTTAGAAACTTAGAATTCTGCCCAGGTATTGACAACTTCGTATTGACAACTTCGTATTGACAACCCGGTATTGACAACTTCGTACTTAACATAATTGAAGGAAAGATAGAGGGGAGGCGAGGAAGAGGAAGACCTAGAATAGACTACATGGAGCAACTCAAAAAGAGAGTTGATGTTGGGTCATACTCATATCGTGAGGTCAAAGAGATTGCGTGGGATCGGAGTAGATGGAGGGCCTACTTTGAGCTACACCGACAAGAGCCTAGCTCTTAAGTAAGAGAAGAATTCTGCCCAGGTGGAGTAAAACTGGACTAAGCTCTGCTTTTACTATTTCTTAAGCGTAACTAGTTAGTAGTCGTAATTAGGTAAATATAACGTAAGTACTTACAATGTACAATGAACATACAAGTGTTGATATTTGTGTCCTGGAAATTTACCTCCCAGATCAGTACGTATAGTCAGCATCAAAAGTAGCTACGTGCGGTTTTTGAGTGTCGTTTTATAATTTACTACTTAAGTACTCGTACATGTATACGTATTTATAGATATATGAATGAATGGAAATAAAATGCGTACGGATCAGAATCATATCTCTCAATGCTTTTATTTTGTTGGACATTATTATCCAACGGAACACTTTTTCATTCAGCTAGCAGCAAAGGCTAGCTAGTAGCTAGCCTTTGCTGCAACAATATTGAAAATAAATATAGTGTACAGTACGCGGTACAAAAGTTTGCGTGTCTGAAGTTAGCATCGAGTCGCCTCCCGCATACCCGTCCGACCCCTCCGACCGACCTTTGTAGCTAACATCAGAATCGTTAACTAATTTAAATCGTATTGTAATAATTTGACTTGCAATAAGGATACATACCTACGCGAAAGAAAAATCATCGTCTATTTTTGCATTTACTACAGAAAATAGTTTTACCGAGGTCGATCGCCGTGCAATGATGATGTTGTAATTTGAACTTTAAAGTTTGAGCAATAAAGTCGACATTTAAATATTTTCAAAAAAGTTAAGCTATGAACTATTTGCGTTTTATAAATAATAAAAAGTATTTGAGACAAATACATACCTACCCTTGATACTTAGCCATTGATTTAATTCTTAACCTTTTGAGAACTCGTTTGCTTAGCCGTCTGCTCCTGTTATATCTATTACCCATAGTGTAAACTTTAAGCTTAATTTGTGAAACACTCTTGTTAATAAAATTATATTGACTTCGCTGTCGTGAGCGCACCGAACACAGTCCTCTCGTCTCAATGGAGCAATCGCGACTGGCAATACTGGCATGAATGGCGGCCTGCGGCGCTACCACGAACTTCGTTTATCTCCGTCTCTGTCGCTCGAGTACCATAAACCATAAGCGCGATAGAGACGGAGATATACGAAGTTCGAGATTCTAAGTTCGTGGTTATAGCTCTGGCGCAACCCGCAGACGGCAACAAAAGATACACCGAGCCGCGCGAAAAGCGCGACGAAAGGAAAGGGTGTCGCGCGAAATAAAAAAGACCCATACGCCAAATACGTTTCACCTTAATAAGTCTGAAAAAGGACCACACAAAAAGACACCGCTCGGCAAATCATTTGGCAATATCAAAAGCTATTATACACTCAATTTTTACGTTAACTATTTGCACGGGAACGTCACACCATTGAAATTAGATAAAAATAAGACATGTTTTGGCGATTTTTTTTTATCGAGCCAATTCGGTTTTGTATGGTTTTGTTCCGATGGATCGATCGCAAATATGATGCAGTTTTGTGTGTTTATTTTTATCTGGCATTCGTTTAGGTTGTCATAGGTGAATATTCAATATCCGAACTGCGATTTCGTTCGTCTTTGATTGCGCAATTACTTTTGATGCTGACTGTACTATAAATAAGTATTTTCAAGTAGCATTATATTCGCAAGTAGTTTGCTTTGCTGTCAATGTTTTCAATATTCCACGTCCTTCACTAGCGCGATTACGAGTACTACTACTAATTAAAAAAAAACGATAATCGCCTACTTACTTGTGTACGTATCTCATAATATTCAACAATTTCCCGCGATGTCTTAATCGCCTCATATTTGCTAATTTGTTTTTTTTCTTGGCTTTGTTTCCCATTTTTATACCACAAGTATAACAAAAATGTGAATCCCTGCTCAGAACTCGCGGGGTTTTAATTTTTTTTACTAAGTACATATAATTCTCAATCGCGTCGCGAATGCGAGGGGAGGACATACATCTGCCCTTCACAATATTCAGTGGCTGACTGAGGGAGGGAGAGAGAGGGGCGCTTCTTACGAAAGAGATGCCACACGATGAAAAGAGAAGGCATCTACTCTTTAGGATTATTTTAAGCGCCAATTTAACAATTACTGTAATCTGTAGATATTATATATATCTGTAATATTTATTTCTGCCAATTTTAAGATAAAATTAATACCATGCTTTTAATAATACATAATACGTAGTTTAATAATATTAAGGTAAAAACTTAGAAAACGAAGATCTTTGGATTTTTACAAGCTTTTATTTATCTCACCCCGTTAGTTTTATTCTTTCTTGGGTCAAAAGTAATTGAAATTTCACCCTCTTCCTGTCAACCGATTGATCTGAAATTTTGCATGCACATACACATGTATATCGCATGACAATGCAATATTATGATGACATGGAGCTGGTCTGATGCTGAAGCTGGAACGTGGCCATAGGAACTCCGCAATATAACGACACAACCCCATCGAATTTGAGCTCGTTAGAATCGTCTCAATGAGTAGTTGATGATGGTATGCAGAAAAGTACAGTCGGCAATAAAAGCTTGTACGAAAAATGAAATTTTTGACGGAAACTTATTAAATCAATAAATTTTAAGCAAGAGACGAATAATACCCTGAAATAGATTTTCCACTAGTAAGAAACTGGGAATTTAATACGTAGAGGTTTTGCTTACGTTGCCAGTTGCGGACATGTAATAATATTTATGTGTTGCGTATAAAATAACTGTAGCATAGTTATGATGTAATCTCAATGCCAACTTCGTGGAGACATTACCAACATAACTGACTTGTAATTAACTGCCTTGCCTACAAATACAGGAGATACTATGTCACTGTGGACACCTCTCATGTCAAGTTACAGCATTTTGCACTTAATCAACGGCATTATTATCTAAAGCCAAGCCAAATATAGAAGCAGAAATATAAAACGAGGTAAGCCAATATTTCCGCATTATATGTAGGTAGGTAGGTAATTAGGTATGTATGTGGATTATTACATCAGCCGGCATTCAAGTTATTAATATCGACAGGCTTGCTGAGTTACGCAAAATAAATTCAATAAATTAACTACGTAGGTCAAATTAATACAGTTTCTAGATTCCTGTTTTAAGGCGAGGTATGATCAGGCCGATTTGTGGTACGAAGAGTCGGCAATGCTCATGTGGCACTCCTGAAGTTGCACGCGTCCATATAGGTAACAGTGATCGCTTATGTTTATTTTACTACGAGTATCGAACGAACGAATCGGTTAACCATTTAGTAGTTTTGCTTGTTCGGAACTTTAACTAGGTACCAAGTGTTCACGTGTTAAAAAATGGAATCGCAAATAACACGATTCTGCCTGGGCTTACCTCGTCGCAAGGTATAGAGGCCTTTAAAAAAAAACCTGCCAAGTGCGAGTCAGACTCGCGCACGAAGGGTTCCGTAAGTACCATTACCTATAAAAACGGCAAAAAAGTCACGTTTAGGTACTTGTTGTATGGGAGCCCCCTTAAATATTAATTTTATTCTGTTTTTTAGTTTTTGTTGCTATACCTACATAGTGGCAACAGAAATTAGTACCTACATCATCTGTGAAAATTGCAACTGTCTAACTATCACGGTTCATGAGATGCAACCTGGTGAAAGACGGACAGACAGACAGACGGACAGTGGAGTCTTAGTAATAAGGTCCCGTTTTACCCTTTGGGTACGGAACCCTAAAAAGCAAAATATTCACGGCTTTATAAATAATTGAATTTATAAGTTTTAGTTTTTGATAACACATCTTTATGTAACTTTTGTAATTTATACCAATTGCTAGTGCTACGTTGAAATATTAGTACCTTGCCATAAATGTGCCAGTAACAAACGTCTGTATAATACACCATAGTAGGTATAAGTACTTGATATTATTTGAGTTGGCCGAATAGCATCAAAGTACCTAGTCGATTCCAAAACCAACTCTACCACCCAATGTAGAAGATTCCACATTAAATAATCACAATTATACCGAAACGGATATATTCTGAATTCTATAGAAGTGAACCATTTTTTTCCCTCTCGGCTAAACCACGTGGCAGGCTGAAGTGACTGTTGTCTCCAGCCCTGCTATTCTGTAACTTGTTTTAAGCTCACCTTAACGCTCACCCACAATTATACTTTGACACCGCGATGCGTAGTAATTAAGCGTAGGTAGAGGTCTTGTTTCGTAACGGGTGACCGGCGGGGTGAGCCGCATTAACGCGTAGCGAATAACAGCCCAGCCCCGCTATTCTGTAACTCTCTCACTCACCTACAAATATATATTGACACCGCGATGCGTTGTAACTAAGCGTAGGTAGAGTTCTAGTTTCGTTAGGCGTATCTGGTGGCAGTGAGGCGCGTGAGCGCGTCAAGAATAATAGCCCAGCCCCGTTAAAAAAAATGTTACAAAATGTTACAAAATGGCGGTGCAGTTGTCATACCCTACGTGTGACAAGTAATTGTATTGAGTAACCTCATGAAACCACACGCCACTTACTATTCACGTGCAAGGAAAATAAACAATGTAGGCGGTAAAGAGTAATAATAGGTACCTTACGTTTAATACAAAAGTCCCGTACCTACCCGTATCCCATCATTAGAGCTAGCACATTTAAGAGATACCTACACATGTTTTATTCTCAGGCAAAAGGTAGGTATCTACATAGTCAGTTGTTTTATCGACTACCAACAAAGTACCTTTACACATAAGTGTAACCTTTTGCCTTAAAAAAGTATTAGTTCAAGACGGCCGTTATTGTTATCTAAGAAAAAGTTATGGAACTGGTCCCACAGGTACCTTACCCAACCCACAGAATAAGTAATAGTACAAGTACCCAACCCAACATTCGCGGTCAACGACACAGCTTATCAGTTTTATTTACGTAGTTATCATTGCCAAATTGTACCTCCTAAATAAAGTCACTATCACTATAATAAGTACCTAAAGTTAATCTTCTCATTAGTTGATAATAATAATAATAAATATTTGCAGACACAAATCGACCTAGTCCCAAACTAAGCAAAGCATGTACTATGGGTACTAGACGAAGATAAACATACTTATATAGATGAATAAATACTTAAATACATAGAAAACATCCATGACTCAGGAACAAATATTCGCGCTCATCACACAAATAAATGCCCTTACCAGCTTATTCGAACCCAGGACCTCTTGCTTCGTAGGCAGGGTCAATACCAACTAGGCTAAAGCGGTCGTCAAAATCGATCGACCCCTTGATCCCTCCATCATGTTCATGACGGTACTTAAAGCAATGAGGGTTTTTCAAAATGTATTATTATCACCAGCTGCAGGTGGCATTGGCGGAGGTCTTTTTGACAGTTGCTTTTAGCTCAATCCACCAATCAAATGTATAATGATTAAACATGATTGGTCTGCTGGTGTCTTAAAATTCATTTTGAAAAACCCTCATTGCCCTCTATCCAGTTCGGTTCCTCGTCATATGTTCCGCCGTATTGTAGAGAATTTCACATATGCAAAATACTATGATTTATATTCCTACCTACCCTGTGAGAACCTATTTTCTAATTATTCTTGTTGTCCATTCAACAAATAGGTACAGATTTTGTGAAGTCTGATAGTATTTATTATTGTGTGGTAGGTATAAGTAGGTATGTTAGAACTCATTAAAATTAACCGTAAACCGCGCTGGAAATTCCAAGTCCAACGTACAGAAATTATCAGTGCCTACTGTGAGTACCACCTATATGCATAATGCATAACAGTATTTTCCTTCCATGTTATAATATCCATTTGAATATAATGTAAGACCAAACAAATATATTCGGAATATATGTAAAACTCATTGGTAATATATAAAATTTCACAAAATACAATGGCATCTTGATGAATGGGCTTCTTTACCTATGTTTTTACGTGCATTTATTAGTCGTAAATCTTATGATATCGTCGATAAAACTGACGATGTCACATTGTGGAGTTATTGTCAGGTTTGTCAAAGAGGCAGATAGACTGAGTGGTGGGTACTACGTTCTTTGCTCCTTCTATCACCTATCTGAACTAAGCGAGTATGCATTAACGTAGTTTACGTTAGTACCACGCGTACTGTACCGTTGCAGTAGCCTGTCTTGTCTGTCTGTCAAGACCGGATCGATACTGGTTATCGATCCGGTCTTCCCCGCCGTATCGATTTGTATACGGTTCGCAAATTAAGGATGCGGCGCGGCGGTACAATCGGCGCAAAGTGGCACGGCACGAGTGCCGTTAGGCGCGCGCCTGTTAAGGCGCTATATTGAAAATAAATCGAACCCTGAGGGGCGTGGCTTATGCGCAAACGCGGGGCGCCTTCCCCGTCAATAAATAGGTAGGTAGGCAGTAGGCACTTGCATCGCGGGCGCAAGCGCGCGTTCCTATTTTGTGTGACTATGCATGAGAATACAGGATGCATGGAGTTGCTGCGGCCGAATTTATATCTAGAATCTTATAAAGTAATTTTGTTTATTAAAACTTTCAAACACTTTACATTCCTTAGTTTATTGCGTTAAGTATATATAAGTGGATTTTGTACTAAAAAAGCACTGCTAGTAATATGTGTATACCTTCATTGTGTGTATTTACGAGTTTCGTTTGAGGGATTCCTAAAATGGGCAATATAAACTGTTCCTAAGTAAAGTAAGCATTTATCTATTTGCATTTTATTATAAATTTATAACTAAGTGCATTGTGCGAAAATATTCCAAGTAGGTGGGTGGATCAACTATTTTCTGTCACTAGTTGCCATGGTTCCGTCACCTGAGTCACTTTGTACAACTGAGGTTTATTGGTTTGAAATCAACTGAATGTGGGGTTTTCTTGTCAAGTTCGAGCCATTTTTGTATGGATTTCTGGGCACGTTAAGTCTGTATTAAAACAAATTTTCTAAGAAACTGTTATTTTGTCTCCTGGCTAACAGGACATAATAACAACAAGAAATAGTTGATTGACCCAGGACATTTCATACATTATTATTAACGATTAGCGTTGAAATAAAACCGTGTAGTTTTAATATAAAAGTTATTTATTTAATAATTTGAGAAGTCAACTATTGACTCACTTTTTTTTGGGTCATTCTCGTTCGACTTCATTTCTTGAAATTCCGTTTTTCGTTCCGTTTTTTTAATATTTTTAGTCATGCATTTTGGAAGCGTTGGTTCATTTTCGGTTATATTTTCCTTATTTTTGTTTATACTTTTATCTTTTATCTTGACGTAATCTGGATCACGCATTGGTTTATTTCTGGTAAATCGGGGATCAACCAGTTCTGGTAGAAGACAATCAAAATAAAATGACAGCAATTTCGGTTCCATCAGTTCTTGCCAAAATTGATCATCTTTTTTAATAATTTCGGTTTTGATCTTGTTTTCTCCATACCAGACTGCCAATATGCATTCTGCTTTTTCAGAAATATGTAACTGTCCCTGCGCTTGCATAAACCAATCCGATTTTTTGTTCACATAAATGTCTCCAGTTTTCTTGTCTAACCGCCAAAAATGCATTTTGCCCTGTGTGATGGCTTCATCAATCCCCATTCTATACGGTGCCATGGGACACTTAATTTCAACCAGTGTGTTTTTATTAATTATACCATCAGAGGTGGCACCTAAAAATGGATGCCGTCGATCGATAAAAAGGCCACACTGCTCAATCTTCACGTTTAGTAAATTAGATAGCTGTTCAAGCGCTACCTCTTCATGTTGTCTTCCGTGGCTTATAGAAGCCACATGTCCAATGTCTGGCTTATATAACATATTTTGACTGTGTTTGCACAGCTATTGGTTTTATTTCTTTTCACGACTTTACCGAAATTAGAAGCAGTGTGAAGGTTTCTCCGCAGCTCCATTCACTCTCCGCATTCGCTTTGCAATATGGTTCTTTCCTGTATTTCACACTGTTCATTTTGTGTCTTTTCTAAGTTATTCAAAAACGTTGCTTTTGTAATTACGTATGTGTTGGGATCCATGTCTGGAGTGTCTACATATTCACCGTGATAAAAATCAATTTTCTTTGGCATTAAATGACGATTTTTTTTCCTTTGGATTGTTCTATTATACTCCTTTTGCTTTTCAACGTTTTTTTTTCAAATTTCTTAAGCCCTCTTAACGGTGACTTCTGATAAATAGATTTGGACACTGTTGTACGAATTTTTCCACTGTTAAATGAAATTACTGCCCCCTGCACATCTCGCTTGGTAGGATCGTTTTAACGCATAGTTAATCCTTTTACCCCCCCCAAATTTTGCGATAACTCCATTAAACCGTTCAACTACATTGCTGTCAACATTTTCTATTAGACTCCTCGAATGTGAAGCAACGTTGGCAGCAAGAAAACCAATTTAATGCCAAATATGGCCGTTTAGTATCTCTTGCGAATCTTGTATTTTCTTTTCTTTTTTGCAAATATTTGCGTTGCATTCGTGATGTTTTCCAAAGGCATGATTCACAGAAACATTCACATCTTTATTTAATTTTATCACACTGTCCTGTTCTCTATTCTCTTTGTGGTATTTTATAGCATCACATATGTATTTTCTGGCACTTAGTATATTTTTCAGTAGTTATCTGTTTTCTCTCTTTGACACTGTATTTTGTATCAACTTTTAGTTGCTGAAATTTATTGCAGAAGTTTCGTAATATGTGGTTTCGGCAATTTATTTTCTCTACTGTAACATCTGAATAAGGTCGTGCTTCTAAAATTTTGGCATATGTGCTGCTGTCACCGTCTGCAATAAATCTCGAATATATAACCTGATGCATTTCTATTGACTGTTTAAATCCTTCCGCTATAATACAAGCCTCCATCCCAGTAGATGAGCTACTGTAATTTTTGAAGCATTCGTGATCTCTAACGGTTTCTTTTCGTTTCTCAGCCCTTGCGCAAATGCAACAATACTTGTTTTTGACGCTAATAAATAGTACTTGACCAAAGCGTCTTCCAATTATAGGAGCGGCTCCAGATAAATAAATAAAATAAAATAAATATTACGGGACAATCTTACACAAATCAACCCAGGCCCACGGTTAGCTCAGTAAGGCTTGTGTTGTGGGTACTAGGCGATGATATATATAATAGATACATACATATAGATACTTATATACATATGTAACATCCATAACTCAGGAACAAATATTCGTGATAAATACATAAATAAATGCCCTGACCGGGATTCGAACCCAGGACCTCCAGCTTCGTAGGCAGAGTCACTACCCACTGGGCTACGGAGGCCGTTAAATACCGTTAAATAGTGCCGCGTAATTCGTTTTATAAGAGCGCTTGGCCCAACAACCATCAACGATAACGTCTATGAGAGGTAAACCATTCTTGTTTACTCTTCCTTCTTGAATAGCAGCCTCTCTTTCCCTTTCCCCAGTTTTTTTCATTTCATTCCAAGCCGTCACTTCCCAGTCCTTACATACTTCATCATGGCAATTGTCATAGGTATATTGCGATAAAAGTGGCAAATCTAAGGTAGCTGTAAACTGTCTCAATTGTGCATACCCACAACCAGCTACCATTGCACCTTCTACATTATAGCGCAACAGTCATTTAATATTACGAAGAAATGTGTTCTTATTTAGACACAGTAAATTTATGAATTATCTGTATTATTGCGGGGAGAGTGGCGTAATAAAGAAGAGGCCTATACTCAACAGTGGGTGGATACGGGCTGAATAGATAAATAGATAGATTGCTTATGTTATCTTATGAGGCTACAAAAGATGCCGACTAAACCTTTGAGGTCCCGAAGCTTCTGAGGTCGTAAACAACCGACTTGCTTTTGTTATTGTTAATTGCCTTGGACTGGACACGTGCACTTACGTACTTACCTCTTTTGAATACCCAATGATTTCGCATGACAATCTAAATCGAGTATCGACTCCACTGCTTGGCTTTGTTCGGTCGGTGTAATTTTCGTGGTTTTGTTTGTACTAAAAAGTAATAAAACATTTTGAAGGTATAGTTCTTGCATTTCACGAATGCGAGTAAATATGACGAAACTAGACTTAAATGTCATAATAATAATAATAGAAACCGGTGCACGCGCCTTTGAGAAATGCAAGAATTGTAAGTAGTTGTTGATACCAACATTTTATAATGAAACTTACTTACTATTTTTATATACTCGTACTTATTAACATTAGATTACAAACTTACCTTTTCCTTGCCTCAGCCATTTTACGAAGTAATTCTTTATACCGTTGTTTTTTTTTAATTTTAGACTCCAACACTTTCTTTCTTCCCATGATTGATATTTACAAGAATTGGACTTTTTTACTTTATCTACAACTGTGTTCAATATTTACACGTAGATATATGCGTAGAGGTAATATTGGCGATTTGCGATGTAGGTAGCGGTTAGGACAAACTGTCACAGGTCCTTCGTCTAAGAGATCCGTCACCGCATTGGAGCTGCAAGTCCACGGCTGTACGGTTATACTTAATTACTACGGCCATACGGTTGGAAATGTACTGCGCTCCCGAGTACTCCGTGCGTTAGAAATATTGACGTAAGCGACAAAACACATATAATTCATTAAAAAAATAACCGTTACGATTAGGAAAAAAAAGCTTCACTACGATCGTTAATATTGTTGATACCTATATAATAAAGAAATTTTGACGTACATATCTTATGTGGTTTAATAATAATCTGAACATTTAGGACTTTTTAGACGTCTGTTCGAAGTTAAAATCTATCGAACCAAAATCATGTAATTGCGTTTCTGCTTCATGTTAAGTCAAGATAAAGATATGTACTAATATTTACCTTTCTTTGAGATTTTTAGGATCTTTGAGCTACATATGGCATTACACCAAAAAGAGCATTTTTTTTCAGAATGTCTCGTTAACGATTCTCTTGTTTGCCTTTTTTAATGTCATGAAACCTTTCTACTTAGGAAACGGAAAATTGCAGACCTAATTAACTATTAGTAGTCATGCTATGACAGTGCTGAAATAATTTGAGTTAATTTGAGACGCACAAAAGGTTAAGGCTAGGATATTGCAGAAGTTAAAACGTTATTTTTTATAGAAGATTTTCTCTAAAATATCGGTTAAGTTTCTCTAGAAACGTCCTATTTACTTTCTGGTTCATAAACTATACGCAAAAAATCCCGTTGATCCGTTACTCTGTTTTCCCTCGCGATTGGTAATATATAGAATTTTCCTACACATATGTATGTAAAGATTTCTCTCAAGAGTGAACATGATGCCGCACATAATACATCAGTCGCTCACAACGCGCCTAAGAGCAATCTGAGCGAAATATCGCCTTTAAGTATTGTATTCTGAATTCTACTGCAAACTAACGAGTTTCAGGTAAAATTTAAAAGTACTTACTGCCCATCTGAGCTTCTTGCTGTGAATCCACGTTTAGGTGTCGTTGAACTGAAAAAAAATATAAAAAAATTAACTAGTGTAGTCGGTAAGTACTCACAAGTAGGTAGTGGATACATGGAGTGGGTACATTAACGAGCAAGTGTGATGAAAAAGTATTTATATATATATATATATTTATGATAATCTTATACATGAATGTTCTTCAATGCATTTTAACTTGAAAATACTATAAAACTTAACTTAGGTACATATGTATCATAGGTATTGAATTGTCGTAAAACTTCAAGCTCACCATATTCCTTGTCTAAGCTTTCGTAATTAAAATCTGCCCATTTTATGGTTCGTTTTGTTTTGTTTCCCATATTTATTTTAAGTGCGTACCAATACTAAAACAATTTGAATTTAAATAATTACCTACGGTTATATGAAGTTAAAAAAACTATGGTGCAAAAATATAACAATAATTTGTAAATGTAATAATATATTACTTACCCTTGTTCGATATATATTATAATAAAGCATTATTTAAACTATAGTGTTAAAAATATGAAAAGCAAATCATTTGACAAACATATTCAGAATTACTACTATGTAATATAGGTATTTCAATATAACATATTTCAAAATGAAAAATAAGAAACGGTGACTAATAAATACCTAATGTCCATCCTCTATTCAGCTTCGAATGTACAAAAAATATAATTCGTTACCCAAGATCAAGTTGTTTTTCAGCAGTATGAGTCACTCCGCAAACTAATGCTACGTAATTTTGTTCGCAGATGCCCCAAATGATGCGAATTACATGATATGTGGCGTCGTCATTGCCATGGCCCTGGTCGGGCTAATCATCGTGCTCCTCGCCCTCACCATCAAGTAAGTATAAAATATACTCAAAGTAGTATGTTAGCTTTTAAGGGCCATTTGGAGCAACAACCCGTATGCGATATTCATAATTTCATAACATTGCGGGACTGCGGGTTACCGATATACGACGAATTCAATCAAACCCCGCAATGTTTGTAATAAAACTCGCTTGCGATTTGTTGCACCGTGTGGCCCTTTAGAGCGGTTTCACGTGGCGTCTTTGCGCAGCGATACAAATTTGCGTTTCATGAACGCGCGACCCTCACGCGGGGTTTGTGTTCCGATTGGTTTTCCTAAGAATGAGTTCAAAACTAACATAACCAATTATTATTATAAATAACACCATGCGATGGTGTTATGCGGAACCCAAACCCCATCGGAACGTTCCTTTGGCCCATACTATACCTACATAGACATGAGGCCATAGATCACATGTCAAAATAACCTGCACGGCTATTAGGACTGCCCGCGAGCTCTGTCGCGGCGAGATAGACTGCGTCTCTTTCTAATTAGACCGCTTAGAAGGAGACGGGTAGTCTATATCGCCGCGACACAGCTCTTGTGATAGCCGTGCTGCATACTGCATACTGTATCGTTTGTAGTGCTGCAAAAAAATTGTATTTTGTAGGTGTAGGTAACCGCATAAAAAAGATAGTTTATTCCCAAATTAGTCCATACAATTTTGACATTTAATGATTAATTCCTTATTCCTGTCTGATGGACTCTTGGTATCTCGAACTCGCATACCTATTTGCTAAAATAAGACGGGCTATAATGTATCATCGATAATCGAATATCGAGATAATCGAATAATTCTGGTCCTGCAGTTTCCTTAGCATGATCGCATTTATGTCAGACGTTGCATAGCAAGGCACTTAATTTTTAACATTTAAGCGCGAAAGGGACGAATGCTATATGTCTATGCCGGATGTACACGCGATTATGCTACCAGTGCAGGTGTCATACTCATAATTAATACCTGCCTACTGTTTGTTTAATTGTAGTAAGCGATGCATAATGCAGCAATTACGAGTACGAGGAACCTAATTGATGATTCATACAAACTGTATCGGAGATGATTCATCTAAATATCATAAGTGAGATGTCAGCTTTCGTTGAAGTGATTTCATTTCATATATGGAAACATATAATAGGTATCACAGTGGCAATAAAAACACAAACATGAGACCGAGACAAAAAAGCATTTAAGAAGATAGATAAGTAGATTTATATAGCTAGACCGTTTGTCAAAACTAGCGTTGAAAATTTCCGGAAAAATCCCGTTTCTTTCCAAATGGCTCGTTTTTTTCGGATTTTTACGGAAAAAAAACCATGAAATTTTCCGCTTCAACTTTTCCGAAAAAAACATTTTAAACCGGTTTCAATCGATTATTTTTCTTAATACTGATGGATACGTGAATGATTATAGTCTTACTTTGAAATTGACATCGGTGTCAGTTCAGTTCAGTTGTCACAGTTGTGTCATTACGCTAATTGGTTTTTTTCCTTGAAATCCGAAAAAAACGAGAAAAAACGAAAATTTAATAAATACCCGAAAAAATCATTTGATTTTTTCCGGAATTTTCAACGCTAGACTCAAAACTAATCGCTATACCTAATTGACATACGTAATACTTCAATGGGTCGGGTTTGTCCTTATTGTCTGTCACTCTCGCATACTTGTCGCAGAATGTGGTGGATGTTTCATCTGTCGGACTGTCGCTACAAATGACTCTTGTAATAATGTGGACTTAAGATGATGACCCTTTTACAACCATCTGCCTCTGCTAGTGGATTCTTTTCGCATAAAAAACTTTGAATGACACAGTGATTAAGACAAAAGAGCATTTTTTTTTCGGAATGTCATCTTAAGAAGCGGGTCGTGTTCCAATTTCCAATTGAGCCTTTGAGGTAACTGCCCAAGCGCAGGTTCATTCAACCAGGAAAATAATATAGCAGATTTTTTCGCGTCCACACCGAGGTCTGACACGTTATGAATAAGTCATGCTTCTTTTACTAAACCGTATACTCTCAATGCCTTTAGGTACTGTATACCAAAACGATTACCTTTTTAATAGAATTAATAAGTTTGTGTCAAAAAAATCATTTTTGGTACAAGCTTTTATTGCCAACTGTATTTATCTGTGTACCGTATCAACTACCCATTGAAACTATTCTAACGAGCCCAAACTCAAGGGGTTACGTCGGTTAAGTAACGAATTCCCATGACCACTTTTGGTCTCCATCATAAGATCAGCTCGATGGGTAGCATAATATTGAACTGTCATCCAAAGTGTAGTAATATCCAAAATTTCAGCTCAATCGGTTGGTGTTAACTGGTTCAAAATTCAGTTCCAAGATTTGTCCCAAATTAACAAAGAAACGAGGTCAAGTTAAATAAAAGCTTGTTTGGTTTGGTTTGAAACCATATTGAATTATATTTCCGACGCTGGTTGGCCTAACTGGACTGAGGAGGCTATACCTACTGAGGTAGATTATTTTATTTAAAACTTAAGTATAAGTATAAGTGTATTTTAATTGTGACAACGAAAGCTGACAACTCACTTGTCTGATCTGATACAATGGTCAGCACTGTGGCAAAGTTCTGAGAACGTTCTGGTCTATACAATTTTGATTCTGATTATTATTTTATAAACGTTGTCCCTGGTCTCATTGTCTGATCATTGTCTCAGTTATGTTTAATGTAAGTTATTATTATAAGTGACACAAACGTTGAAGTTCATCCTAGTCTATTTAGTAGTAACAGGTTCAAAGAAAACAATATGTTCATTGTATTTTAATGATTCTAGCATGAAAATCTAGTTTAGTCTTTGCTAAATAGTGCCGGCGTTTTGAAGGTAAATATTTTGATAAAAACGAAGATTATGTAGAGTGATTGATGGTGGAAGTAAATCATTTTAGGAACATAAAACTTGTGCCAAATTACGTCTTTTGCAAACTGCGCGGCAAGATTAGGAGCCAGTATATAGCGGAGTTTAGTGGTTATCTGCAAGTAAACAGTCGATCACGTAATAATCAAATTTCGTATTTCGGTTTTAAATGAAGCTGACTTATTGATGTTGAAAGTTCTATCAGCCAAAAGACGTCCAGTGCTGGCCATAGGCCTCCCGCAAAGTGTCAAATGACTGGTCCTGCGCCACCCCAAATGCGGACTCCCGCGACCTTTACCAGGTCATCAGTCCATCTTGTGGGTGCCACTCGAGAACCTTTCCGCCCCAACGACCATTCTACGTGTCTATTTTACAAATTAGCTTAGGTATACTCCGTAGGTTCTGAATACTTTGTTATCTGTTTATAATTGTGCAGTGTGCACCAGTCGTACATTTTATACTTACATACTGCAGTATACACTTCTTTACATGGATCGCTAGCTACACTGTGACATAACAAAATTATGATAAAAATGATTCAACTATTAAAATTCCGGTGACATTCATATGTATTACTGAAGAGCTGATGATCTAACATAATAAGTTGTTTAGTAAGCGTGGGTTGCTTGTTGTAAAATTTATGTTTCGAAAGTCGGCAACTGATAAATGTAGTTCGTGCCTTACCTACATAAATTTTACTGATTATATATTTTTTAGTACCTGACTTTCTTTATAGTTAGCTATTGGAACTGATTGGCCAATGTGAAGCGCTTTAATTTATTTTAGTCGATGGGAAATAAATATTGGCAGACACTAGATATTGGCAGTTTGACAGAAATGTTAGTAATTGTTTTCATTCTAAACTGACTGAATGTTATTTCATCGGATAATCCTTTTAGATCTATAGTGGGAGACGGCAGATGATTTCAAACCGAGTAGGTAGTAAATGGCGTTGATACCGACCTATTCATAACGCGCCACTGGGATGACTGGGAACATTCTATAATGTAGGTATACATTAACTGCTGGGCGCTGGCATATGGATAGGAGCATAACATACGATCTTATTTATTAGCTACTTAAACAAAATATAGCAATAGAGAAATATATTGCTTGTAAATGTCTAAGTACAGAATATAATGAGTTATTAAATAAGGATGTACTAAATCATTGCTTGTAAAATTCTTCTTGCCACGTTAATTTTATTTGTTACTACGCCATTTTGTTTCCCATTGCATAATACATGTGCCTAAGCAACTTCTAGCCATCGAGAACTGGTCTCAGACGACATCCAGCTGCACGTTCCGTGTTATTCTCAAGCCCATATCATATAAATTGAACGCTTTCGGCTGATCACGTCATGTCACAGTGACACTGACACTGCTTGCAAAATCAGTACTCTCGAAAGAGTAAAGACGTAGGAGCCACTAATTTCCTTAATGACTTGGGATATTATTCAACCAAAAACCCGCACTCGGCTCGTCACGATTTCTACAGAAACCGGATTGTTAATCAAAATTGACAACCGGAGACAAGCGATTCCATTAAATTAACTAGAAATTAAACTCTCTTTTCTGCAAAGTCGACTTGTTTCAAGACTTTGTCAGATTCAACGATTTTATCAACATGCCGTTGGGGACGGTTAATATGCATGATTATCACGTCTAAACAAGATTTTATTCAACGTTGACATAACCGGTTGATTCGGTGTAAAGCACGGGTAAGAAATCAGGGAGTTCGAGGAATGCCACTATGTAAGCGAGCTGTCTAATGAATGATTGCGAAGGTGAGCCTAAACTAAAATCAATATCCAACGTGTTCGATTTTCACACTGCAATTGGGCTTAACAGTACAAAATACTTGTAGTTTTATGTTTGGGTTATCCTGTTACCACCAAAGTTGTTACTCACTGGTTACAGATGCAAATTTTTTGGTTATTCCCAGCTGTTAGTATTTAAGTTTTGGTGTATCAGTTTAGTCAGCCAGGACAAACCCTTAGTTACTTGAATACGAGACCCTGTTACATGAATCTTTATTTGTTTTCTTCGATAATGGCATGCAATAATGTGTATTTGTATTGCAAGTAAACCTCTATAGAAGATAGAAGCATTCATCATCATCATCGTCACCATCATATCAGCCGAAAGACGTCCACTGCTGGACATAAGCCTCCCCCAAAGAGTGCCGAAATGACCGGTCCTGTGCCACCCGCATCCAGCGGACTTCCGCGACCTTTACCAGGTCATCAGTCCACCTTGTGGGGGGCCTACCCACGCCGCGCCTTGGTAGAAGCATTGGTATGCTTTAAGCCTCTGCTAGACGGTCGCCAACACGCCCCTCCGACCGAGCGACCTTGGTCCGCACCGACCGTGTAGTGTAGACAGTTGTTTGCAGTAAAATTTCATACTACAGCGGTAGGTGCCGACCAAGGTCACTCGGCTAGCAGAGGCTTCTAATGTCAAAGTATCCTAAGCTGGACTGATGACCTGGTAAAGGTCGCGGGAGTCCGCTGGTTGCGGGTGGCGCAGGATCGGTCACTTTGGCACTCTTTGGGGGAAGCCTATGTCCAGCAGTGGACGTCTTTCGGCTGATTTGACGATAATAATGAATATAATGATGATCCAATCAGTTCCGCAAGATAGATTACTTTTGTTTCGCAGCAAATTGCAAGTGTTGTGTGCAAGCATGCGTACGTTACAGAATGCTATTGATAATTGATATGCCCCGTCTTTGGAAATTCCTCACTAATTTAGCATTAAATCACGCGCAGCAAGTTCTTTGATTTTATTACACTGCTAAACATATAACAAGTGGTGTGAGTGTGACAACCATAGAAATCGATTCCCACTGCACCTTATTTTTTATTTTTTTTTATTTAAATTTCCAAAAATAATAAGTTACATTTTTTATTACTTATAAGTTCTGCTTCACGTTTTCAAGAAAAGTAAACTAATTAGCCAGGATCACCTATGAATACTATAGCTAAATCTGACGTAACACCAATTACACCATAGACAAGCACTGTAGGTATATTTAAGTTCGGTTCTTGTTCTCTATAAATCTCTTCTGTACTGCAGGAAAATATGGCATGCGCCCAGGAAATACAAAAAGCACAAAACAAGAAACAGCGGCTTGCTAACACATGTTTATTAGCTTAGGTTAGTGAACTTACCACCATGCAACCGCTATATAGTGGCAAGATTATCCACAGAATGGTGACGATTTGAAACGATCTTCTACAAGGGCCGTATTCCATCCACGTTACTGACAGAGCGAGCGAAGTCAACATAAGTAGTTCTCCATTTCGGCTTGGGCATAAATTATTTCTTATATCCGGAGTCTGTCCGGGTGTTCTCCTCTCCAGCCTTTCTCAATCGATTCTTGTGAAATGTTGTGATCAGGTTCAATACCTAATTATATCTATATTTTTAGTCGATTCCGTTTTTCACAGCAGGTTATGGCAACAGCTCATAATGCCATTAGTTTGATAGAAGGGACATTATGACACACTAACAAGTCTTTCAGAATTACAAAGACATTAAAGTGGGGATATGTAGATTATATCGACCAAGATGTCCTGTCACCGATTGTGATTTTTCATTTCCTCTAAACTCCACGTCATGCCACTTAAAACTGTTTACCCCAATTAAAACTGTGTTTCTAAGAAACCCATATGATATAACGTGCATAGCCGGAGGGGAAAAACAGAGACTTGCGGTTTAACTAACGGTCAGTTACTTACGCAATAGCTCCGTTAAAATGGAACCTCTTACTAAGTTCGCGAGTTTAGAATTAGATTTGATCTAGATTGAAAGTAGGTTGGCTAGAGGTTGGTTTGGTATCAAGACCTTTTTTTTGTTAATTACCCGACTGTCGAAGGAGAGGAGGGTTATGTTTTTCGAGCGTATGTATGTATGTATGTAAGTATGTATGTATGTATGTAAGTATGTATGTATGTATGAATGTATGTGGGTATGTCTTATTCTTTGACACGCCCTGCAGCCTAAACCGTTTGACGGATTTCAACATGTGAGGTGTCGTTGGATTCCTCTTAATCGCGGGAGTGACATAGGCTATATTTGCAAAAAAGCAGTTGGGTTTTTCGAAAAATGTTTTAATTTCACTTGTTTTGAATAAGTTAAGCAAGATATTGCATGAAGTAGACTAGAGTGTTGTCAATCTCAACATGCCGTGACTAAGAAGGTAAGGTAAGTATTGCACATTGAAACTTGTAAATATTAGTATTTCTTAGATATATTTTAGATTTACCATATAAATAAACTGAGAATTATTCTTATTACTATTTATGCGGAATAGAGTGTAGTCTCTTGTTTAATTTTGTTGATGTAAAAAATTACTTCGATATTCCCGCGATTAGTCTCATTGTACTTATCACTTAACTAATATTTTGTCATTTGCATATGAATAATACGGTTTAACATATTATAATGCTAATTAAATTAATTAATGTTCTTTAAATATCAAAATCCAGTACCGCTTATCAACTACATGACGTAATACACGCACACTAGTGGCTTATCGTGACACACAGACAGACAGAGCATTAACTCAAGGCAATAGAGCGGTCAAATCATCTAAAGTGCTTTAGCACTCCAAGGCTTGCCCGAAACATCCGTACTAAGATCACGACGAAACGCTTGTATGACAAAAGCTATTAGACCAATCAAATTAGCTTACCCTGGACATAATTCGTAAACTCGTTGTTTTTATTGTTTTATCGGATTTTACTATTCAGTATCAAATATTAATGAAATATATTAAGTAAAAAATCCGCGATCGTAACCGTAGTTAAAAAAAACACGAGTTAACGTACACTACCTAACTTTTTCCTAAAAGTAAAAAAGGTAACCAAGTACCTTGTTAGTATAACTTTGAGGTGCATTCAAATTCGATCACTTAATAGCAAAATTAAACTGAAATCAAATTCGCATATACGTTTTTTTTCACAGTTTTCCTCTGATCTCATTATCTAGACAAGCCAAAATGGTAACTATGATGTTTTTATCTGTTTAAGCTATATTGCGTCTTTTTAGACATTTAAGACAATAATTAAACATTTATTTGTAACGTTTTAATAATAATGTATTTCTCAGTAATTATAAATAGTAACTATGATTTTTTTGTTTACTAATAGCCTTTTGTGAACGATAATCATGATTTCATCAAAATCAAGCATGTTAATTTCACGCTTAAGAAATTGAAAATTTAATTGAAAATACTCGCGACCTTGTCGTGGAGCCAGATGCATGCGGTGGGTGCGAGGCGGGGAGAGAGTGGGGCGCCAGCGGGCGAGCGCACGGCGAACCCGTCTTAACGAGTTTATTTCAATTACGAGTTTTGCACCGACCGCGCCGTGTACAAATAAAACAAATATAACGGAATATCCTAATTGTAGGATTTTAAGCTCTAATGAAAAAATCACAGTTTGTCCCTTACGCCCTTTGAAAACTCTGGTCCAAAGGGCGTAAGGAACGATTGATTTGCTTTTATCATCGAAAACATAAGTAAACTTTTAACTGTTAAGTAAATGAAAGAGATGATGTCATGATCGTGGTTAGCATAAAAAAAAACCGGTCAAGTGTTCCGGACCACCCCGTACAATAGAAACAGGTCCACTATACTGGACATCAAATTTTCAGTGATGTAACTAAAAATTTACGGTTTTCGCAATTTTTCCTTTATTTGTGCTATAAATACTTCGTACTAAATTTCAAGATTGAGAGTTCACGGGATATGGGCATGGGCATTTCGTCCCTTACGCCCTTTGAGCCTACGGTAGTCGATATCCTTATTGGCAAAATTGAGCCGACAGGCCAGAACGCCAAAAAAAAGAGAAGATATGCTTATTGTCACCCACCCAGAGATGGGATAAATTTATTCGAATACGAATAACGTTTAAGAATAAATAGGATTATTTGCGAATGACGAATAAATATTTCGAATAATTATTCGCCAATATTTATTCGCGAATAACTTCTTCATTCGCATAATCATTCGTAATGCTTTTCGGGAATAATATTTTGAACGAATATTGTAGGAATGCTTTTTAATGGAATATATCTCAAAAACGTAATAATTTCCTACAGACAGAACAGAGATACCAAGTTTCTAAATTTGTTAGAAAAAGGTTACCGCTTCATCAAGGGTACCAATTAACATCGCGGTGCATGGTGAAACGGATATTAATTGTAATTATTTCACCTGTTTTATTTTTACTATTTCGGCTTTACCACGGGTGAAAAAAAAAACCGGTCAAGTGCGAGTCAGACTCGCGCACCGAGGGTTCCGGACCACCCCGTACAATAAAACCAAGTCCTCTACAAACTGACACTCACTAAGTATGTATTCACATACTTAGTACGTGTCAGTATATACTGGACATACAATTTTCAGTGATGTAACTAAAAATTTACGGTTTTTGCTATTTTTCCTTTATATGTGCTATAGGGCGTTGCTTCGCACCAATTTTCAAGTTTCTGAGTGCACGGGAAGTAGGTTTTGATTCCCTTGCGGGTTTCGAAAACTTGCGGAAATTTGCGGCATAAACGGCTGTATCTTTTGATTGCGTTGGCTTAGAAGTTTGATTTTTTCACAGCTCCAAAAGACAGTAAACCTGAGTATTTGATATAAATTTCAGCTTAATTCATTTATTTGTTGCAGTATGGGTCTTACAAGATGTTACATATAAATACAGTACCAGCATAACCCTGTTAGGGCACAGCAACATTAATATAAAAAATATTAATTCTAAAATAATGTATGCACACACTATGCACAGGAATTCAAACTTTTAATGATTGATACCTCCAAGCGTTCCTGAGAAAAAGGGTATTGACAGACGGACGGACGGACAACAAAGTGATCCTATAAGGGTTCCGTTTTTCTATTTCGAGGCACGGAACCCTAAAAACACACAGATCAGAATATAACATGATTAAGTACATACAATGTACAATTACAGGTATATAGTTGAACAATCTTACATGCGTAATCGCCTCTAATAACATAACATTGATCCAATTACAGACAGTGGCTGTCCATAAATTACGTCATTTCAAAACATGGGGGGGGGTTCTATTGGATGACGGTAGTCATTTTATGAGGCGGGTAGTGTCCATTTAGGAATTAACAGGATGATGATAGGAGGGGGGGTCAAGAATTGACAAAAAACAACCGGCCAAGTCCTGAGTCATGGATGTTTTCTGTGTATTTAGGTATTTATTTATCTATATAAGTATGTTTATCGTTCGTCTAGTACCCATAATACAAGCTTTGCTTAGTTTGGGACTAAGCCGATTTGTGTGAGATTGTAAAAGAAAAAAAAAACTGGTTTTTAGTATTTGTTGTTATAGTGGCAACAGAAATACATCATCTGTGAAAATTTCAGCTGTCAAACTATCACTGTTGTTGAGACACAGCCTGGTGACAGACGGACAGACTGACAGACTGACAGACAGACAGACAGACGGACAGCGGAGTCTTAGTAATAGTGTCCCGTTTTACTCCTTGAGTACGGAACCCTAACAAAACAATGGTTCAGTTTCAATTGTTTTCTCGAGTTGTTGAGTTGCCGCTGAAGATGGAATTGTCCCGTAAAAATTTATTACGACTTTCAAAGTGGATGAACACAAAAACAATGTGGAGACCAGATGATTGCTGCTTTTAGTAATGAAACACCTTCAAAGACGACATTATACAGGTGGTATTCAGAATTTCAACGTGGCCGAGTATCCCTCACGGACGACGCGCGTGAAGGTCGACCAAAATCGGCAGTTACGCAAGAAAACGTTGTGAGTCAGCTGATAAAAGAAGACAGGTATGTGACATATCGGAAAATTCAGGAGTCTTTGGGGATTGGAATGAGTCAGATACAAGTTATTTTACAGGAAGAACTAGGCGTGCGAAAGTTATTTTCCCGTTGGATCCCGCACTTATTGTCTGACGAGCAGAAAACGACTCGTGTCAATTGGTGCCGCAAAACATTGAATAAATTCAACGGAGGAAGCTCGAATGCAGTTTTTAGGGTCGTATCAGGTGACGAGTCTTGGATATACGCATATGAGCCTGAAACTAAAAACCAATCTCGAGTATGGGGTAACGAAGACGAGCTTCAAGCCAACAAAAGTTATTCGCTCTCGCAGCAAGGCCAAGAAGATGGTGGCTATGTTTGTCTCCAAATCGGGTCACGTGGCTACTGTTCCACTTGAAGATCGTAGAACGGTCAAAGCCGATTGGTATACAAGTATTGGTTTGCCGAGTGTCTTTGCTGAACTTAGGAAAAAAGGCCTAGTCGCCGCATCATCCTTCACCACGACAATGCCAGCCCTCACACCGCTCGTAAAACAAATGAGTACCTGGAAGGTGAAAAAGTCGAACTACTGGACCATCCTCCATACAGCCCTGACCTAAGTCCCAACGATTTTTTCACATTCCCCAAAATCAAGGATAAGTTGCGTGGTGGGCGCGGTGTTTCAGACACCGGCAGAAGCAGTGGAGGCTTTTAAAATGGCCATTTTGTCGACTCTTTTTCAGCGTTCAATAAGTGTTTTAACGACTGGTTTGAACGCATGGAAAAATGCATAAAATATAAAAGAGACTACTTTGAAAAACAATAAAAATACTTAAATCAATGTTACTGCATATTTTTTTTTATTCCCGAAACTTTCAGTTTGACCCTCGTAGTGACCCTGCCTGCGTAACCGGAGGTCCCGGGTTCGAATCCCGGTAAGGGCATTTATTTGTGTGATGAGCACAAATATGTGCTCCTGAGTCATGGATGTTTTCTATGTATTTATGTATTTATTTATCTATATAAGTATGTTTATCGTCGTCTAGTACCCATAGTAGTTTGCTTAGTTTGGGACTAGATCGATTTGTGTAAGATTGTATAAGAAAAAAAAAGAAAATAAAAAATCTGTTTTTTAGTATTTGTTGTTATAGCCGCAACAGAAATACATCACCTGTGAAAATTTCAACTGTCTACCTATCACGGTTCGTGAGATACAGCCTGGTGACAGACGGACAGACAGACAGACAGACAGACGGACAGCGGAATCTTAGTAATAGGGTCCCGTTTTACTCTTTGAGTACGGAACCCTAAAAACGACGACGTAATATATGGACAAGCCCACACACATGACATATTGAAACAAACCTGTTAAATGCCCCATGAAGTGACTCATTTAACTCACAAAAATATTGTTAATTAGTAGAAAAGGGTATTAATACTTGAAAATAGGTACACTTGTAGTGATCGTGTTAAATTCGTGTACGTATTACAACGAGCAACCGCATCCTTAAATATTATTCGTGGATTTATTGGAATGAAATGAGAATAAATCATTCGTCATTCGAAAGTGTAGACGAATAAATTATTCGCGAATAAATGTTTATTCGAATAAGAATCATTCCAATAATGCCCCTTTTTGCACCCACATAAGTAACATATTTTATTTAAATAATTCTATACAGAAGACTGAGTGCTTATAAATAGGTAATCGACATTCCACGACAATTATGTCTCATGCTGAACAACTTAGTTATTATCGATCTAATGAACACAACATTTCAATAAATCTCCACCCTAGCCGAACCGTGGTAAACGCCACGTTCGTGTTTATAAATGTTTGACAATCATTGACCTATCCATAATAAATGAAGGCCGAAACGCATTGACAGCGGTGGCGAAGCGGCGGCGCGGCGCAGTGTGGAGGTGGTACCGGCTGTAATGTTCGATCTAATACGAATGGGTCCGCACAGAATACCGGCCGGGAAAAAAGCGTTCGGATACTTTCATATTAGCTCGAACATTACAAGTACCGCATCCGCGCCACCCCGCGCCGCTTCGCCACCGCTGTCAGTGCGTTTCGGCCTTGAATGCCTGCGACTCGCGACAGCACGGTCGGTAGTTGAGGCGCAAAGCAATGACGGCCTTATTCTGCAAGAGATAAGGTTCATATTAAAACTTAAGTACGAAAAAATATGAATTAATTAATAATCATGGATATTTTTTGTTTAATTTGTTTCTTATAGTACTAATAATATGTTGACCGCATAAATCAAACACTTTCCAAGTAGTTATGTATTTTGGTTTTCCAAAAACTACCAATATTTGTGATTTTAGAAATACGCAAAGAGAATCTGTTTAATTTTTAATAATTTATCAACACACATAATATACTATTCAGAATAATTTGTTAAATTGCAGTTATCTATAATTTCTGGTAAGATAAGCCAGAAAATGTGTAACTTACTGAACTTTCTTTATTATTGATAGTCCCGGTTGATTAATTAGATTAATTTTGATTTCTTTAACTGGAATGCAAGCGTTATATCATAATAGAGGCACTTTTACAAAGTTACATATTATGCTGCACTTATGAAATCAGAATTTGTTAAAAATTTAGATTTTTGGTTTTTTTACAATGACGCGGAACTCTAAAATGTTTAATTCTTTTTATTTTAACTATAACTAACAATACTTTACATCATAGAAAAAGAAAATTACAGTTATCGAATTATGTCCGGGTTTAGCTAATTTGATTGGTCTATATATTACATTGCGCGGTATGATTGCCTTGGTAATAATAAGAGAGTATTGAATCCGTGGTTACAGTGAAATCAGTAAGTACCTGCGCGTTTGGATGAGATTATTCAACTTGGCCACTGTTTATAAAACTGTCATTAGAAATAGAATCTTTTACATTGGACGGTAGAGTTGATTTTTGAATGGACGACTTTGATGCAATTCGGCCAACTCAAATAACCTCAACCATACTCAAATATTATGGCTCTTTACGTTACTTGTGTGCAAAAATCAACTGACAAAAACCGAACGCAAACACCTTCTTTTATAGAAAAAACATGGTCCAAAAAAGGATTTAGGCATCCGACACCTCAGTTACATACAACTGATAATAAAAAATACACCCGTCATAACCTTTATCTTTTTACGGGTTTAAACCAGAATTTAGTGTCGTGGTGATTGATAAAGCATAAATCACGTAGCTGCTTATCTTGTGTTTTGTTTTTACAATTACAACAGTTATCATAGTTATCATGAAGAATTTACCTACCTTTAAATAGAATAATAAATACTTAATAAAATTACAGTAGAAATTCACGAAATAATTGTGACCATTGGTGACATGTTTCTAACTCGTTGGTACTTAGATTAGACTTTCACCAGGTTCACGCTACGAGCAGTAGCCGTGGTGACACTCAACCTGGTGCAGAACTCGCAATGAGTTCGAAACATCTCGCCAATAGCAATTATTTTATTACACTGTTAATCACTCAAGGATACTGAAGAGCATATTTAAATTTAATGTACTTACATATATGGTATATGATGGTGGTTTCCGCGAAAACTTTGTAAGTAGTCATGTACAATTCGACCAAGCTAAGAATGCACCTCGCGTCGAATAAGTCCCACTGAGCGAGGTGCATTCTTAGCTTGGTAGGTTTGTACCTTTCAATAACCTTCAAGTCAAATAGAGTAAAATCCGGGTCTAAACTACAAGACAAACTAACCAAAAGGGATACTGTTTGTAACTACTTACATAGTTGATTGATACATAATATGTACAGTCGCCATCACATACATAGGTACACTATAGGTGTTCAAAAATATTGGCACATGCACCCTAACGACTTGAAAATAGATGTTAAAATATAGATCCGATGTTTGTGACGTGCTTGTTTGCTCCGATGTGTATGATGGCGACTGTACCAGACCGAAGTTGGCAAACTAAACTATAATATTTACAATCGCAGATCTATTGTGAATGTAAACTTTGCGACCAAATTAATACAACAGTTATTTGGTTTAAACTTAGCACAACCCTACAAAGAACATTTCATTAAAAGGATACACAGATAGAAATGTAAATAGTCAATGTCAAATCTTTACTGTAAGTCAAGATAATTAAACCTTCCGGCGGCCCGAGGACACACACAGCGATCTAATATAATAAGAAAGATATACTTACGTAAAGAATGAGAGAGATAAACATATTTCTCATGATAACCGTTACCTACCAGCTACCCTTTTAAAACTCTGAGACATTAACATTTAAGTACTTACTTAAGTATAGATGTTCATACACCGGCCTAGCGATAATAATAATAATAACGTGATCCCGTTTGTGTCGGACATTAAGTATTCTCCCTCGTTAGCAAGTACTGGTAAGTTCCAGAACCTTTTCTAATACCCGGGTATAATTAACAAAAACAAATGAGGGTAGTTTCGATAAAATCTCAGGTCATTATTCGAGTTGTGTTGCTGCTGCAGATGCTCGCACGCATTGCCTGCGTGTAAGAGGCGTTTTATCGCATTATTTTATTTATTTCCATTTACAGTCGACAACTTTAGGTTTAACCTAATTGACTAGTTAGTGTGTTATTAATTAAAACAATGACTTCGATAGAAATCGTGTGTGTATTTGTGCGTTATTTGAAGAAAGTGCTGAACACAATGTGAGTACCTACAAGCCTGTTCATTTATGCAAATACTAAAGTGCATTGTAGAGAGAAAGTTTCACTGACCTATATTTAAATTGTATGCTCAAACGTCGAAAGTTGTTAAAAATTTTTTGAATTTCTTGGCAGCGAAATGCAAATGAAAATTTGTTCACGCAAATTAAGGTTAGTTTAACGAGTTTTTTCGTCGGTTGCCAACGAAATTAACCGCAGATAGTTAAAATACAACATAATGACGATCTATAATTTTGACGACCGCTTTAGCCTAGTTGGTAGTGACCCTGCCTACGAAGCAAGAGGTCCTGGGTTCGAATCCCGGTAAGGGCATTTATTTGTGTGATGAGCTCGAATATTTGTTCCTGAGTCATGGATGTTTTCTATGTATTTAAGTATTTATTTCTCTATATAAGTATCCATATAGTCGTCTAGTACCCATAGTACAAGCTTTGCTTAGTTTGGGACTAGGTTGATTTGTGTAAGATTGTCCGCAAATATTATAAATATTATAATAAACATAAAAAAACGTAGGTATATCCTAAAGGTCAGGAGCGTGGTTTCGGTTCCCACTAGGAAACTCGTGCTTAGTAGCTATAATTTAGCATTTTTTTGCTTTTTGATTAGTAGTAAGCTTTATTGTGTGATATTTTATGTCTAAACATTACATACCTAACGTATAATGTATAATATTTAGATGTCAAAAAGATGAAGTGAGGTCGGCGGAGGTGAACAACTTGCTTTAAATGTGGTATTCAAAGCAAATTGTTCACCTCCACATAGTAAGTGTGGTACTTACTATATCGGACGGATTTTTTAAATTGAGTTATACTTCAACACAACATACAGTCAATCATTTAACAAAATTTCTCACCTACCGCTGCGCAATGCTTGAGTACTTGAATAGAAGGTTTTAAATTTTGATTAGTTAGGTATATAACACAATCTGTACTTTTCTGTCGAGTTACCAATTGATCACGTGCTAGACACGTTGCTGAAAAGTACAATTGGGGTTAATCATAAACGAAACAATCACGATACAACATTGGGCAAAGAGGCCCTTGTAACCAATTAGAACTGATATGAGCAATTGTAACCGAAGCCCTAGATGGCGCTGGATCCAAGCTGGATCTAGCCAGTTGTCACTGGCGTTTTTTAGTTTTAATTCCCCGCAAACAGTAGCTAATTGTTATTTCCGCAATTGGATATGAGAACTCGTTTGCCAGATGTCGGTTTTATAATTGTCGTGGTGGTTTGTTAATGAAGGTCAAGGCTCTGAGTTGTGTATGCATATTAAACGGGAATTTGTGGCAATTGTCACTGATGAGGGCCATACCTCGTCATCCTTCCCGTTTTCCCGGTTGCATCTAAAGGAATCCACTACCTGATCATATAAATATTATTCTAAACAAAATGTTATCTAGGTACTTAACGGAATATTCCTTTGGGAAAAGTCTAAGCAACCAAGTTAAGTAACGAATATTATAATGTATTCCATCCTGTAAGTAGTATAACAAATTCGCTGCAACGGCTTTGACAGAAAAGGAGGACATTTTGAGACAGAAAAGGAGACACTATAAAAAACAATGCAAAAGAAAGCATTTCGAGCTACAGAAGAACTTTCGGAAATGATAGTGACTTCTTAATTGAGTTTGCTGTTAGGCTAGTTTCATTTAAAATTTCTAGGCATTCTAAATATACTAAAAGAGTAAAATTTCAGATCTAACCGTCGTCTCGCGCTAGTTCATTTAGTAATAACGACCGCCATTTTATTTTGGTGCTGCGCCAAATGTCTGCAACCTTACTATTTGTAACGCGTAATAAACGCAGTGTCATAACAATGCACACTGCTCACCATCCCTGGTCTACTCTTAATTTGGCACATTTAATATTAAATGGATTACTTGCTTAAAATCATGTGACAGACGGACGGACACAAAGTGATCGTATAAGTGTTCCTTTCGTGGTATCACTTATGGTACTATTAAGGTTTAAAAAAGGCTGTATTCCTCCTGTTCTGTTCTGGTGACTCATCCAGCCAGCAGTTCTGCCGCAAGGACTCGGAGATGCTGACTACGGGAGGGAGGAGGTGTTAGAGCAAAATAACGAAGAACTGCCCAACAGCCTTTAACTAGAACAGATTATAATGCTACAAATGTCTTTCCTGCTCTTTCGCTCTTTATCACACGATCACACTGACTCTTTAGAACGAGCAGGATGGCCCAACAACACGGATATCTATTACAGATACCAAGGCCAACGTTAGCCCCAAGTCTCTATTTTAATTCTTGGGCTTTCACTGCAAAACGATTTTGTTCTCGTATTATCACTTTAAACTCCAGGAAGTTATTATTGTGTCAATATTTTGAAATAGGTAAAAAAAATTGTGATATATTAGACCGTTCAGTTGGATCAGAAGAAAAGGAACGTGGGGGGGTCAGAGGGTGACTGGGAGAGTGAAGTTGGGGAAACCTGCGGTTCAGAAGGAACGGATGGCTCACGTTGTTTAGGATCACTCGGCTCACGGCTGCCTTAGTTTCATATTCCTAGTGAGGCGGGGATCAATTAATTCGGGCAATATGTGATTCATGTAAAATTCTTCAAGTTTTCCAACCATATGTTTATCCTAAAATTCATCGTCACGCAATATGTTTTCAGTGACCATCATCTGATTTCCTCCGGACCACACCGCAAAAAGACACATTTTCTTTTTAGTAACGTGCAATTGTCCTTGTATCTGGTAATATCACGAATCGTTTTTATTAATCACCATTTGGTCATTTTTGATATCCCAGAATTCATGCTATACAAAATATTTGTGACGTTTCACGGGTAAGGGTACCTTGTGGTCGGTATGGAGTTATGTATATCCTAGAAATCTACAATTGATAAGCTATTGATAAAAAAAAGATCAACTTTCTAAATATTGTAGTTCGAGGGATATTCATTTTTGAAGTTGTTAGTTCAAACTGAGCACCCACCTCACCACAATATGTAAGTATATTAGGCTTTTTATTACAGTATTATTTTGCTTCCTTTCTTATCACACGGTAGCTTTTCTACAAAACTTTACGGACCTAATTAACGGACTTGTAATTTACAAAGGATAAAAATAAAAATTCAAACTTTACTCGTACATCTTATAGTCTTCGAAACAGCGCGGCGATAGTAAAAAATCGTCTTTTCTTACCCACTTTCACGAAACCGCCATAAAGTACCTTTACCCGTGGAACGTCACATTTTACAATCGTAGTCTAATGAAATAGTAGAGACAAAAATCGGGAACGACCACAGACTCACTGCGAACATCTGTTTATTGTTTGTGTTTGTGACCGACCGATAGACCAATCAAATTAGCTAAACCCGGACATAATTCGATAACTGTAATTTTCTTTTTCTATGATGTAAAGTATTGTTAGTTATAGTTAAAATAAAAAGAATTAAACATTTTAGAGTTCCGCGTCATTGTAAAAAAACCAAAAATCTAAATTTTTAACAAATTCTGATTTCATAAGTGCAGCATAATATGTAACTTTGTAAAAGTGCCTCTATTATGATATAACGCTTGCATTCCAGTTAAAGAAATCAAAATTAATCTAATTAATCAACCGGGACTATCAATAATAAAGAAAGTTCAGTAAGTTACACATTTTCTGGCTTATCTTACCAGAAATTATAGATAACTGCAATTTAACAAATTATTCTGAATAGTATATTATGTGTGTTGATAAATTATTAAAAATTAAACAGATTCTCTTTGCGTATTTCTAAAATCACAAATATTGGTAGTTTTTGGAAAACCAAAATACATAACTACTTGGAAAGTGTTTGATTTATGCGGTCAACATATTATTAGTACTATAAGAAACAAATTAAACAAAAAATATCCATGATTATTAATTAATTCATATTTTTTCGTACTTAAGTTTTAATATGAACCTTATCTCTTGCAGAATAAGGCCGTCATTGCTTTGCGCCTCAACTACCGACCGTGCTGTCGCGAGTCGCAGGCATTCAAGGCCGAAACGCACTGACAGCGGTGGCGAAGCGGCGCGGGGTGGCGCGGATGCGGTACTTGTAATGTTCGAGCTAATATGAAAGTATCCGAACGCTTTTTTCCCGGCCGGTATTCTGTGCGGACCCATTCGTATTAGATCGAACATTACAGCCGGTACCACCTCCACACTGCGCCGCGCCGCCGCTTCGCCACCGCTGTCAATGCGTTTCGGCCTTCATTTATTATGGATAGGTCAATGATTGTCAAACATTTATAAACACGAACGTGGCGTTTACCACGGTTCGGCTAGGGTGGAGATTTATTGAAATGTTGTGTTCATTAGATCGATAATAACTAAGTTGTTCAGCATGAGACATAATTGTCGTGGAATGTCGATTACCTATTTATAAGCACTCAGTCTTCTGTATAGAATTATTTAAATAAAATATGTTACTTATGTGGGTGCAAAAAGGGGCATTATTGGAATGATTCTTATTCGAATAAACATTTATTCGCGAATAATTTATTCGTCTACACTTTCGAATGACGAATGATTTATTCTCATTTCATTCCAATAAATCCACGAATAATATTTAAGGATGCGGTTGCTCGTTGTAATACGTACACGAATTTAACACGATCACTACAAGTGTACCTATTTTCAAGTATTAATACCCTTTTCTACTAATTAACAATATTTTTGTGAGTTAAATGAGTCACTTCATGGGGCATTTAACAGGTTTGTTTCAATATGTCATGTGTGTGGGCTTGTCCATATATTACGTCGTCGTTTTTAGGGTTCCGTACTCAAAGAGTAAAACGGGACCCTATTACTAAGATTCCGCTGTCCGTCTGTCTGTCTGTCTGTCTGTCCGTCTGTCACCAGGCTGTATCTCACGAACCGTGATAGGTAGACAGTTGAAATTTTCACAGGTGATGTATTTCTGTTGCGGCTATAACAACAAATACTAAAAAACAGATTTTTTATTTTCTTTTTTTTTCTTATACAATCTTACACAAATCGATCTAGTCCCAAACTAAGCAAACTACTATGGGTACTAGACGACGATAAACATACTTATATAGATAAATAAATACATAAATACATAGAAAACATCCATGACTCAGGAGCACATATTTGTGCTCATCACACAAATAAATGCCCTTACCGGGATTCGAACCCGGGACCTCCGGTTACGCAGGCAGGGTCACTACGAGGGTCAAACTGAAAGTTTCGGGAATAAAAAAAAATATGCAGTAACATTGATTTAAGTATTTTTATTGTTTTTCAAAGTAGTCTCTTTTATATTTTATGCATTTTTCCATGCGTTCAAACCAGTCGTTAAAACACTTATTGAACGCTGAAAAAGAGTCGACAAAATGGCCATTTTAAAAGCCTCCACTGCTTCTGCCGGTGTCTGAAACACCGCGCCCACCACGCAACTTATCCTTGATTTTGGGGAATGTGAAAAAATCGTTGGGACTTAGGTCAGGGCTGTATGGAGGATGGTCCAGTAGTTCGACTTTTTCACCTTCCAGGTACTCATTTGTTTTACGAGCGGTGTGAGGGCTGGCATTGTCGTGGTGAAGGATGATGCGGCGACTAGGCCTTTTTTCCTAAGTTCAGCAAAGACACTCGGCAAACCAATACTTGTATACCAATCGGCTTTGACCGTTCTACGATCTTCAAGTGGAACAGTAGCCACGTGACCCGATTTGGAGACAAACATAGCCACCATCTTCTTGGCCTTGCTGCGAGAGCGAATAACTTTTGTTGGCTTGAAGCTCGTCTTCGTTACCCCATACTCGAGATTGGTTTTTAGTTTCAGGCTCATATGCGTATATCCAAGACTCGTCACCTGATACGACCCTAAAAACTGCATTTGAGCTTCCTCCGTTGAATTTATTCAATGTTTTGCGGCACCAATTGACACGAGTCGTTTTCTGCTCGTCAGACAATAAGTGCGGGATCCAACGGGAAAATAACTTTCGCACGCCTAGTTCTTCCTGTAAAATAACTTGTATCTGACTCATTCCAATCCCCAAAGACTCCTGAATTTTCCGATATGTCACATACCTGTCTTCTTTTATCAGCTGACTCACAACGTTTTCTTGCGTAACTGCCGATTTTGGTCGACCTTCACGCGCGTCGTCCGTGAGGGATACTCGGCCACGTTGAAATTCTGAATACCACCTGTATAATGTCGTCTTTGAAGGTGTTTCATTACTAAAAGCAGCAATCATCTGGTCTCCACATTGTTTTTGTGTTCATCCACTTTGAAAGTCGTAATAAATTTTTACGGGACAATTCCATCTTCAGCGGCAACTCAACAACTCGAGAAAACAATTGAAACTGAACCATTGTTTTGTTAGGGTTCCGTACTCAAGGAGTAAAACGGGACACTATTACTAAGACTCCGCTGTCCGTCTGTCTGTCTGTCTGTCAGTCTGTCAGTCTGTCCGTCTGTCACCAGGCTGTGTCTCAACAACAGTGATAGTTTGACAGCTGAAATTTTCACAGATGATGTATTTCTGTTGCCACTATAACAACAAATACTAAAAACCAGTTTTTTTTTTCTTTTACAATCTCACACAAATCGGCTTAGTCCCAAACTAAGCAAAGCTTGTATTATGGGTACTAGACGAACGATAAACATACTTATATAGATAAATAAATACCTAAATACACAGAAAACATCCATGACTCAGGACTTGGCCGGTTGTTTTTTGTCAATTCTTGACCCCCCCTCCTATCATCATCCTGTTAATTCCTAAATGGACACTACCCGCCTCATAAAATGACTACCGTCATCCAATAGAACCCCCCCCCATGTTTTGAAATGACGTAATTTATGGACAGCCACTGTCTGTAATTGGATCAATGTTATGTTATTAGAGGCGATTACGCATGTAAGATTGTTCAACTATATACCTGTAATTGTACATTGTATGTACTTAATCATGTTATATTCTGATCTGTGTGTTTTTAGGGTTCCGTGCCTCGAAATAGAAAAACGGAACCCTTATAGGATCACTTTGTTGTCCGTCCGTCCGTCTGTCAATACCCTTTTTCTCAGGAACGCTTGGAGGTATCAATCATTAAAAGTTTGAATTCCTGTGCATAGTGTGTGCATACATTATTTTAGAATTAATATTTTTTATATTAATGTTGCTGTGCCCTAACAGGGTTATGCTGGTACTGTATTTATATGTAACATCTTGTAAGACCCATACTGCAACAAATAAATGAATTAAGCTGAAATTTATATCAAATACTCAGGTTTACTGTCTTTTGGAGCTGTGAAAAAATCAAACTTCTAAGCCAACGCAATCAAAAGATACAGCCGTTTATGCCGCAAATTTCCGCAAGTTTTCGAAACCCGCAAGGGAATCAAAACCTACTTCCCGTGCACTCAGAAACTTGAAAATTGGTGCGAAGCAACGCCCTATAGCACATATAAAGGAAAAATAGCAAAAACCGTAAATTTTTAGTTACATCACTGAAAATTGTATGTCCAGTATATACTGACACGTACTAAGTATGTGAATACATACTTAGTGAGTGTCAGTTTGTAGAGGACTTGGTTTTATTGTACGGGGTGGTCCGGAACCCTCGGTGCGCGAGTCTGACTCGCACTTGACCGGTTTTTTTTTTCACCCGTGGTAAAGCCGAAATAGTAAAAATAAAACAGGTGAAATAATTACAATTAATATCCGTTTCACCATGCACCGCGATGTTAATTGGTACCCTTGATGAAGCGGTAACCTTTTTCTAACAAATTTAGAAACTTGGTATCTCTGTTCTGTCTGTAGGAAATTATTACGTTTTTGAGATATATTCCATTAAAAAGCATTCCTACAATATTCGTTCAAAATATTATTCCCGAAAAGCATTACGAATGATTATGCGAATGAAGAAGTTATTCGCGAATAAATATTGGCGAATAATTATTCGAAATATTTATTCGTCATTCGCAAATAATCCTATTTATTCTTAAACGTTATTCGTATTCGAATAAATTTATCCCATCTCTGGGTGGGTGACAATAAGCATATCTTCTCTTTTTTTTGGCGTTCTGGCCTGTCGGCTCAATTTTGCCAATAAGGATATCGACTACCGTAGGCTCAAAGGGCGTAAGGGACGAAATGCCCATGCCCATATCCCGTGAACTCTCAATCTTGAAATTTAGTACGAAGTATTTATAGCACAAATAAAGGAAAAATTGCGAAAACCGTAAATTTTTAGTTACATCACTGAAAATTTGATGTCCAGTATAGTGGACCTGTTTCTATTGTACGGGGTGGTCCGGAACACTTGACCGGTTTTTTTTTATGCTAACCACGATCATGACATCATCTCTTTCATTTACTTAACAGTTAAAAGTTTACTTATGTTTTCGATGATAAAAGCAAATCAATCGTTCCTTACGCCCTTTGGACCAGAGTTTTCAAAGGGCGTAAGGGACAAACTGTGATTTTTTCATTAGAGCTTAAAATCCTACAATTAGGATATTCCGTTATATTTGTTTTATTTGTACACGGCGCGGTCGGTGCAAAACTCGTAATTGAAATAAACTCGTTAAGACGGGTTCGCCGTGCGCTCGCCCGCTGGCGCCCCACTCTCTCCCCGCCTCGCACCCACCGCATGCATCTGGCTCCACGACAAGGTCGCGAGTATTTTCAATTAAATTTTCAATTTCTTAAGCGTGAAATTAACATGCTTGATTTTGATGAAATCATGATTATCGTTCACAAAAGGCTATTAGTAAACAAAAAAATCATAGTTACTATTTATAATTACTGAGAAATACATTATTATTAAAACGTTACAAATAAATGTTTAATTATTGTCTTAAATGTCTAAAAAGACGCAATATAGCTTAAACAGATAAAAACATCATAGTTACCATTTTGGCTTGTCTAGATAATGAGATCAGAGGAAAACTGTGAAAAAAAACGTATATGCGAATTTGATTTCAGTTTAATTTTGCTATTAAGTGATCGAATTTGAATGCACCTCAAAGTTATACTAACAAGGTACTTGGTTACCTTTTTTACTTTTAGGAAAAAGTTAGGTAGTGTACGTTAACTCGTGTTTTTTTTAACTACGGTTACGATCGCGGATTTTTTACTTAATATATTTCATTAATATTTGATACTGAATAGTAAAATCCGATAAAACAATAAAAACAACGAGTTTACGAATTATGTCCAGGGTAAGCTAATTTGATTGGTCTACGAGGTCCAGCTAGGGAGGGACCAGTCTAGGGAGCAATCTAAGAGAATAAGTACAAAATATTTCCAAATACTTGAGAAGTGATCTTCTTTTGTGTGTGATTCGATCGAAGCATAAAAAAATACATCTGCGCTGATGGAAAATCAGTGGGTATATAACTAAGGACACGCAAGTCGCAACCATTCATTTCGTACGCACTGTGGGTATAGGTAGGTATTTATCTCAACGCACGAAGTTACTCGCGGCGTAGGTAGGTAGGTATTTTAATATTTATAAGGATAAATGAAGTCTATTAGAACTTACTCGTTACTTTGAGAGTCAGCGGTTGATGAAATCGGAGATTCCATTACCATTTGCAGTATGTAAATAAAGATAAATAAAATTATAGTGTATTGTTACGTACGAGTAGGTAAAACAGCATAAGTCAAATAATTATACTCACTCGATGTAGTCTGTGGATGTAGTATTTTGTTCGGCTGTGAACATATCCAATTTTCTCCTTTTCCTAAAAATAAAAAACGCAAAAAGGTTTAAATGTGCAAATTCCGTGCCAAGATTCGAACTCTCAGGCACTCTCAGCACGTTTGAAAGCTTTAGGTCGTCTATATTTCCTATAGGTAGCTGAAACCACTGTCAATGCTTAAGTACCTTTAGCAGGTGAAATTCTAAACTATATGTATATTCAGGATTGTAATGTTTATTCATAATAATTTAAATTTGTAAATCAGTAATTATAAAGCTAAATAAATACTCTTGTTACTGTTTAGTAAATATAAATTTTTACTTACGTTAGTTCCATTGTTTTTTGAAATCTTATAAGTTGTCTTTTTCGAGATTTTTTCTTTTTATTCATTTGTTTGTTACCCATAGTAACTTCGTTACAAAATAAATGTTTTTGTGCACACCACACAACACAGTTTTGACAAGTAACACTACAATATATATATATATTTGCAGGGCAAGTTAAATAAAAACTTATATTTATTGGGAAACGTAGTACAGGTCCTTCTGGCACGAGCGCTCAGCTATCACTGTCACATTTCGAAAGAGTGACGGAGATAGACCTTGCAGGCCGTAAGTCGATATCATGTTACGATAGAATTTGACGATGTTTATTTATATTAAAAATATTGCCTCAAATTATTGAACTTTGGAAGCTGTCAAATAACTATTTTAGTTATGATTGATTTTTATCCTTTTTTTGTTTCATAGTGTCGGCTAGTAAAATAATAAGTAGACTTGGAGTAAAAATTTGAATTGGAGGTTACTTACTTTGGGAATTAATTGTATCGAGCGAGGTGTTATGAATCGTGTATTGAAAGCTGTGGTATTAAAGATAATATAATCAAAAAGCGGCCAAGTGCGAGTCGGACTCGCACATGAAGGGTTCCGTAAATAAAATTGCGGTTTACTATTTATGACGTATAAAAAAAAACTACCTACTAGATCTCGTTCAAACCAATTTTCGGCGGAAGTTTGCATGGTAATGTACATCATATTTTTTTTTTAGTTTTAATATTCTCTTATTTTAAAAGTTACAGGGGGGGGGACACACACATTTTACCACTTTGGAAGCGTCTCTCGCGCAAACTATTCAGTTTAGAAAAAAATGATTTTAAAAACCTCAATATCATTTTTAAAGACCTATCCATAGATAGGTACCCCACACGTATGGGTTTGATGAAAAAAAAAATTAAGCTTCAGTTCTGAGTATGGGGACCCCCAAAACTTACTGTTTTTTTTCGATTTTTGTGTGAAAATCTTAATGCGGTTCACAGAATACATCTACTTACCAAGTTTCAACAGTATAGCTCTTATAGTTTCGGAAAAAAGTGGCTGTGACATACGGACGGACAGACAGACAGACAGACATGACGAATCTATAAGGGTTCCGTTTTTTGCCATTTGGCTACGGAACCCTATAAATGATATATATTGGAAGGACCTCACCGGGTTTGTAGTGGCGTCGTGCCTTGCTCGACCGGGCCGAGGCAACCAGGCTCGATGGCTCGGTAAGTATGGGCCTGCGATGACCATGGTTAGCGTAGGCTCGAACCACGCGCACTTGTATGCACTTACTATATATATATATGACGCATATCATTTGGACGCACTTTTTACTAGATTAAGGCAGATCGAAAATCGGACGCATGAACTAACTTCAGTATCCCTTGCGGAGGAAAAGGGCTACGCGCGAACATCTCGTTTAAAAAAGGCTGAATTGCTTCTTCTCAAAAAACATACTTTATCAGAACTGACGTGCTGGGCGCGTTGATCACGAGATAAATAATGAATAATACTTAGCATATATTCTGTCACTTTCTGACAAATGGTATTAGAAACGGAAAGTATTTAATACGATCATCATTAGGCTCGGACTAAGTACATGCACCCAGAATCCCACAGATCCGAAAAAGCGCATCGGATCCATTACCGTGTTCAAATAATAATCGCACTTCTAGATGCATATGGTCCAAGCTATATATCCACAAACTGACAGTCTAATCGTTAACTTTATAGGGACGGTAGTGTAGTTATGTTGCAGACTTCATTGCAGACATTTAGGCTGAAAATAAAGTCGTCCACCCACTTCCTACTCTGTGGGTTAAGTGGCCTATCTATTTAAATATACAACAAACCTAAATTACCGTTGCCTTACCTTCTCCCAGACAATTCGTACGTACGGAAGATGAACCTATACCTTGGTCAACTTTACGTCGAGGCTCTGAGGCGCTTTGCGAGATTCAGCAATATAACCTTGTTGACCAGCCAATGGGACAGCCATGACAAGTTTACGTCACAGTTAAATCTCGGAGTGTTACAAATTTTACACCTATCATAAATTGAACAAGGTATACACAAAAGTACGTTTTGTTTTGATTCACACGAAACAATGTTCATATTACAATTTGTTGTGTGCTGTGTGTGACACTGAGCACATAAATACATATTATAATCTACACTCGCTGTACATAGGAATCTTTTTAGGGTTCCGTAGCCACATGGCAAAAAACGGAACCCTTATAGATTCGTCATATCTGTCTGTCTGTCTGTCCGCCCGTATGTCACACCCACTTTTTTCCGAAACTATAAGAGCTATACTGTTGAAACTTAGTAAGTAGATGTATTCTGTGAACCGCATTAAGATTTTCACACAAAAATAGAAAAAAAAACAATAAATTTTGGGGTTCCCCATACTAAGAACTGAAACTCAATTTTTTTTTTCATCAAACCCATACGTGTGTGGTATCTATGAATAGGTCTTCAAAAATAATATTGATGTTTTTAACATAATTTTTTTCTAAACTGAAGAGTTTGCGCGAGAGACACTTCCAAAGTGGTAAAATGTGTGTGCCCCCCCCTGTAACTTCTAAAATAAGAGAATGATAAAACTAAAAAAAATATATAATGTATACCATGCAAACTTCCAACGAAAATTGGTTTGAACGAGATCTAGTAAGTAGTTTTTTTTTTAATACGTCATAAATCGTAGAAAGCCATTTATTTAACGGAACCCTTCATGTGCGAGTCCGACTCATGTACATAGGAAGCTTTTTTTAATCTCACATCACTCAGGAAGCCGTTTGTTTTCTAAAATTCGCAAATCGCTCAGTATTTCAACTCTCAAGGCGTTTTAAATCGTCTCGTAATTTCGGTTCATAGCGTTAGATAATAAGTTTACTTGGATAAACCAAATAGACAATGTGTGTACTTAGTAAATTAAGTCAATATTATTATGCATTGTATAATCTAAGGAAAGTCGTTAACCAGTCTACAGTTCTCACAGCATATCACGCTTACGTTACGTCGATTTTGAGATATGGATTAATGTTTTGGGGGAACTCCACAGAAAGGGAAAGGGCGTTTAGGTATATCACCAAATAAATGTATGAGAGTAAACCTACGGAGTCGTGTTAACCGCTGTACTTAAAATTGTAAATTCTTACTTTACCCTGCTTATATAAGTAGGTATTTATGAAGCGTCTGTATATGTAATAAAAACCGGCCAAGTGCGAGTCGGACTCGCGCACGAAGGGTTCCGTACCATTATCTATAAAAATATTTATTTTATTCTGTTTTTTTGTATTTGTTGTTATAGCGGCAACAGAAATACATCATCTGTGACAATTTCAGCTGGAACTATCACGGTATCAGTGAGATACAGCCAGTACCCTTATTGTGAGATACAATCGTAACCTAACGTATTAGCTAGTAGCTAGAAGGATAATTATAGACACGACATTCTTATAATTAACTTGAAGTCATACATTTTGCCGCGTAATACTTATCTACCTATTTAGGCAACCTAGTGGTTTAATAAACCAGGTAGCGGTACCTAACCTACCCACGTTATTGTCCAATACCAGGTAAAGCAGTACCCTTATTGTGAGATACAATCGTAACCTAACGTTACGTAACTACTTACGAGATCGAATAAACGCGCTTCGAATAGATTTCGATCTCGCTTCGGTATTCTTCGATTCGACCCGTCAAACTTGTAACTCACACTGCCGTTGGACTACGAAACCAACTGCAAAACGTTAGGCAGGTTGCGTTTAGTTTTCGATGCGTAATTTAACGTTCGATTCGTACTACCAATCGGTAGTGTGAGACATTTCGAATCGAAGAATACCGTCGCCACTGTAGTTTACTATTTCACTTGCAAAATGGCCCGTGATATCGTATTATTCCGTCAAGAGTTACCGTAGATCCGATCGAAATTTATCTCAAATTAAAGAACTTATAAAAATAAGGGTTTTGAATTGACAACATATATCCGCAAAATTCGGATTGTCGCGTATTTTGTATTTAAAAATGCAAATAAATGGCCCCCGCGCCGCCATATTGTATCGACAGTCGACACTGTCGACCTCGCGATGCGCGTATTCTGTAATGTCATAACCGACAAACATTTAAATTAAAACGATAAATGCTAGTGATATAAGGTTGAATATTGGAAAATCGATTAAACTATACGAACGAACGTAAAGTCGATCGCGAATTAAGTAATGTATAAGTGACTCACGTTACAGTTTGGATTTTAGTTCTATTAGTGACCACCAGGGGCGGTGTATAGACTTTTCATACTAAATATTGACGATAGGCGGTAGCGTCGATAGTAAACGCGACTCACTTCAATCCCACGCTAAGGGTGCTGGTGACAGACAGACGGACGGACGGACGGACGGACGGACGGACGGACAGCGGAGTCTTAGTAATAGGGTCCCGTTTTACTCTTTGAGTGCGGAACCCTAAAAAGTAGCCTGAGCCAGATTCCAACTTTTAATAGCATAAGGCAACAAAGTAAAATCAACACAAAACAATTTAAAACTGCTCTACTATCCAAACGCATATTCGGAATGGCCAATAAAATATACAATAGGTAAGCTTCCAAAATCCATCCGAGATAGTAAGGACCTTTTACAAGCAAGAATATTTAAGAGCGTGCAAACATTTCGTTACAACTCGACATTTATTTACCAACGTACAATTTGCAATTACAGCTCACGCCAAAGCATTACAAATTTAAATATATATTCCAACTTAACTATAACTATTTATTTAATATAAGGACTCGATAATACACGCAAAATTTCATTAAAATCGGTCCAGCCGTTAAGGAGGAGTAGGGTAACAACAACAACCACACGTACAGAAGATTTTTTTAAATAATTTACAATATTTTAAGTGTTATTTTAAAATAATTAATAATTAACAATATTTTAAGTAAGTGTTACTTTGTAAGTCCTAACTTTTTTAATTCTGAATTTGTGTAATTCGAGTTTTTTTAATTTATTACTTGTGCAGAGAACTAACTGGGAGAAGTTTATCAAACAGTGGTTTTTGCAGAGACCGCTGAAATATACAAATTTTCAGCTCAGACTTAAGACCGGACGGTTCTTCAAAAAAAAAACGAAATAGTGATATTTGTAGGTAATTTTAAGCACTTTAATTTCTTCAACAGGTCATTTACTAAAAGTTAATAGGCCAGAACATTCTTGGCGGAAGTGGGGCGCCGTTTGCGACTGAGAGGGCATGACTCCCGTTCCGGGTCATTCCTGTTGCAAAGGTTGTCGATCGCAATTCAACGCGGCAATAATGCGGCGAGTGTGATGGGCACCTTTGCACCCGGAATGACACGGGGCGGGTTATTTGACTAAGTTTTATTGACATGTAAACTTATCTTATATTATGACTTTTATTAAAATTTTATAAATAGTTTTCCTGTTTTAAGCAAAAATCTAAAAAGAAGCAGGTTGTGTCGGAGATACAACCGTTAATTAAGTTTAAGTTGATACTTCTTTGTTGGCTATGGAACCCTAATATGTCTGAATTAATTCACTAAAATCTGTATAAGTACAGATAAATCGGTATATATGGCAACATTTGACTCGCGATACATTGAAAATGGCAGTCATTTCAGCATTATTTTCATGTCTGCCACATAAACTAAGTAACATTTTGTGATTAACAACTAATGGAAAATAAAGAAGGATTAAAACAAGTAATAAACAATTATTTGTAATCAGATTAGTCTTCTCTACAAAAAGTTATTCCGGAAGTCACGTGATACATTTTGAACTGTACCCCTATACAAGAACGCGAGCAAAGAAGTATCCACTTCAAAAAAATAGGCAGATTCTTTTCACTTTATTTGCCATTTTGTAAATGTTTCGTCACTCAGATTCGGATTTAGCACCCCAAAATACATACAGAATGGAAGAAATCAGAACTTTCCTAGTAAAACACAATCTGATTGGATCGTACCTACTACTTATATGTACATACCAGGGCTGATCCAAAAGTTTTGATAAGGTTCGGAAAGGGTTGTCCGGTCCCTGGTAATTCCTACTCTGCCGCTATTCAATAATACACTAAATACAAAAAAAGATTTCAAACATTTGTTTTTCTGTAATAGCTAAATAAATATGATGGTATAGAATTAGAATATATTCTGACGTCAGTAAAATGAGAGGACATTTTGGTAAATGTCAGGGCCCGCGTTGGCAAAATTCTGGTTTGGTAATTCAAAAAAAAAATTTAAATTAAAATACACATTATTTTAATGAGACAAAATTAATAAATTATACTAGTGTCATCGTTTTTTAAGGCTCGGCTCACCTAACACAATTCAAGGTAGGTTTTACTGGATATCAATATATACATTTTAATTTCTTTAAATATATATATATATATATAGCTTTCCACGCCGTGGTCGGCGACGACGACCCCAGCTAGTTGCGGGCGTGAGCCCTGAGGGCCTACCGCGAACGGCATTCGAAGTTTTCCCTCTCTGTCGCACTTACGTACGAATTCGTAAGTATGACAGAGAGGGGAAACTTCGAATGCCTTTCGCGGTAGTCCTCTGATATGGCTTGCGAAGCCAAACTTATTCTTAAACACTCTGTGTCTCGGTCGCAGGAAGCACAGTAAAGCTGACCAGAGCTATTGTACGTGTATTGTAGTTGGGCTTTGGGCGCGATTTTCGTGCCTGACGTCTCTCATCATCAAGGTCGACGAGACGAGCAGCTTCAAAATGCTTGATGCTCATTTTGATGCGAGAGCGCCATTCTGGGCGCAACGAAGCAAGCTCGTTGGTATATTGCGTAGATGCTGCCCACCTCGATTCCGTTTGCCAGCTGATAGCTCGGAGTATAGAACGGCTTTTGGTAGTCTACAATCATCCATACGCCAAACATGTCCACACCACCTTAGCTGACCTTTCATCAGCAAAGCTTCCATGCCAGACATCTTACATCGACGCAGTACTTCCGTGTTGGGGACGCGATCCTGCCACTTTATTCTTAGAATAGAGCGCAAACCTACGGTAGGTGGAACGTATCCAGCAAGCGAATGTCGCCTTTGTACAGACACCAGGTTTCCGAAGCATACAAGAGAATCGGAAGTACCATGGCTTTGTATACTGACAACTTTGTCTGTAGCTTAAGATCATGTGATAAATTCATCTTTAAATAGGGTGAACGTAGGTGACAAATATATGAATATAAATACGAAGGGATAGTGATTCATCACAATTCTATAGCAAGTAATCGCTTACTTGCTATAGAATAATAATAAATAAACTGAAATTGAAAGTTACAATGTGCTTTTAGTAGTTTTAGTGCGCCACAAATTTCGCTTGTGTCTGACTAGCCATCTGAATATTTTTACTTTTTTATTACTACCACGTGTGTTCGATTGATAGCTGTGATGTAGTAAAACCCGTAAACTTGGGTTCTAATTGGTATACCGTGGGATTAGATTTTGTTGTCGGAGCTGGGCAATTTGACTAATAAAAGTTTTCGAGCCACCCGAAAGCCTCCAACTCTGGAGCGACTGCCTTCCATAGCTCGAAAATTCCATGACTATGAACGAAAAATTAAGAATTAATGATTTGAGTAAAGTGTTGGAGTACCTATACTCAAGGAAATTCTTCAGACATTTCCTGATCTGGTAGATTTATAAATCGAATTGAATATTGCCATGGGAAAAACACCATGCTATGTTGACAGCACAATAATAACTTGTAGTCGGTTAAGTTACAGTAGTATTTTTTCCTTGTTTCTAACTTAAATTGTGGTAAAAGTAATAAAAAACATGCTTTGGAGAATCCCAGCAACTAAGTGTGTCTGAACAGGAAAACCGATAATGCTCGAAGAATCCGGTAGTAAAATGATTGTAATTTTCCTTATAGTTTCCCCATTACGATTCCCACATTGATCATAAATCCCGCGCCCACGTTGTTACGTATCTTGACCTCTTTCCATTACCTGTGATAAAGTTATCGCAACCACTTGTACAGTGTGCAATCTAGGTTTATTGTCGCTGATAGGAAGTTTGCCATGGGAATTAAAATACGTACCGAAACGAAGCATTACGTCGTTCTGCCTCTTTCGTTATTCTTAATTTTTAGGGTTCCGTAGCCAAATGGCAAAAACGGAACCCTTATAGATTCGTCATGTCTGTCTGTCTGTCTGTCTGTCTGTCCGTCCGTCCGTATGTCACAGCCACTTTTTTCCGAAACTATAAGAGCTATACTGTTGAAACTTGGTGAGTAGATGTATTCTGTGAACCGCATTAAGATTTTCACTTAATAATCGAATAAAAAACATTAAGTATTAGGGGTCCCCATACACAGAACTAAAACAAAAAAAATTTTTTTTCATCAAAGCCATACGTGTCAATCTATGGATAGGTCTTCAAAAATGATATTATTAAAGTTTTGTATATATTTTTTTCTAAACTGAATAGTTTGCGCGAGAGACACTTCCAAAGTGGTAAAATGTGCCCCCCCTGTATCTTCTAAAATAAGAGAATGATAAAACTAAAAAAAATATATGATCTACATTACCATGCAAACTTCCACCGAAAATTGGTTTGAACGAGATCTAGTAAGTAGTTTTTTTTTAATACGTCATAAATCGTAAAGCGCAATTTATTTTACGGAACCCTTCATGTGCGAGTCCGACTCACACTTGGCCGCTTTTTAGGGTTCCGTAGCCAAATGGCAAAAAACGGAACCCTTATAGATTCGTCATGTCCGTCCGTCTGTCTGTCTGTCTGTCCGTCCGTATGTCACAGCAACTTTTTTCCGAAACTATAAGAGCTATACTGTTGAAACTTGGTAAGTAGATGTATTCTGTGAACCGCATTAAGATTTTTACACAAAAATAAAAAAAATAACCTTAAGTTTTAGGGGTCCCCATACTCAGAACTGAAACTCAAAAAAAAAAATTTTATCAAACCCATACGTGTGGGGTATCTATGGATAGGTCTTCAAAAATGATATTGAGGTTTCTAACATCATTTTTTTCTAAACTGAATAGTCTGCGCGAGAGACACTTCCAAAGTGGTAAAATGTGTGTCCCCCCCCCCCCCCTGTAACTTCTAAAATAAGAGAATGATAAAACAAAAAACTATATATGATGTACATTGGTTTGAACGAGATCTAATAAGTAGTTTTTTTTTAATACGTCATAAATCGTAAACCGCAATTTATTTCACGGAACCCTTCATGTGCGAGTCCGACTCGCACTTGGCCGCTTTTTTTTATAATTATGAAGTGAAAAATTACGATATATTTACTGACTTTACGCTACCAATGCCTGTGTCATTTCTATTAATTGATATTATCAATTGGTAAATATTGTAAATATTCCATGTCACCTCGCTCGCAAGTAACGAAGTCATTACCTCATTAAGTACTCATGATAAAAGTATATGTATTATATTAATAGTACATTGTTGTAGAGGCTAGAAAGTAAGCAACAGATGGACGAGTTAGTTCGAGGGCCGACGCGTAGCGGAGACCCTCGAAAGTACGAGTCCAGCTATTGCACTTTCGGCCGAGGCTTAACATACTTAGTGCTTTTCACGTCTACTGCGAGGAAATTGCAAATAATCATAATTTTAAATCTAAACTAAGTTCCTAATTGATGATCATAATATTAATCAAAAAACAAAAGAAGCGCGGCACCGCTCCTCCCGCTCGACGCCCTGTGATTGGTCGAAGATCTGTTCAAACTGAACAACCACTATTACAATGACCAACCACTCAAAAATAATCGACCAATAGCAGAGTAGAAAGTAAAAAAGGCCGCTAAACACTACATTTTACTTTGCAAATCTACATTGTTTGACTGTTTTTGGATTGTACTACTAAGAACTACTTTCTACTCTCATTTCAATCCATCTTTGGCCATATTTCCGAGCAGTGGCGTGAAAAATATATTGTAAACGGGTCTCACTTACGTATTACAAGCTTTATTATTAACTTGACCTGTTCGTATGTATGTGTAAGTTGTCCGTCAAAATTAGCAATTTATTTTTTAGTCCGATTGAGCTGAAATTTTGGGTGGCAATTCAATATTATGGTACCACCGAGGTGATCTGATGATGGAGACGAAGGTGGCCATGGGAATTCAGTACTTAACCGACGTAACCCCGTTGAGTTTGGGCTTGTTAGAATCGTCTCAATGAGTATTTGATGACGGTACCTATACAGGAAAGTAAAGTCGGCAATAAAAGCTTGTATCAAAAATGAAATTTTTGGCAGAAACTTATTAGGTCGAGTATCGCTCGACATATTTCGAACCGATTCGCGGTTCCTAATCATGATAACAACCATCCGTCCGTTCCGTTTACAATATATTTTTCATCACACTTGCTCATAAATGGTGTTATTCCATGCCTGTATACAGGAGGACAATGGCCTAAATTGTTCCCGCGGGAAATAATGGTCTCAAGGGAGTAATGAGCTTGTGTGTGATCTGATTGGTTAAGCAAATCTTGACGGCCGCGTACGACAAGAATTCTGGCTCTGTGATTGGTTGGAAAATAAAATCGAGCAGGCCATGCCCTGCAAGAATCATATGTTCCATGCTCTGTGATTGGTTGAAATATTGAAGCTACTGCGAGTGGGCGCACTGATCTGGAAGTGAAGTTGTCAATTTCGTCAACATTTGATTGGTGCGCTTGTATAAAACATAGATTTTTCTGTCTTTTGCAGTTATTTATTTCCTCGCAAATGTGATGAAAAATAATGTGTATAAACGGGCGTAAGAATATTGCAAACTCGAGTCATCAAAAGCCCTCCGCCTTACGGCGTCGGGCCTCTGATAGGCTCTCGTTTGCAATATTCCTCATACGCCCCTTGTTAAACAATGTACTATGAATACCTACATCTGAGTCTCACGGGAGTTTTCTATATAAAATTGTCTATTATATGTTCGTAATTTACATCTTTACGTACATTTACGTATGTTGCTACACCTTTGTAGCTCGTACTGGTTAGATACCCATTCAGAACATGAAGTAAATACCTTGGTTGCAAGTGTTGCAACTAATAAACTACTAGGTAGGTAGTGGCCCTTTGAGATATACATCTCGCAAGCCGGTCCAATAAAAATAATAATCGGAAAACTGAATCGACAAACATATTATTGAACTTGGTCACAAAATTTCACGAGAATCGGTTAAGAAACGCACCCTGTACAGGAGAACAGCCGGTCATCCGGACATACGAAAGAATTTTGGCCCAAACTGAAACGGAGAAATACGTTCGCTTTGCTCGCTCGTTCAATTATGATCAAGGCATAAAATAAAATCTTTATCGTGTGAAATTAAAGGCCTCCACACACCGGTCGCGGGCGCGGGTCGGGCGCGGGCCCGCGGGCCCGCGTTCGGTGTGTGTTTGAAGTGTAGTTTCAATGTTTTACAACTTGCGCGGGCCCCGCGCCCGTCCCGCGCCCGATCCGCGCCCGCGACCGGTGAGGCCTTTAAATTAAATAAAGCATTCACCGCTATTGAATGCTCTTTGACAGAAGAAACTCATCAGTGATCATTTGATCAAAGCAATCTTAAATGCCTTTAAGGTGTAAATATATATACCTAATAGCTTTTTAGAGAGTGGTTTTGTAACTTTATAATACCACCAATATTATCAACTAGTTTCCACCCGCGACTTCGTGTGCGTAAACCCGGGATAAAAACTATCCTATATTTTAATCCAGACTATAAACTATCTTCGTGCAAATTTTCATCCAAATCGGTTCAGCCGTTTAAGCGTGATTGAGTAACAAACATCCAGACATCCAAACATCCAAACTTTCACATTTATAATATTAGTAGGATCATACAATTTTTTTACATCATTTATGTTATAACATAATTTAAGCATAATTTGTTAGGTTATTCCTGTCTGCTTTGTCCTCATTGTAACCTGAACTTTGTACTGGGATCCAATCCAACGATTAAAATTTTCCAACAGCGTTACCTTTGCCAACACTGAAATCAACAACTCTTCACGAAAAACATACGTTTTGATGTCATGCTACTTACCAAAGACAACAAAATTACAGGATGTTGAAAAACAGACAAAAAACTTAGAATTGCCGGTCATTTGCGATAGGAATAAAAAGGTCTTGAAAAACCCCGAGATTTGTTGCAAACGTGGTTAAATATAGGTGCTTGGGTTAAATATAGAACCAGTATCGATTACATTGCGTCCACTGGCCTAAGGTAGAAAGTAAGTGCTGGTTTCGATATTTCAACTTGAACTGACTCATTCTCGCTTAAAATAACTTGCCTTAAAGCCCTATACAATGCGCATAAGAATTTACTGCGGACATTATTGACAAGGATTATAGCAAATCATTAAATTTTTCACACTTAAAAAGCCACTTTCAGTGTGAAAAATTTAATGATTTGCTATAATAGCAAATAATTGGTATTACTTAATTGCATGGAGGACACTATAATGGACACCGCTGGACCATGACAGGCAAAGACACGCCTACGGTTCTCACGGCTGACAAATCTCACAATACACCATGGCTCAGGGGACGTTCGATTGGCATTCATAATATGAGAGCTGCATGAATAGGCTGGTTAGTCATGTGTGGATATTCTGTACGATCGATCGTTAAGGTTATATTATTAGTTCAGATTCAAAGCGCTGAACTTTGATAAATACTTATAGATGTCGCAGACGGCGAGCTTTTAACGGATACCTTCGTAAGATGCAAAGTAAAATTGAGAGAGCATTATATTTAGTGAAAAGGACAAGTAGCAGACTGGTCACAATCATCTACACAGGTAATGTGATACTACGTATTGACATGTCAATAATGACGACGAATACGATTACTTTATGCTACGCTTCGCGGACGAAGAGCTTTAAATGGTCTAAACTAGCTATTATTGCCTTGTAATGCAGACGGCATTACAAGGCAATAATAGCTAGTTTAGACCATTTTTACTTTATGCTACGCTTCGCGGACGAGGAGCTTAAAATGGTCTAAACTAGCTATTATTGCCTTGTAATGCAGACGGCATTACAAGGCAATAATAGCTAGTTTAGACCATTTTAAGCTCTTCGTCCGCGAAGCGTAGCATAAAGTAATCGTATTCGTCGTCATTATTGACATGTCAATACGTAGTATCACATTACCTGTGATTTTCATACTTTGGGTATTCTAACCATTATGTCCCAGTTTATCTAATCTGTTGATAATAAAGTAACTGTAGCTTTATTTGTTGCATAATGGCCAAGCTATGTGAACCATGACGTCAATGGCTCATCGCCCGATATTGTTAGTTAGCTTTGTTGGAGATCAACTGCATTGATTGGACAGGTATCATTCTCCTGGATATCAGTCATTTGAACACATCCTAAACTTAGTATCCTATGAATGGCTCCACTGTCTCCAGATGCCTAGTGGAATGTTTTATGCACCTGCACTCAGACATACTCAGTCACTTACTTCACTTATAATCCCATCGCAATTTGATAATACGGTGGTGTTAATAATACACTACCGTGTTACATATACAATGATTGTTCAATTGTCTCCAGACTTGTGATTTGGTATGTATGAATGCACGCGGACCGACATCCGTCAGTGTTCAGCCTGTTTTCAGTTAAGACACGACAACTGAATAACAAAGCCGTCTTTTGAGATACGAGTTGACTTTGAAGGATGCCCCTATTCGAAGAAACGATAGTACGAAATTAGTTTTGGACGTTTACCTGTGATGTACCAATCCGTTTACGTTTGCTCGGTGTTCAAGGATAGTGATTCCTATAGTTGTTCTGCCTGTTGTAAACCAAAACAAAAGGATACGCTTGTCATCCTTGAAGCGGACTTAACTATTCTGCCATGTCGGTGATATTGATAAGTGAAAAGTGAACAGGTGTTAAGCGAAATACCGTAAATGTTGATTAAAGGGAGCTTCCGCAGTGCGGGGTCGAGTCCCCATAACATAGCAATGAGTTAACGGGAGAGGTGCGTGCTCATTCGCAGTCGCCACCCACCGCAGCGCGAAGCGGTGGCCACCGACAGTCGCTCCGGCAGTCAAATAGTCATCGTTGGCTCGGTCGTGTGTCGAGCGCGGAGGCGTCTGTCTGCGCCGCCGCGCCAAATCGTTGGCGCGTTGCCGCGGTCGCCAGACCGCCAGTAGCCAGTAGCCCAAACCGCCCGCTCATGTGAAGTGTCTGTGTCAAACTGCTTATCCATGCTCTTCGCTTCTATCGCCGTCGAGGCGATGAAGTGTAAAGAGGAAAACTGTGAGGTCGGCGTGATCCTGGAGCACAACTCCCTGATCGTCCTGTCCACGGACAAGACCATCGTCTGCCTCTGCGGAAGGGACAGGAACAACCCCTTCGAGCGCGGGTAATTCTCAACATTCTGGCTAATGGTACGACGATTATATCAACTTATCTCGTACGTGCTAACGTAACTGCCATTTAATTACTATTATAAGCTGTGCAACCCGATCGTTACATATGCTTACATACTTATTAGCAAATTGGTTAGATACCGTGTCACCCATTAGGTGCCTACCTGTTTTTGTTTTGGGTTTGTTCGGTAAAGTTTTCGGTTGTACGACTAATTAGCTATATATATGTTGAATACATGGTTTAGGCAAAATATAATCTGAATAATTGATATCACTTTAGTTAACTCACTAAATATAGAAAACCGCACTTAGACAACTTTTTCTATTGTATTAGTGAAAGCGACTGGATTGTGATCTCCAAATGGTAATTTTCTCAGATATTCTGCTTGTTTTGTTCGAGTTTCACGTCTTAGTGCTCACGGACAATCACTTGGTTGCTACCTACCTTTTTATGATGCGATTAATCTACTAGACGAAGTAATTTATAATGATTGAATCTCTGTTATTTTTATTTGGATTTTGTAATGTTTTGTTTCGCGCTAAATTGTCGTCACGACTTCGACTTTGCAATTTCGTCGGCGCGTGGTGAAATCTAGTGCACTAATTTGACGCCCATCAAGGCCCGACGGCAGAAAATCCCGCGCAATTGGCCAAAATCCAGTCTCCTTGTTTACAGAAAACCATAGAGATACCTTGTCGTAATAGGTTAAACACAGTACTGACTGGTCTGTTTGTTATTATATGAAAATCCAATGCACTGTCCGTATCAGAATTGCCAAGATGAAACATGATAGCGCAGTACCTTTGGCGCTGTTCAATATCAATTGTTCGGGCATCAATGTGCTTAAGTTCAGAAACCCTTATTCATTAACATTATTTAGATTTGCTTTTGGTAATTTAGATAATGGCACAGGTAACAGGTATAATTAGATGATATGTAGATATTTGTTTTGATATTGTAATAAATACTCAATTCGTATTGTACATTAACCCTATTTGCGAATTCAACTTCATTCTATTTTAATTTTAACTGGCATTTATTTTCTAATTAGACGTTTTATTATTTCTTCCAACGGATACGCCAAATCAGACTCAAATAAAAAATAACAGTACTTATACCCCGATTCTAGCGTCATTGTTACCTTAAACAATTTTGAGACAATAACAGGTACAAGTTATTTATCCTAAAGAATAGAACCCGACAACTATTTATACTCATGTCCGTGTTCGTAGTTAATTTTATAGCCTGCCATTTAGAGATTGGAGTCTGAATGAGTCAAGTCAGACTGGCAAAAACGCTAACGTAGAGGGAACTCGCCGGTGACCGACGGCACAGGCAAGGTCGTGGCCGGTCGGACATCGCCTCCCAAAACGAATTAATTCAAGGAATTTTAAGTACTGCTTAATTTTAAGTAGAATTCGGTACTCAGTCTATTTAAAGATGGTAATTAAGTTAGATTAGACATACCTATTAAGAGGAGGTACAGGTAGTCTGAGACCTTGAAGCTAAAATATCAGAACTTTATATAATAGGTACCTACATAATATATTAGGCACCAATTTAGTAGCCTGTCATTGTTCTTAAACCTTGAGGCTAAAATGAGCCTTTTACTACTATCGATTGAACAGTACTTAGTAGCTATTATGTCACCTGTCTGTAACATGATACCTACGCGGAAGCGAAAGCAAAGTGATCTACGAACAATATAGGCTAATGTATAAGGTAAATAATAGCGGCCTGTTAGTTTATCTTCGAAGCATTATCTTAAGGTTACTCAAAATGGAGGTTAACCACAATAACCTTCCGCCTATATATATATCAGAAACGTGTTAACCTACACAGACAGGTAGTGGTACAGGTGCGCGAAACTTTCTTCCGACGTTTATATAACTGACATGGCGACGGCTTTATAAACATCGACGAACCAATTCGTAAACAGAACTTTGTTAACAAATGGTATTCCACCCGTTTTTGTAAGCTCCCTGCTTCCCGATGAATCATGTCGATAATCAAGGATGCCAAGGAACAGATTTCCGGGCGCCAATGTAGATAATTTCTTCGTAAGAAGACCAAGAAGTCGTTCTTCATGACACTATTTCGAAAGTTAAAATATTACCGAACTATTATCAGATCTTGCGAAACAAGTAGGAATATTCTCAAAGGTTTTTAACGGGTAATTCTAGTTGCTGGCCGTACTTTTAGTGTCTGGTTGTGTTCAAAAACAATAACTTTTGCCGGCAACAAAGGTTTCGCCTCGGAGACTTTGTAGGTCGCCTCTCAACAAAGCATTTGAACCTTTTGATCTGAATAAAACGTTAGTTGTGTCTTTATTAAAACGAGCCCCTAGCACAGTTTGACGTCAATGGAAATCGAACACTAATAATCATTTCATCAATTTGTTTCAACAGTATTGACTGCTATTGGTAACTGTATAAATGACGTGATGTAAGATTCCAGAATATTTCATTCATTTGTTTTACGAATCTGTATTTTATTGATAAAAGCGTAGCTTAGGTACCTACTGAGTGTGAAAAATGTCAATTAGTAGGTAGTCAAACGTATAACGTGATTGGGTTTATAAGTTGATAGCCTACCATTGACGCAATAAGGGGTCAAAAAATAGATGGCATGGTAACTAAGAATTTATCATCATGACAATTAAAAATATAAACAATATTATTTGATACCTATTGACTTTGCTTAGTGAAATCGTTTCGGGTCATTCTACTTGTCACGACCATGATTAATAATATATAATATATTTCTACATTTATTAGTTATTACCTAATAAATGTAGAAATGTATGTACGTTTTATTGAGTGATTCTTTGTATAAATTCTATTTCGTGTTATGTTCGTTCGGATCGTATATATATATATATATATATATATATATATATATATATATATATATATATAAGTATAATTAATTCAACGGCATCTTTAAGCGCCATGGCCGTTAAAATGGCATGGCAACCAGACGAAACAAAATATGGTTATGCCAATGAAGGTATTATTTCATTGAGGTCTCAATGCCAAACACAAACAACCGCGGATCGCTTCCATGTTAGCCGATACGTGCTACGTTTTGCTCAATGTATGACAAAAAGGATTTGATTCTGTAATGCTAGGGTACGTAGTTGTTTTGTTAAATACATAACTACTTACATTACATTCTCTTCTAACATTGCGCCAAAGCGCCAAGGTTTCAGCGTTATTCAATTAATATTGAAACTTACGGTCATACGATAGGAGTCATCATCAACTTGTCCCAAAAATAATTACTTAAGGGGACGTAGGTTCGTGGTCTTCTCTCCCTCTCACTGAGCATAAGCTTGAGCGAGATGGAATTGCGTGTTTGGAAGCGCGGATATCATGTTTTTTTATTTTAATTTTTTGTGCGTTTTAATAAATAAAAAAGTAATAGCTGATTTCCCTCAAACATGACATTGCCGATTTTTAGAACCAGCTTTAATATGTTTAGCTGTTGTGCATAATTTGTTACGATTTTTTAAGTGTATTTTAGACCTATGTTCGTGATTTTTTTCTATCGAGCGAAAGTCGAAAACTCAGGATTCGAATAGCTGATTTCCCTCGAAAAAGGCCTCAAGATTTCTAATTAAATTTAGGGCAGCCATATTATAATCCAAACAAGAGCTACGATTTTTTAAAAATCAGTTTTTGGAGCTCACGTCGCTTTAAGTTTAGATTAGCGAAACACTTTCTCAGTTACCAGTCTAACTTTTCTTTAATGTCAAAAATCACAGCATATCACCGAGTCATATCAAGGAAGTACTGGATATCATCCTTGACATAGCTCAGATTTTATCAGAGATAGCGCCACGTAGATAAACACAAGACGTATTATGGAATTTGATCTCCGCAATCTGTCATTGATTTATTATGAATGATATTCGTTTGCGAACAGAGGAGACTGTCTTTACACAGGACGTCGAGGTTAGATGCCGTCCTGCCTGACCTGATACCCCCTAGACGTCTCAAGGGTAACTGAATGGTTTACTACCTGTGTTTTTACCCCATATGGCATTATACGAGTCAAAGCCCGAAGCTTTGCTTAGCTAAGGGCATTGCTCCTCGCTCTCCCTTGCCCTGCAGCCCTACTTTGCCTTTTGTAATCGAAAGCGCTAAATTCGTACCTCCCTGTCCCGTCCGTGCATTCGAAGGGTCGGTGGAGAGAGATGCAATAATAGCATTCGCTGCGTCTACTAGCTATAGGCCCAGCAGTGCGTGAAGTGTATATATATTGGTATGCATATTTATATGGGTTCGAGATCCCATGCCGTGGACTTTGAACTCGGTTGATGGTGAAACGCTGCGTTGATTGAACCCTCATTTGGTTTCAACGATCGATAGCTAAGATTGCGTTGCTAAAAGCAATTTTAATGGAAGTATACTATTTCAGTTTTCATAACCGTTCACTATTAATTGTTATAACGGCACGAAGCAATCATGCTTGAAAGGAGATAAGTGGTTACACGTGCCTAGAAATATAGGAAATGTGTTACCTAAGACTATTGTTTCATGTCGATGTCATTTTAACGTTTGTGTCACAAATACTTCGAATGTTATTCATTATTACTTAATTGTTTCTTTAAATTGCCTTGTTTTTGTGTTTTCTTTAGGTACCAAATACCAACATAGTGGTTCTTTGACGCAAGAACATTTGTTTGATCATTCATATCAACAACAATGTCGTACAATCGTCACTCACAGCTGTAGTACCTATACTATATTACTGACAATTCACACCGTTTCGATTCAAAACAAATTTGCGTATTAATCTGTGAATTACATATAACTTGTAGAAGCGTCAAACCCCACGGTTGCGCCTAGATGCGTCACAGACCATACCCTCCTGTCAGATATGCTTGCGGACAACCGTTGGTAGTTTTTCGCGGAAAAAGGCCAGCCACATCGTCAAGCGAAGACCCCGCCCCCCGTCCCGACCGCGCCGCGTCACGCACGCGTCTATAAAAGCCGCGCGCGCCCCTCCACATTAACTCAGACGCATGGAGTACTCCGTAGAGGTCGTTTGGCACGAGCGAGCGCTTTGCTAGGCACCTGCCGGCCCAACTTTACGATACAATTCTAGTCATCGCGCAGCATCAGCTCGCGTATTGCGGTCTCCGCACGTTCCTGCGAACAGTGATAGTGCAATATCCCCCTATTAATTCTAAAACTTGTGATAATTTAATTTAAATTTAGTTGTTAGTGACGCGTTACGGCTGTGAGTGATTGTGAAGCAATGTTGTGACTGCCCGACTGGAACTTGTTACCTGTGATCCAGCCCAGTGTTTCGGGTTGTTCTTGCGTCGAAGAACCGTTTGGATTTGGTACCATGGTTGGAAACAATGGTACTATGATGGCGATTCGCATCGTCCACAGCAAGCTGAGGAAGCGAGAGGAGCACTCTGCCTCGGTGCACCCCGCCGAGGTGCTGCAGGCGGCGCCGGCGCTCGCGCCCGAGCCGCTCGCCTTCCGCCAGCAGCCGCTGTGGCAGTTCCCCCCACCGCTGCCTCCGCCTTACGTCTATCCTCATGATCAGGTTGGTACCGGTTACTCATAATTACCACACACTAGCATAATCTATAAATAAAAACAAACCAACTCCAACCGTTACACTTGACCTCATTGGAGCTCCGCGTTGCCCACGCCCCCGATTCCAGTCCCATTATTGCCTTGGCGATGATTAAAAACAAATGGAAAGTTGTATACTATTTTTCTATATGTCAGTTACCTTCCTTATGTAGGTATACGTTAGTTACCATAGTGGAAGAGCGGTGTCTCTTAATACAGGTATTATAAATTCTTCAAAAGAGACACCAGCCAGTATATTGTTATATAGTATAAGTTACTGAATAAATCATTTTTCATTTTCATTTATACTGCAAACGTTGCATTATGACACGATAGAAATCGTGACTGGTCTGACCCACGCTCCTCGGCTGAGAGAGAGTTGCTATAATAGCACGGCCACGTTACTACCTAGCGCTAAACAAATTTAAATGTCGGGACACGCTTGTGAAGTAGAAAGCTGTACAAGGCAAGCGTGTTGTAACACTTCGACCTTCTTTCTTTGTAGTTGTCTGCCTTTCAGACGAGGCTAGCAAACGTGTAGGTACTTTGAATAATATTGCAATACCGTCAAACAATTTAACCTCAATACCACGCTCTAATAACTTCATCTCGAGGCCTGACTAAAACCTTCCTATCATGTACGTACTGGATGATGTTTCATGTGTGCTGAGCGTGTGTAAAGACCACACACATCCGCGGACCCATCAGGAAATAGAGAATGCTAATGTGTCTTTGTAATAGCGTATTCAAGGCTTGTTCTCATGTGGCCTCCGTTTACTTCACAATGCTTCCTAGTTGCGGACTACAATACATTGAACCTTTTTAAACCAGCTCCGGCCACGGCTTTAAATGTCATCCCGACGGTACGATTCCAAAAAAAAGAATTGAAATCCCTAGCCGGGCTCAAAATAATAGAACCCAGACACAAAAAAAGTTCCCTCGAATAACAAAAATGCTCGGGACGACCTTCTTGTTTGAAACGTCTGCTCGGGTAGCAACCGCGTCTCAAAATAACAGGCATTGTGTAACGGCTGGAGGTTTGAATACCGGTGCGAATGCAGCAAATGCATCGGGGACGCTAACGGAACCGCTAAATCGGGCACCGATACTTGGGTCAACAAACTCAGCAGTCAGCACGCTCCACATGAACGACACCTGACGTTATCTTTTCTTTGTTTCCAGGACAACTTGATGCAGCCCCTTGGTAACGAGCGCGCGAGTTTCCGTAGCCTCCGCAAGAACATCGGTGGCCGATGGAAACGTCTGGTGAAGAAAAAACCTGAACAAGAAGTGTACACGATCCCACCCGAGCTCAAACCTCAGCTCAAGCAGATATACGTGTACTAGCCCTAGAAGCAACTATTGTAGCAATTATTCACAGCACTGAAGCAGGGACCTTCAACGCTGATCTTCAAGCGATGCCTTCAACCATATGGTTGTCAATTCACATTGCATATCGTTACTCGAATATCAACTTTGTCAGAACATCTGCACGGCTGCACAGCCTTTATCTCTTGAACATATCGTTTAGACCAATTATTTCTAATGACCAATGTTAAAATTTACTTTTATTCAGCACTACATTGTGATGTAGAACCTAGAAGTTGTATTAATAAGTATTAGAACACTGTTTGTGAGTGTTGTTCCGTTGCAGAATTCCGAATGTTGTGCAAGTATGAGTGATAGTTAAAAGAATTTTAGTTAAATGGTTAATTTAAAGCTATGAATGAATTAGGAAGATGCGGTCGCGCATACTAATGACGAAAATCCAATAATTATGATAAAAGTAAACGATGCCTTGTTGAACGTATGTAATTTTGACTAATTAGGGCATTTTGTAGTTCATTTAACTTATCGTAGACACGATCGTTCGTAGGCGACATCGATCAAATAGTTTTGGTGAGCTATATATACACGTGTGTACTTGTCTGCATGTGGTGATGAACAGTTATAGATTGATGCAGTATTTTATTGTCATTCATGAGTGTTGTGAGCGAGACTGAATTTATGGTACAATCAGACCGTAACGTGACTTACAATTCACAAATTCAATATTTTCTGATATTATTGACATTCTATATTTTTTCAATATTTCACAAGATGACCTAGTTTGTTGAAAGTTACGTTACTTGCATGTTATGCTAGTATAATTTTGAGATTCTCGCCCGGTTCTTACTGTGATACATAAACTAGAAGGAAGAATAAAAAAGTTATGAGGACATATCGAGTTTGAATTACCTTCATTACCCTGATCAATTACAAAAAGGAAGGACCGAGGGCTGAGAATATAAGTATTTAGCTCATATTGAGCCCGATATTGTGAAGAGTTAAGTTTGTAGCTATTAGAATAGGTACAACTCCGCCATTTGATTTCGTTATCTGGCATTAGAGAACACAATGTTTATAACTTAACAGATTTCTAACAGAGTGAAATGTTAACATGTAATCTTTCATTGAAATATTAAAATATAAATTCCATCATGAATATTTTGTTTCTCTTGTCCCAGAAATACCTGATTCGCAAGAAAGCATAAAAACTAAATTTTTTATGAGTAATGAGAAAGCAAGGAAATCCTATAACAAGTAGGTAACTCGAGCAAAGGTCAAGCTTATTAGCATAGTTGCTGTAATACATACTACAACACACTGCCTACGACCAGCCAGTTATATAATAAAGCCGTCTGCAAAAATACAACTGACCCTCAGAAACAACATTCACAAAATGTGAAAGCAAAACAAATCTAATAATAACAACAAATAGTATAGCAGTGACCTCTAGTAGGTAGTAGTAGTAGTAGTAAAGTTTGTTATTGTTTACTAAACTGAATACAGCGCTATCTATAGGCGCATTACGTAATTCTTACGGCATAGTGTAACATCACGGATGTCCGTGCTGAAAAGGCGCGTGCGTAAGGCATGTGCCTTATTCTTGCTTGTGGCAGTTTTTGGTAACTTTCAATAGATGTCACTACAAACGTTGACCACAGCGCCATCTATAAAATTGTACTGCTACTAATTACATTGTAGACCATTTCAGTCATAAACATAGTTCCGTCTTTACAGGTTAGATGGCATAGTTATCAAAAACGCTTTAGTTCCACCTTCAGACATTAGATGTCAGTGTAATCAAAAACATTTATACCTTGGAACGCTTTGTAATATAAACGGTCGTATCAGAAATATTTTCGGTATAACGGTTATAATAATAGTTCGTAGGTAATATCTACGACCAAAAACTGAAAAAACATGATGGACTGTGTGAGAGAGGATTATGAAGAGGAAGGGAGTAAGTGACGAGATGACGAGTATGGAAGAAAAGGACATGCTGCGTTCTAACTACTATTTGTAATAAATAATATCGCAGCGCCTGAATTCAATATCTTGGCAAATTTTATTGCTTTCGCAACGATTTCAGGCGCTGGGATATTATATCTTACAAATAGTTTTCTCATAAGTACATATAGTATTTTTGTTTTAATTTAGCCTACAAATTCGTACATTTCTCGTACATTTTTTGATGTGAGTTTGAATTCTGTACGATACCATGTTACCGCAATAATAGTTAGCGCCCGCCAGGAAGTATGCTTCCTAGCGGTGACAGATTGATCATTGTTTTCTTGTAAACAGTACGTGTAGTATTTTTTTTTTAAATAAGCGTACAATTTCGTACATTTCTCGTACATTTATTGATGTAGGTTTGAATTCCGTACGATACCATGTCACCGCTAGAAAGTATGACATCATGCTGCGTCGACGACCGTAAGTAAAGGGGATAAGGGCAAGAAAATGACGATCTATGAGCAAAATTATTTTTTCGTTTTCAATGCCTAGTTCAGAGAGAGGAGGGGGGAAGAGTACCCAGTGAGTTACCATAAAAAAAAACATGGTTAAACTCATCGTATGGTAACAAGTTACGCGCGGATGTCGCACTAAGCCTCTAGTTTTATGATCTATCTCAATGTCATCTTTTGATTAGCTAATTTTGACATCCACATTCGAGGGGGACGATCACTTTGCAATGCAATCTTGCGATATTTCAGACTTAGGCAAGATCTCGTGAGACAAAGCCAGTCTCGCGAAATCGCGAGACAAAGCTAGTCTTTAGGCGTTTTTCACTGAAAACGTATGCAAATGCTATGACTCCCATTTAATGATTACATGTGAAATAAAAATAAAATCTGCATGTACCTAGATTTTGGTCACATTTATTACATGTCACACATTATTAATCACAGTAACAAAACTTAAACCTATACACTTAAAACTAATAACTAGTATTATACATACTCCCCGAGGTCGCTGCCTGTGGGAAGGGTGCCCATAATCTCGCGAGATCTCGTACAAAAATTGTACGAGATTCAGTCTCGTAAAATATGGATATGTTGGATATGTGAGATCGAGATTGCTTTCCCTACTTTGCAGTTCTATGAGTTATTAAGTTATGTGATCCTAGAACTGACTGGCGTAAAAAGAGTAGGATTTAAGTATGGAAAAATCCACGAATAATGTACCTAATTCGAAGGAGCAAGTTTACCATTGTATTAAACGAACTAATTGAACGAGTGAGCGAAGCGAACGAAATGCTTTCGTATGTCCGGCTGCCCGGCTGTCCAGATGTCAGGCTGTTCTCCTCTACCTACAGGCACAGAATAAGTAATAGTACTACGTACAGAAGGTTCTCTGTTAACAAATTCCCTGTTTAGGTACGCCAAACGTGCCTAAATGTGGCCATCCCTTTCTATCGCATGCAACGCGCTGCGACCCGTGCGAGCGTCCCGTCCCAACGCGCGGCAGCTACTGAATAGAGCCCTTGTACTTGTAGCGATAAACACAAATCGCGAGTGAGCCGCGCCTGGTACAGGTCGCATTTCTCAACCGACTCTCTTGAAATTTTGTGAGCAGGTTCGTTAATTATATAGAATTAATATTTGTCGTGTCGTGGAGTTTAGAACAGCGTCCACTGGGACATCTGGACATATTAAAGAATTTTGGCCCCAGCTGAAACGGAGATCTTCACTTCGCTCGACCGTTCAATAATCCTCCTATAAACAGGATGTGTATCGACAAACATACCAACACAATAAATTCAGCTAGTCAGCTGCCTATCTGCATCCCTTAACATGTACCTAATGATCTCACAGCAAATTGCCTCACATACTGCACAAACAATGTCCGTATACGCTAACAAAGTAAGTAACAATGGGTCTTCATAAACCATCCCCGTCGGGTGATCGCGCTCTGTAATGTTCGTTTTATAGCACTAGCTGTGAGATTCGCAGGAAATATCGAACTTGTATTCAATCTTTGGCGCTATACGGAGCGTAAAATGAGTTCGGTCGACAAACTTGTAACGTATACTTATATTTTCCGAAGGAAATGGTTTTATCACTGTGGAAGTTGTGCCCGGGTCGAATTAACTTGTTGCTTTTGACGTTGCTTGCTGCTAGATTGTTCAGCGAGCTACGTAAACTGTTTGCCACACGTGAATTGAAACGATGTAAAATAGAAAGGAAAACATGGTTGAAGCATACATACCAGTGGCGTAGCGTCAAGCATATACGAAGGCAAGCCGGGGCTTAGTCCTAAATTTTGGCAGAAGAATAACCTCAATGATAAAACTTGACCAACCTCTGTTAACTAAAATGTATTTAGTTCTTTTCTCACAAACACAAAGGTCAAAATCAGATAAAGACAAACTAATTTTAACGGCATTAGCTAATAAATGTTTGATGGAAGTTTATGAATGAGGACATAACAATGCCCCATTATCATAAAATACTTAGTTAAGCCGGTAGAAATTTAGTTCTACGGATGCTTCGCCACCGATACCTTCACGGTTCCTTTCCCGAGAGAGGGACCTTTTGAGGGACCTAGATAATTCAAAGCAATATATATGTATTGTTTATAAGTGCTTCTAAATGTCTTTCCCGCTCACGGGACAATGATGTCCCGGACCTTTGGGAGGCGTGCGTGGGGCTAGGTACCTACAAAGTACCAACTGAGCCAACACGTAGAGGCCCCCCCAACTAGCACACAAGCTGCTTGTACAGGCATTGTACAGCCTGGGAGTTGCATAGGAGTCGTTCAAGCGCTGTACAATTTTCCTTAAGATGTACAGTAGCATATTTAATTTCCTTAAGATGAACAGTAGCATATTTAAAAACCCTTTAACAGCTAGGTGGTACAGTAGCAGTTTAGTAGCAAAAAAAGTTACTTATAGTGATACAAGAGCATGCAATAGCATCGCTAGGCAGCCATAAGAAGTACAATGTGTAGATGGAGGCGCTTGTACAACCGTGAGATGTAAAAGAGTAATAAAAGAGAGGTAAAGGAGTTATACGTAGTTTTCATAGCGCTTAAAGGCGTAAGAAGGCATTTTGTAAAGCCTTAAGTTCTTTAATGGTTTTTTTATTTAGATTTGTGTAGCTTAAGAATAGCGCCTTGAGCGCTATATGTGAGAATTATATGGCTACTGTACGGTAAATAGTTCTATAAGGAATGATACGAAACTTTTTATACAGCTGTAGGGGGTTGCAGAATAGTGTTATAGCACCTTAAGTATTTTAATAGAATTTAATAGCGCTCTTGTAACTATACATCTACAACGGACGGACATAACTTTATACTAGAGCTCTAAACGCTATATTAGAGATTAATACAGCGGAATTGTGATGTTAAACTGTATAATGAAAGGTACATGCTGGTGTGCGACCAAAACAGTTGAATATAGCACTCCTATACCACAACTTTATAATCTAGAAGTCCACAACAGCAAACACTATCGCCTTTGTACGGCCCAAGCCTGTAGAACAGATGTAACCAACTCTGAGAGCTGCTTGATCGAGACGCCATTACAGTATTCGGTAAACGTATTTTTTTTAGGTTATTACAATATTTTGAGAATCGTATTTATGCATAATTCGTAACTTTTGGCGTAATTGAAGTCACTATTTCTTACCCGTGACCCTAATTTAATTATTTATATCCTTTAAAGTCTTATTTAAGTTAAAATACAATTTCATAACTAACATATCAATATAATTTTTGCCTTAAAACTGAATAATTTGAGGGCGCGTGAGAATTTTGATGATAACATACATATATATTGACAGCAAACTGGTACTCGCACTGATATTTCACGTACACAAAGAAATAAAGCAATGTTAGACTTAGCTTTTTACTTATTTTGATAATCCATTTTTGTATCCTCACCACCTGTCACTGTACGATTGTGTATATTTAGTTTACGCCACAGTAACACTACTATATTATTAATTTACAGTTTTGGTATTTAATATAGCGATACAAGAGCGCCGATAAGGCGAAGGCGATATAATGGCGCTACAATAGCTTCTTATAGATCTCATGGCGCTAACCATCGCTTTTGTACCATCTCTGTAGAGCCTAAGAACACCTTTACGACCACTGTAGACCAATTGTAGCGCTATTAAATGAAAACGAGTATGAGTATAGGCTGCATAACGGGCCCTTTTAGCGCTATAAGAGCTCTATATCCTCTTATAGCACTACTATGCGACTACTGATGGAGCCGAGGCCGTTATGAAACTCCCTTATACAGCTACTGTGCAGCTTCTTTTAGCGCTTGTGTGCTAGTTGGGCCTTTTGACAATTTAATGAAATGCAAGGAGTACACCGAGCGGATGCTGTCCCTGCCCGTGTCATGAGACGCACACAGAGACAGCACCCGCTGGGGTGTATAGGGACTATTGCTGGTTGATGGAATCTAAAGAAAACGGGTTATTGGGTGAAAATGATGGACTAGTGGCTGGGCTATTGGGTGAAACATCGGACGCCTGCCTAATAAACTGTCTCATTTTTTATCTCTGGCAGACGGTGACTCGCCAACTGCTTGCTTCTAAATTATTATTAGTAATCTTTAAAATCTCGGATTTAAAACGTTACGACCAGCCCTTAGCAAAAGTCCTGTTCCTCAGATTTCTCAATAAAAATCAATTACAAGATTTACAAGACCCCATAAAAGTACAAAAATGAGAGGGCTAAATTAATTACAAAGTCAATTATTACTTTTTCCTGCTATTCGATTAAAATTCACCCGAGAAACAAAATGTCAGTCATGAATAAACATGTTTCGGCCAAGTCAACATAACATTCCAAAATGGCTGGTACGAAAAGAAAATTCGTTAAAACGAGGCGGACTAATTTCTTTTTACAAATTGTTCTAATCCATTTACGAAACCGTGGACCCATTCAGGAGGGGGCGCGGGAGTGGAATAGGTCTACCGTGCGGTAACATACATTGCGTTTTTCAGCATTTACGTGGTTGCTTCAAAATACGCATCCAGGGCGCGTTGCACCAACTTGCGCTTACAGGCCGATCAACTTTAAATATGGCACCAGCAGCTGTGATTCCATACAAACTTATCAATGAAAAATGAAATGAAAATGAACAATTATTTATTCGAAATCTTACAAACTTTACAAATATGCAGGCTGGTGCCTCTTTTGCCTCCGGCGTTTATTGGCCCAAGTATATTAAGGCAATCAAGATGCCTGTGGCAAGGGACACCGCTCTTCCTTAGAGTTTAACATGATACAATAACAATCATAGGTTTTTTTTTTTAGTTAAGTGAACATTGCGTTTTTCAGCATTGACGCGGTTGCTTCAAAATACGCATTCAGGGCGCGTTGCACCAACTTACGCTTACGGGCCGATCAACGTTAAATATGGCGCTGGTAGCTGTGATTCCATACAAACTTGTCAATTCTTTCCATACATTCAGGTTTATCTTAGACCGTTTACGATTGAAGACGGTTTGGTGCAATTCTTACATGGATGGGCTTGTAAACAAAGAAGAAGTGAAGAAACTAATTTATAATAATATATTTTTCTGTTAGCAGTAAGTCACAGTTTAACGATGCTATTTTAATTTATTTACTACATTTTGTATAAGTATCTCAATAAATAAAATAAACATGAAAAATGCTCATACAGTTATCTCTTAGGCAGACGACGCAGCATGAAACTTTCTGGCGACGAGATATAATGAGAGCTGATGCCAATGATGATGACGATGATGTAGATGGGATAAAGGCCAGCAGAAGGGGAGACTCGGCTGCTTCAAACCATATCGGTATTCGTATGTAACGTCCTTTAAAACCAGTTTGTTTGTTTTTTTTTCAAATTGCACGTTTAGCAACCCGCTTCCTTATTTTGTAGTTCAATTTGTAATTTTTAATTTATTTAAAAATTTATTGCACAAGACAGACATTTACAAATGGCGAGCTTACTGCCCAAAGGCTTTCTCTACCAGCTGACGATTAGGCTAAACAGAGATTTATAAAGGCGCCAAGCAAAATTTATGATAATATATCTGTTATCACTATCATACATTTCGTTATCATTTTCTTCTCCATATTCTCTACATGAAGAAAAAAAAACAAATTTATTATACTTACATTATATTTATACACCTACATAAAAAAAATATACAGGCATATATATACTACTTCCTACATATTGAACACATACTTTAATTATACGGATGGATTCTAGTCAAATTCCTGTTAAAGTTGCTTACGCAGCTTCCGCTTGAAAGCAATCTGGATTGTTTTGTTATCCAAATTGTCCTTCGGTCAATAATTATTATCACCAAAAATTAATATTAATCCTTACAGTGTGAATGAAGCATGCCCTGCACTCAGCCTCTACGCCAAATTTTCCGCTACACGCAAGGTTATTCTACGAGCAAAGGTGAATCACGATAAAACTAAGCCTTGAAAACGTTAACACTTACACTGCTGGAACCCCGTAGTGGGCGCCTTGTTCGCAGGCACTTTCCTCTACTTAGCGGGAAATCAGCATCAACGAGCCTAGCGTTACCAAAATTTTGGCAGTAAATGTGTGCAAACCTCAAATCAAATTCTAAACGAAAGTGTTTCTATCTCTGGCTGTGTACCCAGTGCCAATGGCGTATAAGTACATTTAAGTGCAAAAATAATGTATCGATTTAATCCTCTCATATGTACCGAAACCTAAATCCGCCGACATAAGAGCGATGTGACATATTTCTGAGTAGGTTAGTTGTTTGCACCAATATGTTTACATTTGACTGTAGTATTCTCCAGCTATTGAAATACTGTTGTCAAGTGTAAATCTTCGGACGAAGTCCTCCGATTACGCAATTTGACATCAATTTCGGCGCAGTTGGTAGTGACCCTGCCTACAAAGTTGGCGGGTTAGAATCCGGGTATAGCTATTTTTTTGTGGGATGAACGCGAGAGTGAGTTCTGAAACTTTTAAGTCTTGGGTGTTTTCATTGTGTTTAGGAAATGAGTTATCTCATCATTATCATATTTTCAACCGAAAGACGTCCACTGCTGGACATAGGCCTCCCCCAAAGAGTGCCACAATGACCTGTCAGGTCATCAGTCTACCTACGCCACACCTGCCGGTACGTGGTCCCCACTCGAGAACCTTTCCGCCCAACGGCCATCGCTTCTACGTCTAATGTGGCCCGCCCACTGCCCCTTAAGTTTAGCGATTCGGGGGCTATATCGGTTGCCTTGGTTTTGCTGCGGGTAGCCTCATTTCTGATTCGATCACACAAACTCCCAGCATAGCCCTCTCCATTGCCCTTTGGGTGATTTTGAGACTTCTAATGAGGCCCAGAGTGAGCGACCACGTTTCAGTGCCATACGTCATCACTGGCAACACACACTGTTCAAATACTCTCGTCTTGAGACACTGTGGATTATGTATCTATTAAGTAACCGACCAGATCTATTTGTGTAAGATTGTGTCCCTAATATTCATCTATTTATTTATTTTGTTTGACGAGTAATGTAAATCAAACAGTGACAATCAAAACTTTGCCTGTCGCCTTCCCCCTTGAATCGGGGTGAAACGTCCAAAAGGCGACAATCAAAGAATATGAAAAAGTAGCCCCATAATAGCTTTACGCTTTCGTTCGTTAAATTAGTTGTGAAGTATTTTTGTAAGCTTACCTGTATTTGTTTATTGTTGGGTTTTTAATTTAATTTAATAGTGGAGGAACAAAAACAAGTAACAATCGATGGCAATACAACGGGAAAGTATTCTTAGGCTGGGCGCAAATGTTCGGTTTCCGCGTACGGTTTCCGGATTCCGTTTTTGACTTACAGCCATCGAGAGCGATAATTATTGTTCTGTGAACGCCTGCGAGCGCTATAAATCGAAAACCGAATTCGGAAACTACGCGAAAACCGAACGTTTGCGCTCAGTCTTAAATATATAATAATTATAAAATTCTTTAAGCAGTTTTCCGCGGATGCAAATTTTCAATATCTTGCAAAGGTGTAGGTTAAGTTAGTACATATAAATGAGTGAGAAATAAAATTTGATTCAAAAACATACAGGTTAACAATAAGTATGCTACGCCGTAGCGCGTAGTAGTTTTCCCGCTACATAGTATATTCTTAAGCGCAAAATACACACGCAAGAAATTGCATGCAAGTTTCACTACATTGCGGGGTATGATAAATCGATTGAAGAACTCGGTATACCAGTTACCCGCAATGTAATGAAACTTGCATGCAATTTCTTGCATGTGTAAATTGCGCTTTAGACGATAGAAAACGTACATCTACGCTTAACACTGTCACTGCCAGAAACCCACCGCTTACGCCGTAGTCGCTTTCCGCTACTTACGCGTAGCGATTCCTGGCAGTGAATGTGTTAAAAATAATAAAAAAAATGAATCGGGTGACCAATCCCTAAACGTTTACTCCACATAAACTGCAAAGCCTTATTCTTTATTCACTCCTCTAAACTCTCTAAAGGACTTCAAAGCGCCGCAAAGCCGTCGACGTGCCGAAAGTGACCGCAAATCCAACAACTATACTCTACGTCATAATTCTATAACCGATTATGAAAGGGATTAAGTCACACCACACAACTGGCGGTTGATTCCTTTTGTGAGTGAAACGCGTTAATTGAGGAGGCTATTCGTAATTCATGGGCAGGTCAGCGGGACATTACATGCCGCGAAACGAGTGAGGCGAGTGTAAGTGGACAAGGAGGCGGGTTAGGTGTGGCCAGTGCTACGTGTAAGCGGGAGTGAGTCTAATTAAAACAACACAAGTAAATTACTCAACATTTATTGCCGCTTATCGCTGCGAGCACACGAAAGAAAAGGTCGTCAGGTGAGGGTAGAAAGCCGTCTGATTTTAGCTAGTTGTAAGTAAGTATTGAGAGACTGAGGTATGCAAGTTGGAATGTAGGGACGATGACTGGAAAGGGAAGAGAGCTAGCTGATGTACTGAAGAGACGACGGGTAAATGTAGCTTTTCTGCAAGAGACAAAGTGAAATTGTGATAGGGCTAGAGAGATTGGGGAAGGATATAAGTTCTACTATTGTGGAAGTGATGGCAAACGTAATGGCGTTGGCATAGTGTTAGACCACAGGCTGAAACAAGGGGTAACGAATGTCAGTAGAAAGAGTGATAGAATAATTGCGATGAAAGTAATGCTGGAGAACGTAATACTAAATTTTATAAGTGTGTATGCTCCTCAGAGTGGATGTTATGACGGAGTGAAAGAGGAGTTTTGGGAGGATTGTGATGCAGTAATAATGGAAGTTCCAGAAAACGAAGAAATATATGTAGGTGGAGATTTTAATGGACATGTGGGAAGAATGAATGTGGGTTATGAAATGGTACATGGAGGTTTGGGCTACGGGAACCGAAATAATGAGGGAGAAACCTTGTGACAAGCTGTTTCCGCGTTTGACTTGGCAATTACTAACACTTGGTTCAAAAAAAGAAAGGAACATCTTATAACTTACAAAAGTGGCCACCACATGACGCAGATTGATTACTTTCTCGTAAAAAGGAATAAAATCAACTGCGTCAAAGACTGTAACATAATACCAGGTGAACATTTGGTTACACAGCACAGGCTACTAGTTATAGAAGTGAATATAAAAGTCCAGTCACACTTAAGAAAACAACGGCCCCCTCCCAAAACAAAATGGTATATGCTTGAAAAGAGAGAGTATGCAAGTAAATTCAAGGAGCGCGTTGTAGATAAAATGATAGGCATGGAAAATTTGGAAGGATTAAATGTGAATGAAAGTTGGAAAGAAATAGCAAATTGTATACGAGGTGTAGCGAAAAATGTTTTTGGAGAATCGAAAGGGAAATGCATGATAGATAAGGAAACGTGGTGGTGGGATGAGGACGTGCAAGAAAAACTTAAACAAAAGAAACAAGCATTTAAAGACTGGCAAGATGTTGAAAGTGGGTTTGAAAGTGTGAAAGAAGTAAAGAGAAATGTGTACAAGGAGCGTAAGAAAGAAGCAAAGCGAGCGGTTGCAATCGCCAGAGCAGCAGCACAGGACATCTTATACGATTCACTAGATAGTCCAAAAGGCGAAAAACAGCTGTATCGCTTAGCACGAATGAGAGAAAGGAATACAAGAGATATTTCTCATATAAAATGTGTGAAAGATGATGCAGGAAAGGTTTTGGTGAAAGATGATGTCATTAAAGAACGTTGGAAAGCTTACTTTGAACGGTTGATGAACGAAAAAAATCCCTGGAGCAAAGTGCTCCAAAACCAGCGGGTAAATATAGGTCTAATAAGAGAAATAGGTATGGATGAAGTAAGAAAAGCTGTGAGAAGTATGAAAAATGGTAGGCCTGTAGGACCGGATCATATACCAATAGAAGTTTGGAAGATACTGAGTGAGGATGGATGTAAGTAGCTGACTTTATTTTTCAATAAAATGTTGCATGAAGAGACTATCCCCGACGAATGGTGCGACAATTTTTTGGTGCCCATTTTTAAAAATAAAGGAGATGTACAAGATTGCAATAATTATAGAGGAATAAAGCTCATGTCACATAGCATGAAAGTATGGGAGAAAGTGATAGAAAGGCGACTGAGAAATGAGAGTGTTATAACGCAAAACCAATTCGGTTTTATGCCGGGTCGAGGTACAGCAGACGCCATTTTCTCACTTCGCCAATTGTGCGAAAAATACAGGAACGCACGGAAAAACCTGCATATGGTGTTTGTTGACCTCGAAAAGGCATATGATCGAGTACCGCGTGAGGTTTTGTGGTGGGCCTTGAAAGAGAAAATTGTGCCTCTGAAGTATGTGGAGCTCATTCGGTCTATGTATGCCAGATGTTGTACACGCGTCCGGTCGGCGCTGGCACCACAGACAGGTTCAGTGTCACGGTGGGCTTACACCAGGGATCAGCTTTAAGCCCATACCTCTTCTTGTTGATTATGGACGCTCTGTCGTCGGACATATAGAAGGAGGCACCCTGGTGTATGCTCTTCGCCGATGATATTGTTCTTGTCGGCGAAGACGCATACGAGGTACAGAGCAGACTGGAGAAGTGGCGACAAAGACTGGAGAATCTTGGCCTGAAGATCAGCAGATCCAAAACTGAGCACATGTTTTGCGATTTCGGCGGTCCCTCCAGTTTGACGGCCATACAGCTAGATGGCGCTACGCTCCCAGTCTGCTCCGACTTTAAGTACCTCGGTTCGCTTCTACAGTGTGATGGTGATATCGACCGTGATGTGAAAAACCGAATGAGCGGTGGGTGGATGAAATGGCGACAGGTCTCCGGAACAATATGCGATGGCAGAATGCCTCTTAGGTTGAAGGGCAAAATCTATAAGACCATTGTGACGCCTGTCGTCATGTATGGATCTGAATGTTGGGCGTTAAAGGTGACGGATGAAAAGAGACTGCATGTTACGGAGACGAGAATGTTAAGATGGATGTGTGGTGTGACGAAAATGGACAAAATAAGAAATGAGTATATTAGAGGAAGCCTGAAAGTATCTCCTATAAGTAGCCCCTATCATCGACAAATTGAGATCCCATCGCCTTGCGTGGCATATTATGCGGAGGGATGACAGTCATGTGACCAAAAGAGTGTTAGGTATGAACGTGGAGGGATGGAAGAAACGAGGTAGGCCAAGGAAAAGGTGGATGGACTGTGTGAGAGAGGATATGAAGAGGAAGGAAGTAAGTGACGAGATGACGAGTGACGGGGAGTTATGGAAGAAAAGGACATGCTGCGCCGACCCCAAATAAATGGGATAAGGGCAAGAAAATGATGTAAGTAAGTATTTGATAGGCCGAGCCATTTTATGAACTTTAAGTTTTACCGATTTACAGGAATCAAAGATAATCAGTTTGTATTAATTAACAGTTAATTAAGATGTATTTTAAGTTTGCAAGTGCAGCAATATTAGGGTAAAAGAAGGAGAACTGAGGGGTAATCACGTAACGTTCCGAACGCGCGTCGGTACAATTTAACTGTAAATTTTCCATATAAAAAGTGACATTTAGACCTACCCGACGTTCGTACAATGCGTTACGTGATCGACCTACAGTAGTGGCAGGTTGCCAGCCTGTAATCCGCAATACACTATAACCCTATCAGTCGACTATTACGACACCCCGTCACTTATCAAATAGTGACTTTAGTTATGTTATATCATTGGAAGGCTTTTATATTTTTAATTGCTAGTAAATCTAATTTAAAATAATTATAATGAAGTCGTGCTAAAGTCTTCAAATGACAGTCAAATGTTTTACTTTTATATAGCCAAGTTTTAACTTGTTTCGTCGAAATAACGTATTTTACGTAATTTTCATAGTACGAGTAATTGAATTGAATTGAATTGAAAACATTTATTTCAGGCAGAGCCCATAAGGTGTTAGTAGTACAATAGTTAGACATAACTTACAAAACTATTGTAAAATAAAATAACGACCGTATAAAATGGTTTTATTTCTCATAATAGCAAAGGCCATAACTAATAATTGCCAAGTATATCCGCCATCAGTCATGAACCTACAAAATAATTATCAAAAGATACATTTAGGTTTCAATGTCATAATTATAGAATAGGTACTTACACAAAAAAAAAAATTTAAAGAAAGTGAGTGCAATACTGTAAAAGTCATAAAAATTGTAACTTATTTTTTTATCAAAAAGATTAAAATAGATAAAAGTTACAGTACAAACGAAAGTAAAATCAAATAATTATTTTCTCTATGTCAATTTCTGTTGTCTTCTATGATTACTAATTTCATTGTCATATAAGTATGCCACTCCACTGCCATATCTAGTAATTTACTCGTACATACATTCGTGTACATAAGTGCGCAAGACCAACAATCGCCGCTGAAACGAGCAAGGGAATTTAAAGGGTCCTTTAGTGCAAATTAAATAGGCTTAAATAAAGGCTAGTTAAGTGCAATTTGTACGTGCCCACCATTCCGCGCGAGCAATGAAGGTCCAGATATTCACTTGTTGCGGACTGTTGTGGGCTTTGTGGCTAATAGCTCAGTAGTGGAACCGGATTTTGGCCCTAGAAGTTTTGATAATTCTAAAGTTGGAAAAGTTATGCTTATATGACATATGACTTATTTTCAAGCATATTTGTATTATATGAAGAAAAGTTAGAACGAGGGTTAGATATAAATTAGGTATTTATTTATTTTTATTGATGATTTGTGAATATTGAATTAAAGTGCAAAGTTTAAGCTTCATCGTTTATGATATGTATGACGCTTTACACTGTTAAGTTTTTAGAAAAAAAAAACACCCGCGACTACGTCAAACCAGAATTAGCTTGTTATTTAGTCGATATTGAATTAGAGTTTTAAAAATCCACAACAATATCTCTAAATTCTTAAGTTAATAGACAAAGCCAAAAGTTTAGAGGAATAAGATAAAAGCTTTAAAATTAATACGCATTTTTTATCCTGTAAGATCTAATATTGAATTAGAGTCTATTAAAATAAGTCTAATACTATAAAAGAATATATGCAGCCATATTATGGAAAGTAAGAAATTTCTGTGTATAGTTTGCATCATAAACGCATATTATTAAAAAAAGGCGCGAAAACCAAGCCGCGCTACAAGTTGTAGCTACGGCGGAGCAGATCTTAGTCGACCTTGCGAGCTATCGCTTGCTAGGTATCCCTCGCCGCGCCCGCGCGCCCCCGTTCTGCCGCATTTAAAAAAAAACCATTTTTCGTATTTATATGTTTAAAATAGGGAAGGCGCAAAAACTTTTTATGTATAGTTTATGAGATTTTTTGGGGGCAAAACCCAGATTCGAGCATAGTAAAACATATGTAAAAAAAAATTTAAAGTGGCCAGATTCAAATGAAACAAATATATGTTATAAAAATCGTCTATTTAAACAGCTCTTTCAAAAAACTAACCAAAATAGTTTTTGAAAACCTTCCTTCAGGAAAATACGTATAACAGCACTGTTACAATATTAGTGATGGTTTACGTGTAAAGGTATAAGGCGGTTTTATGTTTCGGAGATATTCAATGTTTGGAAAAGCGGATGAAAAGGAAGATTTTTTATTATAGCTATGTCAAAACCTATAAGATGTAACATTAGTTTACCTATTTTTAATTTTATTATGTACAATAAAAATTTACAGATACTGTTTTTTATGAAAAAATCTGCATGGAATAATGTGAAGTTACAGAAGTTAATTTAAAATTGTTATTAGTAGCGTCCAGACAAAAGTGGTGGCAAATTTCGCACAGGGAGTAAAATGGAGTCGTTGTTTTTTATTTACTTTTTACGGTTGAATGAATACATTATTTATTTAATTTATATTTTTAGAGTATTAAACAATAATGTAATTTGGATATCAAAAATAAAAATATATCCAAATTATATTAAGTATTTTAAATATATTTTATTGCAATTTATGGCTTGCAGTAGTTGCAGTACACGAAACAGTTGATAATGTGGCCAAAGGCCCTGATAATAGTACTTGCAGTAGTCATTTTTGAGATTTTCACTTTTCTGCAAAAATGAAATCACAAGCCTAAAAAAAAATTTCAGATCTTTTTTTATATTTCAAACATGTTTCTTATCTAACCAAAAACGCAGTACTTTCACAAAAATATTACTTATGCTAACAAGATCTACAGCATTCAGCATGTGCTAGAAGGTTGTGAAGTACTTGCTACGTTTACTGCAGATTCATTAGGCATATAACTTTTTTGCAACGAATACTAACTAAAGCCAAACGCAGTATTCAAAATTACTGCGTTTGAGTTTAGCGAGAAAACCAAAGAGCTACTCTTGCCACGCTAAAAGTACTTAAACGCAGTACTTATTCCACAGTGCTGCGCTTAAGAGTATCGAGAGGTATTCGAGAGTAACATAAAGCTACGCATGGACCGAAGCCACACGGTACAGTGCCGCATTTCGTGCTAGCAAATCAGAGTGAAATATTTGCACTTGATTTGGTTACACCTCGTATAATTCAAAAGAGTGATTGATGGCTTGATGAGTGGAGGTGTTTTATATTAATAGACTTTAATAAAAAAATGTTCCTGAAACACATTTTATAGACTATTAAAAATAATAATTTGATACGCTGATAAGAAAAATATTCATTTTTTCTAGTACCTACCTAAAATCAATTTTATTTCGTCTCTTCATCACTTCAATATTTGTCTGAAGTTAAATCTTACCAACACTTATTTATTACTAGGTATAAAAATAGAGCATGATTGCGAACTAGAAACGCAGTATTTAACATGTGCTAGGTGATTTTGCAGTAATAAACACAAATACTGCATTAAGCCTTAGTGATACTGTAATGCCTGCAAACCCAGATCATCATATTAGCCGAAAGACGTCCACTGCTGGACATAGGCCTAACTGCAAACCCATATAGTTGATGAAAATGCAGTACTGCGTATTTTATCTAAATAAGGTAGTAAAGTAAGAAATATTTAAATCTAAAGATTTATTTTTTTAACAATTTTTCAGTACCTACACTTCAAAAGTTATATAACATAGATTTGTTGTATAGATACCAAAAAATATGTTTACCGCGTTTATTTCGAAACCACCATTTTGCAAGTAGGTACTGCGTTTGCAATAAGAAGGGCAGATTTGTTAGCGTACAAAGGCGTAAATGCCAACACAATGGCATATGTAGTCTGTAGTAGACGAAAGATTGAAATTTTTGTGGAAAGATAACTTAAACAAAAATCGCCGTTATCGCCGCAACAAGGCGGCCGGCCGAACTTTAGCGTTATATACAGGTTGTATTATTCAAACGGGGCAGTAACGGAAAATCCGAAACTATAAGAGATACGAAAAGTCACGAGACTTATCGAGTTTATGGTAAACTATGAAAATAAACAGTCATAAATTCTGGAAAAACATAAAATCCAGTTCAGGAATTTCCGATATTTTGAGTGTAACAATTCCGGAATTGCGAAAGTCCGGAATTGTAAGGGAAAATTGTTGCTAAGGAACCCTGTATCTACAATCACAGGAAAATGCCTAATTTCATAGTTTGATGTACGAAAATGGATTTCCCCATACTAAGCTCCTTAGTAAGTATGGGGAGAATAACTGTGGCGTCAGAAACTAGACAAAATTGGTAAATTCGTGGTTTTTTTTTAATTTATTTTCATTATTTACACCAATCTTTTCAAAGCTGTAATAAAAATATAATTCCCATACTTACTCATTGTAGGTAAGTACACTGTTTGTGCGGGGAGATCCATTTCCGTACATTAAACTATGAAATTCAGCATCTTCCTGGGATTGTAGATACAGGGTTTCTTAGCACCAATTCTTCCTTACATTACACTATTAATTTACGCAAAATAACGCACTCTGATTTTTAGACAGATTTGACCGGATTCGATTCCCGGCTGTGTATGAGGCTTTTTTGAAATTATTTGAATGCAGTTTTGATTTTTTTCTAAAATCGGTCTCGTAACTCCTTATAGAGCAAATTTCCGTATATCTTATAGTTTCGGATATTCCCTCACTGCCCCGTTTGAATAATATACCCTGTAATGCATGTCTACCCACTATGATTTTTGTACAACAACTTATAACTTTTCTCATGTAAGTGAAATATGTTGATTCTTTATGAAAAATAAAGTTCTTTAAACATAAAATGTAAATACATGTACATTTTCATTTCAAAAACTTAATATCTAGTCGCAAGAGAATAAAAAAAATTAAGAGAAATAAATCATTCAATCAGTATTTGTTTAGTCATAAAAATATCTAGGCGACTCTACTACCTTCTGTGTGAAATCTGCCACCACTTGTCCGTACCCTAGTTATTATGTATATACCTACAATTACAAATATGAATGAATTGCAAATGTTGCAATTATAATTTTGTTGTAAAAAGTTGTATTTTTGTTATTTGTTACCATTGTGTAAGCCACCAATACTTACTTTAACATAAAACAATAAGTAAAAACCTACTTTATAATGGACTTAACGCCGACGAAACCGCGGGCAATTCCTAGTATAGTAATAAATAAGGGTAAGTTTCGTCTTTGTATTTCCATTAGCGTACTTAAAACAAAATAACAATTTTCCATTGATATTAGTTTAAAACATGCTTTGCGGTTTTTTTTATGGATGAGTTAAGGGCACCCCGCTGCCCCGCCACCGCTGATCGCTGCCTGGTGCCACAGCGCCACAGCGCACAGCACGGCGCGCGCATACAATACAGCGCGTTTGAAACGTAGTAATATAGGCACGGAATGCTTACCTATACATATCAGTATTTAGTGTCGCCGTGATTCTATATTTCTAAACTTTTGTTTGGTAACTGAGATCATTGTCAAGACCGTTTATTATTAACTCTACAAACTCTAATTCAATATTGGCTATACTGCTTAACCAGAAATAAATATCTACACAAGCCAATTGTCTACACATCTAACTTTTTTCCAGGATATTAAGTGGATCGATTACATCATAATTTAACAATATCAGCTACTCTCATTCTTTATTTGCAAAATTATTTGCATTTTTTTGTTCACCAAAATGCAGATGTTCCAGACTTCTAAAAACAGATTATTTTAAAGAAACTAAAGTGTTATTGGATATGTTACAGTTTTTTGTAACTCTCATTCTATATTTACATAGTTCTTGGCTAAAAATAAAATATGTCAATATAACCGAAAGCCGAACCTAAAAACTTCTAACTTTTTGTATAAGTATTATTTAACATGCCTCCAATGACATATCAAAAAAGAAAAAACTTTAATGTTATCAAAACCCATTTTTGTTCAGCCGCTGGTCTATAAGACGAAGTAGAGCTTGCACCACAAATAATGCGATTTACATATATATATATATATGTAAAAATAAATACTATTTATGACCTCCTTCGATAAAGCACGCGTGACACTGGCGGTAAAGTAGCGTGCGCTGTCAAGTGTCAATACTGTCAAGATTGAGAGGTTGAAGAAATGTGTTAAGGCGTAAAATATAATTTGATTGTTATTCAGAACAATTGTTGATAAAGGATTGACGAAAGGATAAATAAACTTAAAATGTCGTTTCTTTGTTTACAGGTGAGATTTTAGTTGTTAGTTAGTACTAGTAATTGTAATGTAGTTCGGGAATATAAACCCTTACTTATAGAATAAAACTTTGCTTACAGAGCAACACAATGGTTTATTTTATCCACATAATATAACAAAATTGTTATTATATATATATATATATATACATGTAAATTATAAGTTTATAAACTAACAAAAAAATATGCGGTAAATTGTGAACGGTTTTGACAGTTCACAATAAATTTTTCGACAGTTTATAATATCGCGAGTTAGATTATAAACTGACGGTTTTCACAATCTCACGGTGACTTATACATATTATGTAGATTCACGCCTTTATTCCCAAAAGGGGTACGAAGAGCACATGAAACTTATGTTGCCACTTTTAGCATAAATCTGGATATAAAAGATAAACAAAATGTGATGTCGCAGTGATAGGTTGCTAGCCCATCGCCCACAACACACTTCAACCCTGTTCCCTTAGTCGACTCTTACGACACCCACGGCAAGAAGGGGTGGTGCCGGACACCACACGGGATAATGCTATTTTATTCATAATAATAAAATTTTAATTTTATAGTTCTTGCGACATATTCCACAATAATATATCTCGTGTCGTACAGATAAGTTACTGCCGCTCTAAATAGGACTGACGTTTTGAATTGAATCTTATGGGTCCTAATACCGGTAAGCATGTAACAATTTTGGACGGCCTCACAAATTAACATTAATATTCTGAAAATATACACATTTCCTTTTTGTGTAATGATTTGATAAATGATAGTTATCAAAACCACTTAATATTGCTAACAAAGTCGTATTCTAGAGCTATGTGGAAAATACTACGCCTAAAAAGAAGAAATGGCGCGCCGCGTTGGTCGCACGAAAAATCTCGAGTTAGTATACTTAATAGTAGTTTATGTGACTTTACATAATGAAGGGCATTAAACACGAGTTTAATGCCTAATTATGTACAGTCACCGGCATCAATATATGATGGAACAAAGGCCGCAAAAATATCTGACACGCTCTAACGGCTCTAGGAATAGAGTTGTCATCAGATATTTTTGCGGCCTTCGTTACATCATATATTGATGCCGGTGACTGTACAGTTACATATATTACTTTATCTACCCACACATTATAAATCATCAATGATGTGTTCGGGAACCATTAGAATAACCGCCATTGCACCGCCATGGCCGACTAGACTTCAATCAAACCATGACCATGACCAACTAGATTTCCGTAATAGTATGTTTTTTTTTAATGTACTTTTTAGTTTTGTGTTTGTTGTTTTTTTCTTGTTGTGTAACTAGTGTGTATGTAGCAAACAAATAAATGAGTTATCTATCATAATAACATCGATACCTATGTTATTATGATTTTTGATAACATTGGCACAGATAAAACGCTGATGTTACGTTAGTGGTTGCAATAATGGTGGTCATTATATATGATTTCCGAACACATTATAGAGGATTTATGATATGGGTGTAGATAAAACAATTTTATGTCGAGAAAATGAAAAAATCTTCAGATGTCATTACAGTGCACAAGTAGGAAACATTCCCCTCCCTTCTATAATCATCCGTGAAATAAACTTGATGCCAACATTCCAGATTTGCTCGGCATATGCGCCTCAATCTTCCAAACAAACGAAGCGAGAAAATAATATTTCACCGCACGAGTTATAATGTGTAACAAAAGCATAACATTCCGGATGGCTTAACCGTATCAAAGGAAGTAGCCGGGGGTGCATTCGGCGCGCATCGGACACAGGTCTCCCCGCGTGTACAGAATACTTAAGATCTTTACGGTTTCTAATCTAAACTTTTAGCAGCATCACAAGATCAGTCCATGTACAGCATCATTCAGCACCAGGTAGGTGCAAAAATATTTACACTGCTACACTATTCAAAAGTATCATGTATAAAAGTATTGACTGCTCTTGACACCTCCAACTGTGGGTGATTGTATGTATATTCCAATCATTATAAATAAATAAATAAATATTACGGGACAATCTTACACAAATCAACCTAGGCCCACGGTAAGCTCAATAAGGCTTGTGTTGTGGGTACTAGGCGATGATATATATAATAGATAAATACATATAGATACTTATATACATATATAACATCCATAACTCAGGAACAAATATTCGTGATAAACACACAAATAAATGCCCTGACCGGGATTCGAACCCGGGACCTCCAGCTTCGTAGGCAGAGTCACTACCAACTGGGCTACGGAGGCCGTAAAATCATTAGCTTTGTGGCACCTGTCAATCAAGTAAGTAAAGCTTAAGTTGGTTTTGACTTGACTCTTTCAGTGACGTGTGTGTGTTTCAAAATATAAAATTGATGCTTATTCGTCAGACCAAGAAAAAAAGATAGACGGAGCATGACGAACAACCTAGTGAAGCCAGTTTTCAACCAAGCCAAATAAGTTTAGCACACTCTCACGCACACATGAACAAATTAAATTGCATAAAACTCGATATAGGTGATCTTCGCAGCATTGTGACACGTGCTGAAGAGTTTTGTGCAATTTTGATTGCATAATGTGTGCGTGAGCGTCCGCTAAACTTATTTGGCTTGGTTGAAAACTGGCTTCACTAGGTTGTTCGTAAAGCTCTGTATCTTTTTTCTTGGCCTGAGGCTTATTCCTTATATTACTACATATACCATAGCCTATGTACGCTTTAGGGCTGCAGAAGAATCACAACCGCGTTGCCGACCCTATATTGATTTGAGGATTCATTGTGTTGAGACAAATTTAATGCAGGTCACTTGCTCCCAACACAGCACATCCCTGAGAGCTCTGGCAACCCTACTATAATTTAAGTGAAAATGCTTTTATGTTTTACCATGAAATCTTCTTCAGGTAGATAAAGAAAACTAAATTGACACCACAAACTAAAATAAACCTCGAGAGCTCTTCATTCGCTGGAAAACTCTGGTTCTAAGAATGGTTATTTCATCTGTTTCCTAGAAAGAACCCGGTGCAATAGAATATTTTGAAAATAAACTGAAGTATAAACAAACGAGCTATCAACCTGCAAAGTATACCTCCTAGCTTTAACTTGGTTTAATAAGAACCAGCCGGTATCCTGATATCAAAGTCACAAATCAAATGCTTTCAATCACTTTAATCAAAACGTCCAACGGCTAATCAATCAGTCAACGTTCGTCATTTAAACATCTGAAATGAATCTAATTTCCTCGGATAAAATTCCAATTTTGCCTTTCGGAATCTTTGCAAATCTTAAAAATACTTCTGGATTCCGATTACTTAAAACGTTTTAACGGAGACTTTCATTTGTGATGTTTAACAAAGGGATCTGCTTCACGATTGACTTGAGCAGTTCAAAGGGCGAAGGGATGGCGAAATTAACGCAATGTAGGGTGTGCAATGGAGGAGCAATAGCTTCAAAGGGCGAATAATTTCCCTATTTTCTTTAAAAAAAATCATACGCGATGTGAGGAACTGGTGATGAGGTATAAAATATTATGCAGACGTGATGCTCAACATATCCATTTTTTTATCTTGTAATTTAATATAACGGGGGATTAAGTATCTTCCTTTTTTAAGTTTCTAATATAAGACATTATTTTGCTTATTAGCACAGTTTGGACTTGGAATTTTTTACATCACAAAATATTTACGTTGTCTTTGCGTAATACTGTGCACTTACAGGCCACACTAGAGTTAATAACCCAGAGATACATCAATGAATCAACCAGCATTTGTGAAATAAAACATGCGACTGATCGTTAAGCTTTTTAAAAAGCAAGCACAGTCATTTGGCCTTCGAACTTTGGCCTAGTTTGGTTCCTGGCAAGATAATTATATTTCGAAGTTGACGTTCCATCAGCGCTGTTAAGAACCCAGATCCCAAACAACTCGCCGTCCTCCAGGTAACTTACGCTGTCTCGAAGTGGAAGTGCACTTTCGACTTCACCAATTACGCGCCGCACTCAACATTTAACCGTTGCTAATTGAGCGCATCACAATGCAGACCCGAGACTTCGTAGCATTTCCATCTGGACGAATCGGTTTTTGTGGGTTCCCCTTAGCGCCAAGGATGTTGCTAACTGAGGTCGCTAAGTAGAGTTCTGCAAAGAACTAAGGCACATGCCATATATCGTTGATACTGTCACGTTTTTCATTAGCGGAGTGTGGCCCATAATTTTATTTTCAACTATCACATTATCTTAAGTGTCATTTCTTCCGTTACAATAATTTCCCAATGCTCTATGTTTCTGTGGCATTTTTTAGGATTTTTTTTTCTCTTCTTGCATATTTTGTCAATCTAGCAAGGTAAATATTTCTTTTAAGCCTGTAAGCGCTGTAGCGCAGCCTTTGTTTCTTCATTTCGTAGGTCTAGAAATAACTACTTAAGACAATTTCTTCTACGCAAGACGAATACAAAGTGATGATACTGATGACCGATACTAAATGATGGTGAATTAAAGCTTACAATAAAGCTATTTTGGTAAAAAAAAACAAGCAAAGTAACGGTGAAATAAGGTCCTTGATGAAGGTTGCAAGTGGAACAAGCTCTCGGTTCACGCTCCAATGAATAAATAAATAGCTTTCAATGGGCTGAACCAGTCGAAGTGTTCACGCGAATACTGTGAAGCAATTTCTTTAATGACATAACTGAGTTTGCGATTTTTGCGCCAAAAAACATTACGATACCTGATATTTTCAAAAAATCTTAACAGGTTAAGTTCAATGATGACGCAAGCTTAATGTACAGTGCGGCACTCGATATGTCTGAACCTTATTTGTGCGTGGCATTTGAATAGCTGGCTCGAATGCCTTCTCAGGACAGGAGGAGAAATTATGAAGAGAACGGTTATGGATCAGGAACTCCTGTTACCCATGTGGATGATGGCTAAACAGGAGTTACATGGTAACTCCTCTTACCATGCAACTCCTGCTTAAGCCATCTTATTTCTGTCATAAGATCCTGAGCCGTGGTCTTGGAAACTAAAACCAAATAAATGTTTAAAGGTACTTTTAAGGGAGAAAATAGGCAAAAGTTCACAACGCGTATTCGAAGTTTTTGAATAAAGAAAACTTCAGCCCTGGATGGGTTCCAGTTGGTTCCATGCGTAAGTACAACGTTTCGAAGCAAAGTAATAAAACCATCTTGAATTAAAAAGCGAAAAACAGTCTGGTTTCATTGTCTCCGTACAGAAACTTTTATGATTTACGCTGTAAATGTAAACGTAACATTTTTATTAGTATTACTTCGTTTTCTACTCGGATGCTACAACTATAAAGTCGAGGACTTTGCCCATAAATAATGAGTGGTTCGTGCGAAGCTACAGGCAAAAACTATTTGATCGTAAAAAGTCTTACAGTCGAAATTAAGCTGAAAGTTTATTGAAGTACGGTTTACATTGGCCCGAAGCAAGTGATGGGACTTTTACTTGTGATTACCTTGCCTAAACAGACGATACGTTTAGAATTCTAGGACTAAAAGATTGAACGTTTTTTTATATGCACGGTGTCTTTTCTAAGTCTTTAAGTACCAAAAGACTTAAATATTGCCAATACTTATAAGTATTTTTAAGTTCCTATGAAGAAACAGAGGCCTTATTCACGTCCACGACATTTAAATGGCGACTAATACACGATTTTACGACACGGTGTTGATGTCACCACCTCACGGGCTAGTCGGCTATACCTACTATCAAATATGTTGCCATCCAAATTGCAATGAATTATGGATAGATGAAAACGTGAGATAATATTGTTATAGCAACGTTTCATACTATGAGTCGTCAATTTTGCTAATTCCCAAAATTGGTTCTATTGGTATCAGAGCTTGAGCTTGCTGAGAGTTTTACAATCGGCGCTAAATATATGTTAACACTTGCACTCTGTTCGTTTGTGATAAGATGAAATACCTACTTTTAACATAGAAATATGATATTCATTTGACAAATTCGGGTCTCGTAGCTCGACTTGATAGATCTACACTGTCAGCCCAATATTGATATCAATCGGTTGAAGAAGGGGTGAATAGTACAGTCGCAGAATGAAAAGGTTGACCAGTTTTCAGATGAATTCATTTACGCATTGCAAGCACATGTTACCTTTTTAAACTGTGTAACAGACGAGAGTGTTTTATTTAAAATTATGATTTGAATGAGGTCAATGGGGTAGGCAACTGTCAAACTGACAGCACCAATAATGGTCCTTAAAAAAGCTAAATTTGTATGGCGGGAAGAAGTATTTATTTATTTCGTGAAAATGGCTCTATGTTTCGTCCTGAATTGGTCCGAAGTGGGACTCCGCTGTTTTACGAAAAAGGCTAAAAGTAAAAGGTTGTGGATTAATGCTATGGCGAAGATTTTTGCCTAAAAACTGTATATTTATTTACGACGATTACGTATGGCATTGAAAACAGAAACATAATAAGTACAGCTATGAATTATTTCTAAGGTCTATCAGCCACTTTTTTTTTTTGATTTATTTATTACAATTATTTTTACATAGTTACTGTGTTACACATAAAGCCACTATTTAAAACCTGGAAGGTTTAGGCAATAGTTGGCGAGATCGCGCGGTACATCCCGCGTTCCTTAATTTAGTTAAGTATAATATAACAAATTGCTAATATGGACTTAGGTAGTACTTTTTAAGTAGCTTCTTCTTCTTACATTTGTCATGACAACTAATGGTATCGGTGAGGTCATGTAATAAGTTCTTGGGCAGGTTATTTAAGATAGATGGAAGTAAGTGAATAATAGTTCTGTTACCATAAGTGTTAATGTTGCGTGGCAACAGGTATGGTGGCAAGTAATCTAACGTACGTAAATTATTAGGGCGTGTTTTTTTTCTAATGAGGGTATGATTTCACATTCCTCAGTTAGTAAGGACAAACAAAATCTATTGAACACGTTAATGACCTTGCAGTGTTTGAATAGGCCTGTTTTATTATCACGGTATTTTGTTTTAACAGTATTAGGTACAATTGTTTTTAACAGTGCAAGTTGCAATTTATATTTTGTATGTCCTCCCGTAACTTGTAATACCATAGCATATAATTGAATCTGCAAGTGATAGGTAAAGCATTCGTAGTATACTATATGGTAGTTTATATTTTAAGATTGCCATATTAGCTAATATACATCTCAGTTTTGAACATACGTGGTCCACATGGGGTTTCCAATTAAATGTATTGTCTATAATTAATCCTAGGTACATGTGTTGGGGAACAAGCTCGAGCGCCTCACATTTACAGCTACTGTTAGGGTTATGTAGATAGTGATGATCGTGTGCTATGATTGTCTTTGACTTGACTTGATTGCTTTGTCGCCAAGGGTGATCAGGTCAAAACTGTATATGGTTTCCGTACATAGTTAGGTACGGTCTGCCTCACAAGGGGCTTAACACGTTTGTACCGTGTCTCATTAAACGTCATGTTAAACTGCCATATGAAGTTGTGAAACTAGTGAAAACGACAAGGTACTTAGGTGTTCAGCAACTTATACAATACAACTGTACAATTGATCTTCTGTCTCTTTCTCTCATCGTATGGAATCTAGAAGAGCGCCATCTACAATTAGCTGTCACCGGCCTTCCCCATTTTCAAAGTGGACGTATCTGTAGGCAATGAAGTGAAATGACATTCATTATGACGGAATCTTTCATACTTGGTCGATAAAGCAGATACTGATAGGCGTTCACTGATTAGGGGCCGCACGGTCCGGCGTCCTAGGCACACACTCACGGATCCGGACGACGAAATCACAGAGTCCATCGAAAGATGGAAGGCTGCGCTTTCGGCGTCCAACTCAGCGCGTACACTACAGCGTTCCCGCCGGCGGGGACGTCCACCGCGTGATCGCGACAACACAGACACTTAAAGTCCATATTCGTCCCGGTACCGCCGCATACAGGGTAGAGTCAGTCCGACAAACCCGACCGATGTCTGGCCTAGCTGAGTTTCTTGCTGGACTCTTCTCAGCTAGGGTAGGTTTTAGCGTACCAGCAATCCCAGTAGTTCATCACCACTCACACCTCAGATTCGGTTGAAACCGTTCAACCAATCTCACTGGAGCGCAAACTTTTAGAGTATTCCAGTGTTTACCCCTTCCGCGTGGTCGTGCCGGAGGTTCCCCTTGGATGTTCCCCAAGCTACCCTCCAACCACGCAATTCGACTGCTATATTGGGTTCGTCCTATCATAGCAACAGTCAGGTTAAAAAAAAAAGATACTGATAACTTATACTGGTAGTCCAGGCAATGAACTGACAACTTGTATGGAAAAAAAATCAAGTTTGGAAATAATTTATAATAACCAATTTTTTCTATGTAATGGGTATATCATAGATTAAATAGTTAGCTAGCAACAAAATCCAACAAACTTACGGACATCAAAGAAATTATAACTTATGAAGCTTCTGAAAGGTCAGAAAAAATATGAATTAATGGTTTTATCTTTATTTTGGTTCATTTGCATTTGCTCTATAATATTCAAGATAAATGATAATAAAAAAATAATTGATGCTTTATCTATATAATTACTTCCGGATGGAAATTTTGTTGGATTCTTGCATAAATCATCTTAGAATAACGTTTTAAAATGAAATAAACAAAAATAACGCTATTATAAATTATTGTTTTTATAATTAAACGATTCTTGCATAAATCATCTTAGAATAACGTTTTAAAATGAAATAAACAAAAATAACGCTATTATAAATTATTGTTTTTATAATTAAACGATTCTTGCATAAATCATCTTAGAATAACGTTTTAAAATGAAATAAACAAAAATAACGCTATTATAAATTATTGTTTTTCAAAACCGTATTTTGCCTGGAGTACTGAGCAAGAAGAAACGTTGTCTCTCGCCTTAACACTGTTTTTATAGTCTGTAATAGACTGAAAGGCCTATGATAATGATGATGATTATGATGATACTGAACAAGCAAAAACAGATCTTAAGGTGGTCAACCTTTTCATTCCGCGACTGTACATTTCTGACGTCGCATGGAAAAAACAGTAAAATACGAATGTATTCTTACACAAATGTTAATGTTCTTGTGGTTTGCTGGTCGCATACTATTGTGACGTACTTCTCTTATTATTCTTAGTCGTATTGACGTGAACCTGTTTCAAGATCTTGTCATACCTACCTACACTTAATACTTACGGTTAACTTGATATAAGGAGAAGACTCGTAATATGCAAAGTAAAACAGTACTTAACCCAGCTTAGAAGGGAGGGTAAAAAGCATGCTGATGGATTAGGATAGGCGATATCTTAATGTGTTTATGGAGTGATTGCTACATAGTGGTACTGGTAGTAGTATGATAGTACTACATAAGTATGTCGACCGCTTAACTGTGACGGCGTGGGAAGGCGGCGCGGTGGTCGGCAGGGACCTGCTGCCAGATGCACCACTCAGTTAAACCAAAGACCTATACAATACGAGTCATTAACACATCTCTTTATGGCACACCTCGTTAAAAGAAAGTATAAATACTACAACAAACTAGTTTTTCACAAGATCAAGAGACGGAACTGCCGCCCCTGTATGCACACCTTTCTTGAAATTTATATATACGTTGTTCACAAGTTGGGATTAGGTGTCAAAGCGGACCCCGGGCTCCTTTAGGGGCACAACCGGGAATAATAACGCTAGGAAGATGATGTTGTTTACAAGTTGGTTATATCATGCTATGCGAACTTAGAACTTAATGCAAATCCAGTTTCTTATTGAAAACAGTGTGAGACGATCCGAGAGCTTCGCTCTCAGACTCAATAGTATCTAAGGGCGGAATTACTCTTTTAAATTGATAGATGTTAGCGTTGTGGGTTTCAGGTCCAAATATGAAGGGATTGAAGCTTTCATTCGTTATCATCCTGTTAATTATGTATGTAAATAAGTTAGATATAAATTGCGTTAGATGCTATTCTAGGCTAAAATCAAGACTACAATTAGATGTGTAGAAAACTCGCATTTCGTCCAAAATAATTGGTTTAAAACATACTTCAGCATACTAATTCAGTATTGTTGGATTAGTGTATCATTTAATGTGTGCTAGATCTAGATTTATGGATTCATAAATTAGACTAGTTAGGTTAATTGCAGGAATGGATCGCTGGCCAGCAAGAAAACGCGTGGACGGACGCGCGGCCTGCAGAAATATTCTACCCGCGAAGTCGAGAAAAGTGGACATCGATCGGCACGGTGGGGCGAGGAACGCTCCCTGGAAAACGGGCCTTATACCCTTTTGTTAAGGTATATTTTCAGATGAGGAGTCGGATTAGTGGCGTGATCGTGTTAGTGTTGGCTATAAATACCCCGGCGGGCCGAGGAGCGTTTCACTTTTCTATGGGACGTCGAAGCGAGATCACGCTGCAGAATACGAGGGCGGCCAGGCTAGGCTGACCTCTGGGCGCGTACTACTTCGAGGCGGAGCAAGGCTGGTCACTGCTGGGCTGCATTACGGCTGTTGCTGAGAGGAATTAGAGTTTGGTAAGGTCGCAAATGCCTTTGCGATCGTCTGGTGAGATTGAATATTTTATTTTAAAGTGTGACTAATCGTAGTGAATTCTAGAATTTCTTAGGGAGTAATTATCTGGTGCGCGCATTGTCTTGAATTGAGTGATTAATATTTAGGCAATATCTTTCTGTTCACGAACCAATATGATCTTATATTATCACGTGTGTATTTTTAATATGTGACGGAATAATAGGTTTATCACCTAATAAATGCGCTTAAGACATCACCATATTAGGATTCCGTATACTCCCATGAAGTGAAGTGAACACTTATCTTAGTCTAGCCATTGCAATCGACGACTATTTATAGTACATGAATGTTCGCTAAGGAACGGTCCAATGGTAAATAATTCCTAATTGTATACCAGTATCTAGTGGTTAGTTGTAGGTACAAATGAGGGAAATCTTTATTAAAATATGTGCTAATATTATATTGTAATTTATTTATGGCGGAGGAGCTGGCTTGTTACGAGCGTCGAGGGAGATCAGAAGGGGCGGGAGCCCTGGGAACCAGAGAGGCGTTGGGTACGTGTCCCACTATTAAGAAATTAAAATCTGGTGAGTGACCTTTATAATCACTGTATTGAATGATTCTGAAACTTATTAATTTGTTTTTGGGGCTATTATCTAACCATTTCAACGTTATCATACTTGTATTTGTGTATCGAAATCTAGTTCTACTGTATATAGTTTGGGGAATATGCTAGATAAAGTACGAGCGGTTTATGTATAGGTTATGAACGGATCTAGGTCATTGGTTAAATAACTGACGATATTACAGGAATGTTGTTTTGTTCTACATATATATTACTGGTTGTTTTGTCACTGCGATATGATTGGGTTCCGTGCACCCTCACGAGATAAAATGATCAATTATTATACGACAACCTAGCTATAGCAATTGACTCGGTCCGTGGTACGTGTTGTAATATGAGAATAAATTGTTAAGGTGCGGATAAGCGACTAATGTTACTACAAGTACATATTAGACCCGGTGGTTAGTTATAGATATGGTTGAGTGATTCCTTAATAGGTGAACGTAGCTGAGTAATTTAATAATATACACCTATGATTGAGTGCTCGGTGTCGCTGACTCTTGTCACCCAGAGCGCATTGTGGACCTTGATTACGTCAAGATGAGGTGTGCTCGCACCGGTGTTGATGGACTATCGTCCCTTGGACATACTTAAGACCTCGACTGTGTCGAGAGAAGTATGACTGCACTTTATGCGCTCTTCATGGATGTGTAGGCGGAGCGAGTGGCTGAGGGTCCTCAATCTTGCAAATTGGGGATCTTCCCCGGTCAAGCTTCCGTCTTAGTCTTAACAAACCTCTTAATAAGGGGTTCGGTTGCGTTAATCTATGAAGGAATCAAATATACCTATAGGTATACTGTGTGGGATTCCTTAGCCGAATGAATGTAGCAAGGTAATTTAGTTCATGTACGCCGGTGATCGCGTCGCTTGGTGTCAGGACTCTTGTTCTCAGGGCACATTGACGACCTTGGCCAATGAGGATTCGCTCGTAAGAGGTTCCTTAGTCAAGTGAGATGTGACCGCACCTTAAGCACCGTCATGGATGTGTCATCGATTAGGCAAAGGTATTTAGAGTTCCCAATCTTGCAAATTGGGAGTTCTCAGTAGCTGAGCTATCGATTTGGTTTAGTCAAAGGCCTCTTATCTAGAGGCCTTTGTTATATTGATTTTGCGAGCGTTAGAAACGTAGTTATTCCCAGGGTTCCTGCTGTAAATTATACTCACGAAGACTAGTAAATATAAAATTTATTCATAGACACATTACTATAGAATTAACAGAATATAAATTATCACACAACTTCTCTATCTGACAGCTAGTGGACGACTCCCCGCACTAGAGGGGTAATCACGTAACGTTCCGAACGCGCGTCGGTACGATTTAACTGTCAATTTTCTATGTATAAAGTGACATTTAGACCCACCCGACGTTGGTACAATGCGTCACGTGATCGACCCACTGGCCCGCGCTTTTATGAACGATACCCATATGACATTATACATTTTAATAGTATTTGATGAATAGAACCAAAATTACAGAATGTATTAAATAGCTAACACGAGGGAATCCAACACTTTCACTCTTAATATCAGTAATATTTAAGTAGGTCTCTTCTTAGGTGGGGTCGTTATTATCGGGATCTCAACAAAAGTATCGCGGTGGGTTGGTAATTAATTATCATTCGTCAGCTCAATTGTGCATTGTCGTATATTTAACATTGTTCCGACTATAAAGTGCCTTTGAGTTGATTGGGTGAGATTGGTTGCTAAGACATTGTGTTACATCCATTGAGATATTTTGGGGGTGAACTGTATTATAAATAGCTTAGGAAAAGTCAGTACTAATTGGTATTAGATTAGATAGAAATAACGATAGGGTAGACGGAATCAACAGATGAGGTGGGATTACTAGTGAGTACGAGCAGCCGCGAGCGAGCGAGAGGCGAGCGCTACAGTTCGCTAACAACTCTAAGATTCATCGTTAGGGAGAATCGATATTACACTAGACATTACGTCTTTCATGTACCTGTAAGTAAAACATGTACTAATATTCTATTTCAATAGACTATCATCGCATCATCATCAATATCTTTACATACGATTATTTTCGTTATTATGTCATCGCATCATCATCAATATATTGACTTCTTCACGATTATTTTCATTATTATATCACCGCATCATCATCAATATCTTGACTTCTTCACGATTATTTTCATTATTATATCATCGCATCATCATCAATAGAGATCCCATCATGGCCAACACAAGTTGACCACTATTGTATTGCGAGTCTGTTTAAAGGGCGTCACCTACCACATAGCGTAATTTATCACTTCCCACAACTTAGTATAACAAGGAATGTATGCCCACTTTAGCCTCCATAGTTGTGCATCACTTAATGAAACTACAGAATTGTAAATTAATTCTAAGGAACCTGGTATAATTGTCTTACTTAAGTTATAGGTTCTACTAAAATGGGGTTAATGTACAACTTCAATTAACGTGTAACTTTTTCCCTTTATAGAAATACAAACTTCATACTTCTCGAAAAGGGCCTGGGTCTATTCACACAACGCGGGGCCTCATCCACTAGACGAAATCACACGCCAAGCCACTTCACCAGCGCGAATCACGTATAGCTTAGGTCTAAATAGGTCTTCGAGGTTAGGTTCCAGAGATAATAAATTCTAGGTTAGATTACGGCATTGTAGGTCTGGAGTCGGACGGTTTTTTATTTGACCGAATCTCTTTCCGTCCGGCAATATCCTAGGAGATGATTTGGTCTGTTAAGGTACTCAAGCTCGAATACTTTAACATAAATAACGAGAGATTCTGTAGCTGTAGGATAGATTTACCTAGACTAGAATAAAACCCAACCTTTCTAGTAGGATCGGCCGGAACTAACTCGGTTTTTCTATTCGCTTTGGTACGAGTTAGTATTTATAGGAACAAAGTGGATATCTAGTACAATCGAGTCTTGATTTTCTTTGTCTGGATTAATTAATCAAAGGTTCTTTAGCTTCAAAACAAACAAAATTAATTTGATATTTCTATGGTAAATAAATGATTTATTTTCTCGCTTACTATCTGTTTAATTTTATTCAATAGCTTTTCCTTCAGGTAGGATCCCATTTTCAGACGACTAGAAGCTTCTCAGAAGCTTCAGCTTTCAGATAGGGGTTAATTTAAGTTCAGAATACAAAACATAAAAAGACAGCCATTTTATGAGGTTGAATCGTTACAAGTGCCACCTTCTTGATAGCTTGCGAACTCTCTGAAGCTCTAGCGATTGCTAGGCTAGGCTGTCAAGGTATTTCATAATTCGCCGTATTGTCACAAGGCATCAGTAGCCTAGGGGTACAGACGGTGGTATTTGGAGTCGATGATCCGGGGTTCAATTTCTACGACCGACGCACTTTTTGTATGTTTTGTACATTCAAAGAAAAGTTGTAACTACCGCAGAAGAGATGGCGCCTGTATACGCAAGCATTAAATGCCTTCTCAATTTGGTCGAGTTGCCTGTCTATCTCAGTATGTATATCACTTGCATCATGATATGACATGTTCATGAATAAAACTGTCAGTGTGATTATTTCCAGCCAGGCGTCACAACGTAGTTAGTAAGTAGGTTCATGATATTTTTGTCATTGAAACCCTTTTCTTAGCATCGTATCTCACAAGATACACATTTGTTGATGCTCTTTTTGCATCATTTTTACAGGTTTTATTTTTGCTCTACAAGGCGCAAACGAGGCTCGAACGCACATTTTTTTTTAATTTGCCAAGAAAAGGGTTAATGATTATCAATATCTTACGCAACCGAAGTAATCATGAGCTCGTTCGGGGAACAAGCCCCGGCCTATAAGTAAGTCAAAAAATATACATTAAATTGCCAGTAAAACCCAGCATAACGTTAAAACCATTTTAGGCGGTAGTGTCACAGGAAAACATGCATCACTTTCGGAAGGTGCGACCGTCTATCGCAATATTTGCACGCCGGTATTCGCTAAACATACTTTATGAACACGTGTATTACGCGTTGTTTCGAAAGGAGGTAACTGCAATGATTTCCATACTTACTTACGCCTTTGTGTAAAATATAATACCAAGGCTCTATGATAGATGGAAGATGGTACTAAGTCCATAACATAATGTACACTTCTACTGCGTTTCTGTTGATACGTATTGTATGCCACATAAAAACGAAATAAATAAAACAGATCATTTGAAAAGTTGTGTCTACCTACCTTTATATCAATACGGAATAAGTAATACCGATGGAATAATCCACGTAACATTAAAATTAAGCAATAATTTTGAAATGAAACCTATACTGTGACTTATGTAACTACAAACGCGGTAAATTCTCTCAGTATTATGTCAATAATTTATTGCCTGTTTCATTCCAAGCTTCTAGGAACCGAATAAATCGATACAGCGGTACTAAAACACTGAATTTGCATAAATACCTAATAGGTTCTTACAGCGCCCGGCGTTCGTAGTAAAACACAGCTTGTCGACTTTCCCGGCTTTTACCTTGTTTTTTGTACAGTAAAACATGTCATAACCTTTTTATAGTCTGGAAGAACCGTAAAACCGGTGTAAGCTGGAGTATCAATGCGCCTGATTCGTTTTCTGTAGCTTTAACCTGATTATTGACAAGTTACTGTTTGTTTGTAGGAGCAGAAGTAGGTAACGTATTTTGCAGCAAAATCACGGGACTTAATAACATAATAACTTAGGTACTTAGGTATACGCGAAATAATAAAACAAAAAAAAAAACCGGCCAAATGCGAGTCAGACTCACGCACGAAGGGTTCCGTACCATTATCTATAAAAATATTTATTTTATTCTGTTTTTATTTGTTGTTATAGCGGCAACAGAAATACATCATCTGTGAAAATTTCAACTGGAACTATCACGGTATCGGTGAGATACAGCCTGGTGACAGACGGACAGCGGAGTCTTAGTCAGGACCTTTTTTACTCTTTGAGTACGGAACCCTAAAAATCAGTCCCGTGGTTTTGCGTATACATTCATAATATAATGGTTTAATATTTGGTATAATCGTCATTTGCCCTTGCTCGTTTTTCTAAGAAACTGTTAACTTTTCAGGATTGTCATAACTCATAAAACTAACCTAACCTAACCTAACCTACAAGCTAGATACAAAGTTTATTTAAATATTGTCTGAAAAATGTTACGGTTTCAGAGAAAATCACTTTGATGACAAACATATTATATTATGGCAAAAGGAATTATGGATATCGAATTACACATATATTTTTTTACATATAAATGAAAATGAAATGAAAATGAAAATATATTTATTGTAGAATCAGTACATCAGCTTATTTAAGTAATACATCATGATATGATAGATAGAGTGCACTATTTTTAGATAAGCCTAGGAACGGTGTCCTGTGCCCTAAACTAGGTAAACCTGTCTTATAGGGAACAGGGGAGTTCTAATGCTCATTATGAGATCGCTACTACTTACATTGGTACTGAGGGAAAGAAATAAAGGATTTCTTTAATATTGAAATTTACATGCAGTTTTTTTTTTTTTTTTTTTTGTAATTGCTACGTGGTGTAACTAATGCTTAAATTAATTTATCTAACTGTGCGTTGTTTATATATATATATATTGTGTGTGTGTGTGTATGTGTGTGTGTGTGTGTTTGTGTGCGTGTTTGTGTGAGAATGAAAGAGAGTGGGCATTGATGGATCAATTGTTTACTAATATTTTTGTAAGGGGTTATTATTTTACAGTTGCGAGAATTTTTTCAGTTTCAAAATAATCAAGGGACATAGACCATTTTCGGATAGATTTTGTTAAGTTATATTTACTACACTGTCTGATGTTTAAATGTTGGTTGATTCTATTGTAAAGAAAAGGTGCAAGGAAATTAAATTGTCGTTGATAAAAGGCGGTGTTGTGTGCGACTGGGCTGAAAATTTGGAATTTTCTACGGCCTTCAAGACGTTTACGTGCGTATGCACTAAGTGTGTTTGTAGCTTTATGTTGTTTTAGGCAAACTCGTTCAATGTACAGTTGTCGGACTGTTAGCACCTGCGCTATTGAATATAGTGTTCGCGTACAAAACCTAATGGGCTTAGCAAGCATAACTTTTAAAATAAATCTTTGAACGCATTCTAGTGGAAGCAAGTGTGTTTTTGCAGCGCCTCCCCAAACTGTTATGCAGTAAGTTAGCAGAGATTGAGTTAAGGCAAGGTATACCGACTTGAGGAAATGAGGGTCAGAGACACGCCTCAGTTTTTTGAAAATGAAAATGAGTTTACGTATGCGGTCCGAGAGATAACGTATATGGTTTGACCAAGAGAGATGGTTGTCTACTACTATACCTAGATATTTGATTTGCTGAGTGTTTTCGATTAAATTACAATTACAATCAGTAGTGGTAGTCGTAATAGCTGGATTATCTGAGGAACAGGTGTGTGCTTTAATGGTGAATGGAAAATTTGGTTGGTTATGCTTAGTGATGGAAAAATTTACATGCTTGGTTTTAGAAGTGTTTAAAGTGAGCAGGTTATTATTAAGCCAGTCCAAGACTACTTTCAGGCCACATTCAGCAGCTATTTGAACTTCTCTCCAACTATCTCCAACAAATAGAATGGCTGTATCGTTTGCAAAAGTAGTAATGTGGGCGTTTGGGACTTTTAGGTCACATAGATTATTAATATAAATTAAAAACAGTGTTGGACCTAGAATGCTGCCTTGTGGGACACCGAAATTCATAAAAGAGTACTGGCTGGTCATATCACCTATGCGTACGCATTGTTTTCTGTTAAAAAGATAACTCTTAAAGAGCTGAAGAGGCAATCCTCTTACACCAAGGCATTCCATTTTTGAAAGAAGAATGGGGACAGATACGGTGTCGAAGGCTTTTGAGAGATCCAGGAAGACAGCAGTACACTTCTTCTTATCGTCTAGATATTTAGCTATCCTACTGGTGATGAAGTTTACTGCGTTTCTTAATTGTAAATAGTAGTAAATTTCTTAATTGTATTTATAGTTCAATAATAAACAAAGAATTTTAAACGCGCTTGCACGCGCGCTCCTTGAAAATACTTTAATGTGTGCTGAAATGCAATAAAGGCTATACCTGGTTTTGTTAAAAACAGACCATAATTTTGTTCGCACTATTTACCTAAAATGGCACACAAAAGGTGGTAAAGCGGCAAAGTTATTACCATAGCCCGAACGGTAGGTAGTCTTATGTTAAAGCTGTGAGTATAGTAATAGAAACCAGGCGTTTTTATATTGTTAATTATAACAATATAATTAACAATATAAAAACGCTGTGTCTGCCTGAAAACTGTTTAATAACAGACCCCTAAACAGTTTTCAGGCAGACAAAGGTACCGTTTCTGGGTTGTCGATAAAGACTTTTAAATACGAGTATACACATGAAAAGATTTAATTTTTCACTAGCTTTTGCCCGCGACTTCGTCCGCGTGAACTTTACTATTAACTTCCATTTCCTATTTGATCAACTTCCGTTAGGTAATAATTCCTAAAATGGTATTCAATGTCTTAATGCAAAATATAATAATTTATCTGTGGGGCAAGAGTCACCTAAAGATGTTCTGCCGTTTTCAGGTGTCTGAGTAGGTAACAATCATCCAAACTTACAAACGTTTGCAATTATATTATGAGTAGAAAGTGAAATTACTATATTATGGTTTTCAATACTTGTGTGAATGTGAATATAATTTTTTTTTAATTTTTTTTTTATTTTTATTTTTGCATATCTTGGAAAATCACTATACAAAAAAAAAATACAAAATACAAAAATAGTTTATTTGACTTTTTAACACGGTATAAAAACAAACAAGGTTGGAACCTTCCATTAAGCATGTCGTATGCTTGTATCGGAAGATCCTTATTGTTATTTTAAATAAGAGTCATGTATTACTATTCTTATAAACTATTCAATTTGGTTCCGTTTGCATCATTTTGAGTGATGTATTACGAAAGTGGCTACAACCTAACCACACTTACTGAATTTTTCTTTTTTCGAAATATACATACATGTGTTCTGTGTTCTTAGATGTAAAAGCAATTGCTGCGAGCACGAAATCGGAGCCCCGGCAGAATGTAGAAGCCTAGAGCTATTTTCCTCCTTCCAAGTAACCACCTTCTAACAATATGAAGCTAGGCGAAAGGCTTTTCTTTTCAACAAGTAAGATCGATGCAATATCCTTCCATAAATCTCGCACGTAAGGAAACCCAGAGTTAGGAACCTTCTTTAAATTTCAAAAGACTGCATTACTTCTGCGGCAGCAAGGGATAAATTAAGGAACCACAGAACACCAGTGAGCTCTGGCAGAAACCTGAAGGCTGAACTTCTTTGGAAGGCCAAAAAGACTCAGAAGCAGAAAGAACTTCTTTATCACCTCCATCCCAGTCATTTGATATGAGACCGAAGACGAACTTCAAGGTCCGCTTAATATCCTGCTGTAACTTTTTAAAAAACATACTCCACATCCAGTATAGTAAAATTTCACTTAAGGGGACGTAGGTTCGTGGTCTTCTCTCCCTCTCACTGAGCATAAGCGTGAGCGAGATGGAAGTGCGTGTTCGGAAGCGCGGATATCCTGTTTTTTTATTTTAATTTTTTGTGCGCTTTCATAAATAAAAAAGTAATAGCTGATTTCCCTTAAACATGGCATTGCCGATTTTTAGAACCAATTATAATATATTTAGCTGTTGTGCATAATTTGTTACGATTTTTTTAAGCGTATTTTAGACCTATGTTCTTGATTTTTTTCTATCAAGCAAAAGTCAAAAACTCAGGATTCGAATAGCTGATTTCCCTCGAGAAAGGCCTCAAAATTGCTAATTAAATTTAAGGCAGCCGTATTATAATCCAAACAAGAGCTACGATTTTTTAAAAATCACTGTTTTGGAGCTCACGTCGCCTTAAAGTCCCTTATTTTGGACGAATGGTTCTCAATTTCATTTTAATTGTAATATTCTTTTTGCCTCCGTAGGTAAAATTGTTAATGAAACTTATTGTACCTAGAAACAATTTTATTTTTCATTAAACATTACGTTTATTATCATTTAGTACTTTACTCATACTAATATGCAACTTGGTCAAGTAGCAGTTAGAAAGTGATGAAGCAAATTTAAGGAAAACGCGTAAGAGCTTTATTTTCAATGGCCTATAATTATGTATGATCTAATTGACGAACCCTGCCTACGCAGCTCACGGTCCTGGGTTCGAATCCCGGTAAACAAGGATTAACATTTGTGTGGCGACCATAAACTCATGTTTGCGTAGGCCCACACGGATCGCCTCGCTACTGAACAGGCTTAGAGGAAGCTACAACAGCATCCTGGGGGTCATTGCTGACAAGTACGACTGCCCTATTTTAATATACTGGGTCAGCCAAGTGAAAGCAGTTGCACAATTTAGAGTTAAAAAAAAAATAAAAAAAAAATATTATGGGACAATCTTACACAAATCAACCTAGGCCCACGGTAAGCTCAGTAAGGCTTGTGTTGTGGGCGATGATATATATAATAGATAAATACATATAGATACTTATATACATATATAACATCCATAACTCAGGAACAAATATTCGTGATAAACACACAAATAAATGCCCTGACCGGGATTCGAACCCGGGACCTCCAGATTCGTAGGCAGAGTCACTACCCACTGGGCTACGGAGGCCGTTAAGTAGATATTGTTACTAACAGTAACAGCGCCATCAATGTTTCCAGACTGGAACCATTAGATGGCTTATCTAGGTAAGATCCTATCATAGCAACCTAAGTCAGTAAGTAGTTTGGGATTTAATCCACAGATGGCGTGATAATTAATACGGCCTTGAATTACTGTCTGTATAATAATTATTACCTAATTGACTTTGCAAATATACACGAAAGGAATGACACGCTGTTTTACTCGCTGCATCCTGAACACCGCAACCTGAAGCCGTCCACATTCCTTCAGATATAAGTACCTACATTTATATGCATTGTATAACTAACTTAGATTAAGATTTACTAACATTATATGGATATTCGAATATCTAAAATAAAAATATATTTATTTTAAATTTTTATAACATTTGTTTCTGAGTCTTGAATATTTTCTATGTATATCGTCAATACTGTGGTCGTAAAAGCAAAAAAAAACAACCGAAAGTTAATCGAAGTAATTATGGATACAAGAACAGGTCTACGAACCCTACATACCAACAAGGAAAATAATGCTAAGGGTATAGTCAACATCAAAAGTTACTCCGCAATCGAAGACGTCAAACGTTCTCATTTCCTTTTAATAAGGACTTTTGACGTCTTCTTTTGCGTAGCTACTTTTGATGCTAACTGTACAACACAGCACTCGTACCTTCACTTAAAACCTAGTTAATGTTCAGCCTCTATTCCGGAACGCGTTTTTGACGTACTGAAAAATATTTTCTGGACAACAAAAATAAGTATTTTTGGTGCCCAGAAGATAATATTGTTCGCTTATTGCTACGCCCGCACCCTAACCGCCGCCTTAGCACTACCGTCGTAGATTTTGCTACGCCGTAGCAGCGTAGCGTACCTCGGACCGAGTATAAATATTTCAGCACAGGAAATTATGCTTCTGCCGATACTGTGCTACGAGAATGGAAACCGATCTCGAAATATCTCGGAATACCTCTTATATTTTAATGCATAGATACACTTAATCTGGGATGATCAGAGTTTTAATATGTTTTGCGGAAATTATAAGATTTTCGTACGGTATTTTCTCTAATCTGATCTTCGTAGCGTGTACAGAAGTACCCACGCAGATTAATATGTTTAAAATGATCTACATAATTAAATTGTTATTAATCAACTTCACTAGGTAGGGGGGGGGGGGGGGGTTAGGTTCTCAATTTGTCTCATGTTTCATTATTTATGGGGAAGTGGAACTACTAACGCTCACATTATGGACTTGTGGAACATAACGGTAAATGAGCGTTTTTCAAAAAAAGTGTACAAAACAATTTTTTTTCAGAATTCGTATTTTTTTTGGTTTTTCTTAATCAGAATCTTTGATACTATCGATCCTCATACAAGAAAAAAAGTGTCCTAAATATTCCATTCCAGATCGTCACATTTTTGTATGCAGTCTTTTTTTATTTATATGGTCGTGACGCACTGGATAGTAAAATCTGGGACATTTTTCTTGTATAAGGATCGATAGTATCAACGATACTGAGTAAGATAAACCAAAAAAAAAGGAAATCTGTAAAAAAAAAAGGTTTGTGCACTTTTTTTGAGAAACGCCCAAATCATACACAAATTTCTCATAACAATGCACATTATTATTTGTATTGTATTATAAGTTCCTTAAATGAATTATGAATGGTAAAAGAAAGAAATTTAAAATATTGCTATTATATTTACTAGATAAAGTCATTTTGTTTTTCTAATATTTCCTCAACTATAATAATTTTAAGGGCTAACTTACCATTGTTGTCGTCTCTGGTTATTGTGCCAAACCAAGTATTGAACCAGAGTCAAGCAATGGCCACATTTACCTTTTATGTAGGTATAGTGCAATTATTCAGCTTATGGAAAGTCTATGAAGCATGTGTCGACAGGAGATTTCATTAATGATCAAAATTACATTCGTGATTAAAACGCGTCTAGTATTTATCAAACATAATTTATGCATAAACGCATAATGGAACACATGCGTTGAATACTGGATGGCACATTATCAATGTACAACCCGTTGATACCGTAATTGCACTTTTGTAATATTCAAGAGATACGTTAGTAATGGCGGCGTGGGAAACAAGTGACTGGCAGTGAGCGGAAAACTATACATCGCTCGATCAATCGGCAAAGACGGTCCCCACTTCATCCCACGCATTGAACTAAATACACACTACACTTAGAATAATAACGCATAGAAGGATAGTTTCATACGGCCGACGCGCCAAGCGTGAGGCATAAAATGGATTCATGTAGTTGTGATCAACTCGTATTCACACGCGCCAATACGCACACAAACGCACCAATTTTGTTCCGCCGATCGGCGTACTGGGCCATTTATGGCCGAGTTTTAGTGGCCTCACCGTTGCGCATGAACTGCGTTTCTAGGCGTTATTATTCTAAGACACTACATAGTATTGTAAGGGTACGAGCTAAATGTGAAAATACTTTAAAGCATTAATAACCTTTTCCGTGCCTTTATGGTACAACACTGGCTGGTATGTATCTTTTAAAAGTAAAACAATAGAATGACAGATGGGGCAGATATCGATTGGCCGGATAATAGGGAACATTACGCAAAACTCTTCGTAGGTGGCGACATTAACAGCGTTGACATTGTATCTCGTTCCCACTTGCGGTATTGTCTATGCAAGCATCATTGTCACTCATTTGACAATGTGTGTGTGAATCCCTATATTCCTATACTGGTTTACTACTAGTGGTAGTGCTGCCTCTGGCGGCAAAATATTGCAGTAATGTTCCCTATTGGAAAGTAGCGTAAAGTAAAATGTATTAGTTTAACATGAAACATCGGAGATCTGATTTGCTAAAATAACTGATTAAGATAACAAATTAAGGCATTTGGCTATGACGAATCCTTTTAGTAAGTTAGTATGGTTAGGTTTTGTTTATTTAGACATGTTAAAGGTAAGATGTGCATAATAATTACTGATCTCATACAATTTGTAGTGAATCATTATTACAAATAAATGTATTTTAAACATATGTTGGGTTATTCCTTTCGGTATATACACAATGAGGTGTGAGGCGTGTGCCTGTAGAAAGAACAACACTTGGAACACCTAATCTGCCTGTCTATAAAAAAAATCTCATCTAATTATTGTTCATTGGACAAAATCCGTGCCGATATCCCGACAGCAGTAGGTTACCGGAATAAATTATGTTTTCACCCAGCCCCATGATGGTCAATCGGTATCAATAGGGAACATTACTGCAATGTTCTGCCGCCAGAGGCAGCACTACCACTAATTGTAAACCAGTATAGGAATATAGGGATTCACACACACATGCACAATTGATTGTCAAATGAGTGACAAGGATGCTTGCATAGACAATACCTCAAGTGGGAACGAGATACAATGTCAACGCTGCTAGTGTCGCCACCTACGAAGAGTTTTGCGTAATGTTTCCTATTATTCTGAATTATTGATAACGGTCCGACACTTATAGTGAAATACTATACTAGTATGCGGGCTCCAATGACATCAATAACAGAGAATATTAATAAAAATATATACTTATCGCTGGCGCGGTAAATTAATTCCTTTTACATGCCCGTACATCGTGTAATCGTTAGCCGGCAAACGGTGCCTCTCCTAAAGACAATGTGAACAACTAAACTGTCTTATCCACCTTAATGAAGACGGCTCCACGCTAGTCTTCATTAAAGTGGCAAGATACATTCGAGTCGTATTCCATGCAAACTACGATACATTTAGATAATATTCATTATTCCGCGATTAAAAATAGTTCAATATATATTTTAACATAATTCGTATTTTATGAGAATTTTAAAACGCAAAAGTAAAGTACTGTTCGTGTTACGGCTCTATTTTATAAAAAAAATCTACTCCTGTACTTGTTATCTGTCATTTATAAAGGCTGTAGCTCAAATACAATGACACCAACTACTAACATTTGTATATTATGAATAATTTACTACAATAATAATAAACCATCATCTATTGTGTGTTAAATTACATGTTTTATAAATTCTTGGTATTATTTATGAAAATAAACAGTTCGAATTCGGTCCGGGTCCGGATTCGGTTTGGTTCGGATGGCAAGTGCAAACAAATTAAAAACAAAATAAACCATAGACAAGAGGTGTCACATTTCCGATTTCCCACCAAAATATATACAGTTTAAAATGAAAAGATGAAAGATTATAAACTATTAGTCCTATACTATTAAGATTTTATTCGTGTTTGTGAAGTTAAAAGTGTACGTTCCTTTTAAAATGGTCGAAGAAATTAATAACTGCACTCCTGAAGAAATTGCGTGAGTAGCAAAAGTACGAATCGAAAACTTGCTGCCTGAAAAGTTTAACGTGTAGTCTGCTATTTATTTAAAATTTGTCGTAGAAAAAGTATTGTATGCAACGGTGTATAACTGGTCTAAAAACGCTTGTGGCGTCTCGCAACCCACACCACACGCGTTTTAAGACCCTTCTTATACAACAGTTGCATAAAATACTATTAATAATTTCGCGGTAATAGCTGATGGTGTGTCAATGATTGATTGACTAATTAAAATAATAAGGACATGTAATCATTATGTAATCTAATCTTAAGCAATGTGGTCCAAAAAACGTATGTAGACATAGTGCACCGTGACGTCTATCCTTAACTCGCCAAATCCTCGAAGCTTGTGGCAGAGGGCAAGCCCGGTGCAAGGGTTCCGTTCGTTTGAACGACCCGCGCGTCCCCGGGGAGAACTCTTTGAGCAACTCTGGGGGTGCGATGCGAAATAATTCTAAACCCTCTAGAAATTTTTAAATATTATGTTGAATCTAAAGTATAAATTGATACAATTTATGGGCAAATGGTTACACGTTTTAGACATTTATTTCTTTCATGTTAGGTAACTATGGTCCTTTCAAAGATTTTGAGGTGCTAATTTGTCTTTCTTGTTCCATATAGAAAGCCGACCATAACTGATTACGTCGAGGGCGTTTTGTGCCTACTTAATAAAAATCCTAAAACATCATGAAAAACGTCTTTTTGGCTTAACGTCAACAAAGACGTAGGTGTTCAAAACATCGCCGTGGTAATCCAATTTCACAAAAATGTATACACAAATTAAAATTGTTATATCATCTTAAACCTAAGTTCTAGTGTTAAATGTAATGTTATTTGGTGATCATAGCTGTCTTTAGCGACATACACAGAATTTTCTGTGTCATAATAATATTATTAAAGCTCAATAATTTTATGCCTGTTAAACAATAATCGGTTTTTAATTGCAGCCCTATAACAAACACACGCGTTTAAATAGTTGTAAACATACCCGACACAACAAAAATTGCTAAGAACAATAACAACAGACAAAACTTTCTATTAAAAAAACGGTACTTCATTCAGTTCATCCGTTTAGGCGCTACGCTGTTACAAGACAGACAGACTTTTAACATCCCTTGTTTCGTGGGTCTTGAAAACAGCCAAATCATATATCAAAAAAAAAACAAAAAAATCAAAAATATTTATTGGTATCATATTATAATACATATAAAAGAGCATGGACTGCATAACCGAAAAAATACCGGTATTCTCCGGTATTTTTCGGTTATGTTATTATCCTAATCCGAAATATAACGGTACCTTTATTTTTTCCGGTACCGTAACCGCTATTTAAAGGTACCGATATATATATATATACTTTGGCCTGGTGTTATTGCCAAACCGCCGGCAAAGGCTCTGCCGCTTTGTATTTTTGTCTTTAAATGTTTAGTAGCCAATGCTTCCTCTGTAGAGTGCCAGCTTGCTTACTTTTCTCGATAACCTTTATAATACCGGTATTATAAAGGTTACGGTATCGTTAAAAACTGATACCGCTAACCGTTATTTCAAAAAGGTTACGGTACCGTTATGTTCGCGCGGCGCGCATAACCTTTATGACATAACGGTACCGTAATGGAATATCGGTTTCATACCGGTATAACCGTAACCGAAATCAGTCTCTGTAATAGAGTACTTAGGTACTAAGTAGTTAAAAATCAACAACGTGAAATTTCTACCAAAAATGTTAATTAGCAACGCGTTACATTAAAGCAAAGACCAAAAGTCAAAGTCGCAAAAGTGTCAAAAACTCGAGGGGCATATGAAAGCCGGCGCCATGAAAGGCGCGGCCCGGGGTGCAAGTGACACTCCCAATCAAAGCATACCTGAATATTAAAAGGTCATTTCACTAATGAATCGTATCAGATTCTGCCGCCGCAAGTCTATTGAGGCTTTCTTCGGACGTCTTTAAAACTTTCTTACGGAGCGTCTTTTGTCCGAAGTTCAAGTTTTTCACTTGCATATATGAAAATAGTCGGTTTTTGAAAAGGACTAAGTAATGAGTGTGGGATGTCTGGGAAAGCTGTTTTAGTGTGGTAGCGTTGTAGTTTCTAAATGCCTACTATACCTATGTTACAATGTTTTCAATTTGAAATGAACTTTGTCCATGTGTAAGTCGGAAACAAATGAAATGAGAAGACAAAAATGCAGCAATATTATATGAAAAATGGTAGGCTTAATTGCTATCATTAAAATACACTCGCGGTCAATAAATTCGGGTCACCCTAAATTAAATAACCGCAATAGGTTTTTTTTATATTAAACACTAGTTATATTTACATAACATAGTATTCTTTTTAGTACCCAACGGTATTAGCAATTTCCGGGATCCTATCATAAAAATATCAACATCGAAAAATTACGATTTTTGCGATATCTCGCTCCGTTAACGTTGTTTTTTTCATGGGTTTTTACGAGTCCGATTTAAACCTGGTAAACGTTCTTTTTTTACTGTTATTTTTGCAGTATACATGTATAATTAAATAAAGAACTAAACAATCTGTAGAACCTTGCAATATTTTAGAAATATGACAGTATTTTACCGACCCGTATTCATTGTCCGCGAGTGTATTACTCAAATTGCACACTAAAATTAACATGGGGTCCCTGAAAAAAAATTCGTTTTGATCGGATTCGGAGTCCGTCCGTTATATTATTTGAAAACTTAATTAAAAAAAAAATAAATATTTGTGGACAATCTTACACAAATCAACCTAGTCCCAAACTAAGCAAAGCTTGTACTATGGGTACTAGACGAAGATATAGATACTTATATAGAGAAATAAATACTTAAATACATAGAAAACATCCATGACTCAGGAACAAATATTCGTGCTCATCACACAAATAAATGCCCTTACCGGGATTCGAACCCAGGACCTCTTGCTTCGTAGGCAGGGTCACTACCAACTAGGCTAAAGCGGTCGTCAAAATTCATTCTATTTACCAGAAATATGTTGATAATATTTATAAAGCACCATTCAAACGTTAAAATTTATTTAAAAACGTTCGCGGGAAAACGTTGTATCGTTATTGACTTCCCACTACTGTTGATTAAAAACCAATAAAATTGTTTACATCGAAGTTTGTATGTAGATAAAAACACGAATGGTAAATGGACTAACGACGATTAGCGCGAATTCATGGGATTCATAGGTATTTACAAATTCAATATTTGTTTGAAAAGCACGGGACAGTTTTAGGACTTTTAGGTTCCATTTATTGGAATATATTTTACCTCGCCCGCATTCATGTCTACTTAAAGACTGAAACGCACTGAAAGCGGTGGCGGTGCGGCGCGGTGCAGTGCGGAGGCGGTACCGGTTGTTATGTTCGAACTAATGCGAAAGGGTCCGCACAAAATACCGCGGTGGGACGTGGCGCGGCGCGGTATTCTGTGCGGAACTTTTCATATTAGCTCGAACATTACAACCGGTACCGCTCTCAGTGCGTTTCCAGCTTTAGGGATTTGCCACACTGGATGCGTGGATCTATGGATAGGTCTTCAACAATGATATTGAGGTTTCTAATATATTTTTTTTCTAAACTGAATAGTTTACGCGAGAGACACTTCCAAAGTGGTAAAATGTGTCCCCCCCCCCTGTAACTTGTAAAATAAGAGAATGATAAAACTAAAAAAAAAAATTATGTACATTACCATGCAAACTTCCACCGAAAATTTGTTTGAACGAGATCTAGTAAGTAGTTTTTTTTTAATACGTCATAAATCGTAAACCGCAATTTATTTTACGTAACCCTTCATGGGCGAGTCAGACTGGCACTTAGCCGCTTTTTAAAAATATCTATTGTTAAATTTAAATATTCTCAATTATTTGCCAGTGGCGCTAGTGAGCGCGTGTACGCGCTCTTAATATTGGATTTACAATAATACATTTGAAAATACTTACGACACAAAAAAATTAAAACAATGTTGGAATAAAAGAAAAAACAAATTTCTTTCTGGTTCGACATATTTAGACCATATTTGTATGTGATGTGTTGCGCGCTCTAGTTCTGCCTGAAACATCGCGTGGGTCGTAGCGTACAACATTTATTATGTTCACTATATCACGAACTGTTATAAAACATATCGAATACGACCCTGACGAAACAGCCTCAACCCAAACAATTTCTATTATGTGGCATATGCTTGTATAAGTAAACCAAAACACTTCAATAGTTAAACAGTCATAAAGAGGTCAAAGGCAGCCGAGTCTAACAAACTGGAATGAAGCACATTTGCATAGATAGCTTTGTACACAAAATGAATAACGAGCAGGAAGTATCATGCTGTTGTATTCATAATTCACTTTCAAAGTGCCAGGCCGCAGTGACACGGTTCCGCTTTTCCATACGTTTTAAGTAGTTTAATTAGTACAATTAGGTGTTTAAGAATATACAGAAAGATAAGAGAAGCTTTAGGTATATTTCATGAATGCGTTTGCAATGATGTACGAGGATGTTTACTTATTGCCATACCCCGTAATCGAACCGGCAAATCTGTAGCAGATGTACGTCAGGGTTGTCACTACCTATGTATGTACTTGTACTACGAATACAAAAAAACACACATGTTATTGAACATATCTTTATTAACTACTAACTAATTGACAAATTAACTTTTTTATCACTCGGTTCTTTTTTATTTTCGGCCAGGACTTGTGCAGGCAATTTTTTTATGATAATCTGAGTAAGTACTGTGATTTATCCCCTGATAAAAAATGCCGACAGAAGTGAAGGATGTTTAGGGGTAGCGGCAACAGTGTTCAATGTTCTATCGATCTTCAAAATAAATTATCATAATTGATATATTAAGAAAATGCGTGCTCTTATGAATAAAATAACATACACATTTAAACGCATTTAACATTGATGACATTGTCATATTAATAATCTATTTTCTTTGATAGAAAATCAAACAAGGTTTTATCTAAAGAGGGTCAGTAAGGTTATTTTTACTTATCATATCATTATTAGTACTTATCAATCATACGTGCAGTATGCAGTAGAGTAAATAAATTATTCATCGTGATCGCCAACCCTGACATCAAACTGTCAAATGCTATGGTTTTGCTACATCCGTTACGAGGTATGCTTATTACTTTGTTTTTTGGATTAAAACGCTGGAATGATTGCAAGCACCCCTATTATCATTTATTGGTGACCACAGTTTTGCTAAGTTTCGTCCAACGTCACTGCTAATACTAGCTTAGTACTAGCACTAGGTAACAAATAAAATACTTCGAAGTCGAAAGCTAACAACTTGAAAAACGCTCAACAATGCTATATCTACAGCAGACTAAATCTAATTTATGGGTCATGTCATAAGTTGTAGCCATAGTCTGTAGTTAGTAATTATAGGCGATGACAGAGCATGAGCACAAGGTCTGTATTCAACATGAAAGGGGTTTGTCTCGTACAATTGTGCTCACATTTAATATGTATTTTTACATTGATTTCTCAACATAATTCACTTGCGTGGCGTGGTTGTTTTATACCTACCTAGCAATTTTAAATATAAGCACTAATATCCCAAAATATTAGATTCATCACGTCGAGCGCTTCCCATCGTCATTTCATCCACAGAATTTCATCTTGGACATCAGATTCTGCAGACTACCCATTACGTCTATTTCGAGATCGAAACCCATTAATATCGTATCCTACATCAAACTATAAGGGAACATGCGACTTGACACGAGGAAATACATAGTGTGCGTTGTAATTACTTGGGCTGAAATTTGCTACAGAGAAAGCAAATTGTATCTGGAGTAAATTAAGTTTTATCGTCTTTTGTAGAAAATAAACGGACTTGCTTTGGGCATGCATCTTTTTTAATCCATACGTCAATGACATGAATAATGAATATGTCCAAAATATCAAAGCATTTCTGTATGCATTAAACAACGTTCGAACCAACCTCATAATATATATGTCACCGTTAGATTGTGAAAACCGTCAGTTCATAATCTTACCCGTTATATTGTAAACTGACGGAATATTGTGAACTGCCAAAATAATTCATAATTTTACGCATTCATCTTCGTTAGTTTATAAACTAACAATGTCATATCGTCAAATTGTGAACTGAATCAAATTTGCTTGATTCGGAACGCAACCTGTGCGCTGTCTGGTTGAGCGAATTATTCCACTTGCATCAGTTTCCACTTACGTCAGAACATGATTGTTTTTTTTGTTATTCAGACATTTTATTCCATTTATTTCGGTATCCAGCGGTGTCGACGGAGCCCCGCTGCGCGGGGCTCCTATTTCTGGGCGGTTTGCCCTTCGGGCAACTGAAGCTACCTTACTAGCCTGACCTAAAAAGTCTTTGTGTATGCGGTCCGTAGCAAGCCGATTTGATCTCAGTTGACAATTTGACGATTCGACATTGATAGTTTATAAACTAACGAAAAATAATGCGTTAAATTGTAAACGGTTGTGACAGTTCACAATTTTTCGTCAGTTTATAATATCGCAAATTAGATTATAAACTGACGGTGTTCACAATCTAACGGTGACATATACACCACAAATAGCTTGAAGCATTCAAAAACTGCCGCATCCTGTGTGAACTGCTGTGTGTGTAGGCAAGAGTGAACAGGCCTTTTCTGGTTGTGCGTGATCCACCTTAGACCTTGTCTTAACTTTCCAACATGTTAGACGAAGGGCAAACGCAAACACATTTTTAATTAAAAAAAAGTTGTGCGAAACCGGGAATTATACCTACTAAGTATTCTATTATATTATTCCATTCAAAAAACGTGGTCGCTTACTATGGGCCTCATAAAAAGGTTCAAAGTCACTCAAAGGGCAATGGAGAGGACTATGCTGGGAGTTTCTCTGCGCGATCGCATCAGAAATGAGGCTATCCGCAGCAGAACCAAGGTAACCGATATAGCCCTCCGAATTGCTAAACTTAAGTGGCAGTAGGCGGGGCACATTGCACGTAGAACCGATGGCCGTTGGGGCGGAAAGGTTCTCGAGTGGCGACCACGTACCGGAAGGCGCGGCGTGGGTAGGCCCCCCACAAGGTGGACTGATGACCTGGTAAAGGTCGTGGGAGTCCGCTGGATGCGGGTGGCGCAGGACCGGCCATTGTGGCACTCTTTGGGGGAGGCCTTTGTCCAGCAGTGGACGTCTTTCGGCTGATATGATGATGATGATGATCCAAAAATCAACTCTACTGCCCAAGGCTTCAATTCCAATGACAGTTTTATAAAAGTCAGCCACGATAAATAACCACTACCATACAATTCTAGACTAGACTATAACTCAGTTCTAGACTATTCCCTTTAGAGCCAACTCAAATGAAAATCCTTACTAGTATCGTCGTTTCTCAAGCACTCTCCCACAAGGCAACGTAATTAGGGTTTTCATGTCCCAGCAAAGGTAATCTGCTGGTCACACCACTAGGGTCGAGCTATAAACATGGTTAACACCTGAACTTTGTCGCGTACGGTGCGAAAATAGCTGCAAGTTAATGCATCAACTTTGTGATATTAGATCCTTTATGAGGTGGAATCTCGTTCATAATTATGAGGAAACTTTGCTAATTGCTCGTTGGATGTAAAATTCTAACGCTATTAGGTAATATCGAACGCTTATCTGGGGAAGTAAATTCTATATTTTGTTTCATATATCATGTAAACGTCTTATTACATCAGGTAAAAAAATTGTTGCTAGAATGAGTTTGATGATCTTTTAATTGAAAGGAAATATAAGGGTATATGCAATATGCACGTTTATATACATAAATTACACGAGTTTTTCTTTACTTGTGTAAATAAATAAAACGTTTTACGCGAGCTATAATGTAGAATCACTTAACAATAAAAAGATTCCTTTCATTTTAGACTGAAAGGGTCTATATTCCCTGAAGCGATGAAATGTTCACGTTTGATTGGCAATTAGACCCTACGCTGTAAACAACAAAAAGTCAATGGCTCGTAAAAGTCTCATGACTGCGTCTGATAAAAACAATGCAAATAATTAATTTCGATATTAACAACAAAATATTTTCGTTCTTTTTACGCTCCTATGAGTCGCCAACCCGGCTGAGAGTTTTGCCTTTATACATTTTATTTACCAATAGTCTTGACTAGTCTTGACTTCATCCTGAAATATTCATACTGAAGTTGCGTTGTATTGATTACATATTGCCATGTTTTTAGATTCCTGACACCGCTCTTTACAATTTAATTTTTGTCTATCTAATGTTATCTTTACCATCAGGCTCATATGCATTCAAATGCAGAACCTTGCAAATTCCAGACAATACTACTAACAAGCCCTACAAATTCCCGTGCAATCGGATCACGTCCCAGCGTATACCACCAATACATTACCGACATAAACGCGCGTCCAAACGCACCGACTCGAAAATATTGGACAGCGGCCAATATTAATGAAAACAACTTTACAGTAGGTAGAAGACGTTTGCAATTTCCGAAAAGAATCCTGGTACGTTTTACGAGAGACAATGGATGTTTACAGGACGTGGCGGGCTGGTGGAGCGCACAACTCATTTTACGCTTCGCGTCATCAGCTCGATCGAGCGCCTATTCAGTAGCCGGCTGGAGTCAAAGATGCGTTGGGTGCAGACGTTTATTTGTTCTCGGCTAAGATGAATGGGGTATCAAAAGCCTGTTTTATTAGCTATTACTGGAATCGGACAACTGCCAACTAATCTTTGGATTGGTAGTAAAATGGCGCGACGCTCAGACGTTAGGCTTTTAGGCTAGTGAATCAGGGACTATGAGTAACTACTCCGATACCATGACTGCATTGACTACTCATGACCACTACTAGTCTAACTAGAGTACCTACACACTTAATTTTACATCCGGGTGACATCGGAAACGTGATCAGTCACATGACTGAACGGGAAGACCGAGTAAAAAATATATTATGAAGTTGTTTTTAAGGTGTCTAGTAACAAGATTGATAATTACTATACTACAAATTGTTATCGAAAAAAAACACCATTTCATAAAATGTTTGCACATAGCATGTATCAAAATTAATACTGTGAACAGGATTTCTGAATAATTTTCTTGTAAAAATAAAAATAAGACAAATTGTTTGGTCTATGTCGGTAATAAAATTAATACTTTTGCTTTGAAATGGCTAACAAACTAATAAGTAATAGAGTAGGGGAAAAAATATGATCACGTTTCCGCAATGGCACTCTGTAATGTTTATTTTTGCCACTCATGGAACAATGGTGTCTGGACCTTTTTGAGACGCCATGCTACCTGAGCGAAGACAAAATAAAGAGATAAAATGTGCAAGGCTCATAAAAGCGAGTTATCATGATACATTTTTACATAGCTAAATAATTTACTTACTTGAGTAAGCACGATTTCCTGAAAGGCACGACAAACAAAACAATACAGTTATCCGCATCAATAAACAAAATGCTTTGCAATAATAGTAAAACAAATAACACAAATCAACGAGAACGGGCAGTGGACAGCTATACCGACGATTTCCTTATCGCTGGCTATATTTCCTGGCTATATTTCCTGCATAAGGGTTAGGGATGAACTGTCGGAACATATTAGAAAACTCTATTTCGGTTAAAATATGGCTGAAAAGATTTATATGGCGAAATCCATCTGGTTTTTAAGGGCTTCTTTCATGGCATAATAGATTATGTAAGAGAACTGCGTATTCGAATAATTAATAGCTAGTAGGTATACTTACTCATTGTATCTGGAATCTGCGATATTTAATCTACGATACTACGCTGCTATTTATCAGATATAACAGATAGATAGTGCAATAAAATGTGATAAAATTGGTGATTTTACAATTGATAAACACAACTCCATCGATCACTCAAAATGTATCATTTAAATTGAAAATAACCAAAATCATAAATGACTAGCAAATTAATTGTACCAGTTCTTCCCAATATACGTTACGTAAGGACCACAATCTACGCTTTGCAGTTTTGGATAACAAATAACCATTATTGTTTCTGAATAAGGAAAGTAATAAAATCAGTTGTTTGGAAAGTAGGTAAGCACGTAAACAAGGTGGCCGTGGTCAATGGGACGAATTTCATGCATATGTATCTGTATACACAAATCATCGAAGTGAAAATTCAATAAATTAGCGTAGATGAAAAAAAGTTATTTTCTTTTGTTTTCAGAGTTGTTTTAAGAAGTAAATATAATCAATATTCGGATAGTAACAATATTATCGTAAGTAAATCATAACAAGGGACCTACGACAAATCTCTAAAGTGTAACACAAAAGCATTATTTTATTAATCATCCTTGTTTTTTAATCCGAGCAAAATATGGCATACAACCAGTTCGCATTGATTGAATTTTACGAGAGGAGAAATTCTCCAGTAAATTGGACTTTTACACCGCCATAAACTCACTGTTTACGGTAAAATGGTCAAGAGTCAAAAGCCAGTTTTAATTCTAGGCAATCACTTAAACAACGTTTCTTTATTTCACGTAGAGAATATTATCTAACTTCTTTTACAACATTGCGTCTAATGTTCACGTTGTTTAGCATGTGAACCTTATTTGCTTAGGCAGAAAGTCGCTTTTACAATGAAGTTGGGTGGAGATACGAGATTGCTATAACAAGCAGTCGATATAAGTTGATTCGTCAAGAGTACAGTCGGCACAATGATGCGTCAACAATGAGACTGTGCACAATGACACAATAGAAGCGAATAAGGTCTTCATGTCACTAATTAATCTGCTCATCCTACGCTGAAAGAAAATGAAAGAAGCTTTAATTAAAGTCGGATAATTCTGCATATTACAAAGACTTATTAATGGTGACTTGAACTAAGTATTAGATTTTATCAACCCTTTTCATCGAATCTAGGTCACTTAGCAGACGGTTCCGCGTTTAGTGCTTCACAAACTTCTAGAATGGCATTTGTGTTCTGAATAAAATTCTCGCTTGTATAAGAATCGTTCCCTCTTTGGCTTCAATCCGTGTACATTGAACATAAAACGAGTTATCATGCTGAAATATTTTACAAAGCGCATCCATTTATGACATCTGAAGAGCATAAAAACAAAAACAAACGTAAGAGATACGGTACAAGCAAGCATTTGTCATAAAACAGAAGAACGAGGCGAAGAAAATCCAGGCAATGTCGCCGAGCAGTGAGGCGTAGCTAATTCTCTCTTGGATAAATGAAAATGTTTTTTTAAGTTGTCGCCGTCTCGTCTTCTCGTTGGATACACTCAATTAAGAGCAGATTTGATGACGTCACTAATTAAGAGGACCCTGTAGCTGTTCATCTGCGAGCTTCATTTGTTTTGATGTGAAATTGAAACAAATGGGCTCGTGCTAGCCGAGTCATTGTTTCCTTTGTAGTGACTTTGTAGAATAATACAAAAATAACACAAATCTTAAAAATTATAATCATCCTTCATTAAGCATTTTTATAATATTATGTCGAGCTTTCGACCATATTAAAAACGTATTTAGTACTGGGGTTAGTTTTTCACGATAATACCTATTATATACTACTCAAAAGAAAATAGGAGCCACTAAGTATTTTGATTGCTACGTGAAAAATATAGTAAACAGTAATGTGTATTTATTAAAATAACATGTAACAAGGCTTTTGTTTTAACTTATGCTAATAACCATTTAATTGTGTAGTCAATTGTTTCACTTATTTCAATTAACATGAAATTAGTCCATTGTCAACAGCAAAAAATAAACAGAAACTCTTTGCAAAACAAAACAAAAACTGACACAAGCTGTTTTTTTCAATGGTTTAGTAACGGGTGTGTCCTCCTCTCCTGTTTTCACACTCCTGGAGCCTTGAATGCATACTCTCGATTAAGTTTCTGATGTTTTCATCAGGTATCTCTTCCCACGCACGTTTCAGAGCATCCATAAGCTGTTGCTGGTTGTGAACCTCTTGCTCATGCTCCCTAACCCTTCGTTTTAATTGGTCCCACATATGCTCTATTGGATTTAAATCCGGACTATACGCTGGCCATGGTGGGACACGAATATGGGAGTCATCTAGTACAGTCTGAGTGGCCCGAGCTGTGTGTGGGCGGGCATTGTCATGCATTAACCAGAACCCTGGCCCCACTCTCTGTGAGAATGGAAACACATGAGGCCTAATGACTTCATCGATGTACCGTTGTGCAGTTACTGTACCTTGATTTAAGAAAACCAGCTCAGTTTTGCCTTGTAAGCTAATCCCAGCCCAAACCATCACACTAGGACCTCCAAAGCGGTTAATTTCCTTGATGCAGACATCGGAAAATCTCTCACCCTGTCGTCTTCATACTCTAATCCGCCGATCATCACTACAAAGCTTCACTTTACACTCATCTGTGAAGAGCACCATACCCCATTGATTCATGCTCCAATCTGAATGTTCGCGGCAAAAACTTAAACGATTTCCACGTTGAACCCTAGATAAAGGAATTCGTACTACTCGGCGTCTGGACCTTTGCTGGTCTTCATGCAGTCGATTACGTATCGTTTGGTCACTAACACGAGTCCCCGATGTCAACCGTAGGCGATTTTGTAACTTACGTGCCGTCACAGAGCGCTCTCGACGGGCACTCAATCGGATGTAGCGATCCTCTTGTGACGTAGTCGCTCGCACCCTGCCCGATCCAGGCCTTCATGCAACACTGCCAGTCTCTTGGAACCGATCCCACACATTTTGGATGGCTCGGCGAGAGAAACCCAACGAAAAAGCTACAGACCGCTGTGAATGACCTTCAGCAATCAATGTAACGGCTCTGGTGGCAGTAATGGTATCCATATGCCTTCGTTGACGTGGCATTATTAACAAAAGATGTTAAAAGAAGCAAAAGATGGACATAAATAGTTTTTTAACAGAATAAAATTGTGATTCCATCTGAAAGGAATTTGACCTGAAACTCGTTTTTTTATTTGCTTCAATTTCTGGCCAGCTGTAAGACTTAAACACCAGCATTAAAGAGGTTGGATACTGAAGGAGGCCGGACATTATTAATTAGTTTACATCTAAAAATTTACTCAAAAACAGAAATATGTAAGTGGCCCTTATTTTCTTTTGAGTAGTATATATATAATATTGATCACTAAAAACAACAGCCCAATTATAACACATTTACCTACCGATATATTATATTCTTTTTTTTAAGACCGATCGGAAACTCATGAAAGTTTCAAAGCAATTTCAGGATTTGCGCAGTAGGTACTCGATCTTCGGTCTTATCGAGCACAGATCATGTTTGACGGTTTTTATTGTAATTTCCTTGTGACGAGGAACTCATTCGTACACGTCTCGCGTTCTAGAGCTTATGTTTAGGGAATAAGATTCAAAGTATCCATACTTTGTGACGTGATGTATTCGCAGTTTCGCACTCAGTACAAGACTTGGACTCAAGTAACTTATTTATTTAGATCTAACTCACATACATACGTACTGAATCCAACGTGACTCACTCGTTCAGAATTTCACTTAAATGCTCTAGTGGAGTCGGTCCAGAATTAAGAATATACTAAATTTGGTTTTGTTATATATCTGAAAAATCGATATCACTTTATCACTCCTATCCTTGTTAACTGAGTTGCTGAGAATGGGTTGGATACCAACTGCAATTAAATTGAACAAATTTAGAGTTGCTGGTGCGTGCTGCACATTGCAACCTGCAACCAACCATGATCTTTGTTCAGTATTTAGTCACTTCGAAGCAAAAATACTTAAGCCGTGATGTATAGGTAAGTACCATGCTCATTTACTTAAGAATTGTTTTGCAACGTATAAGATAATGTAAAACACTTGCGAAAAAAAAATCAAGATCATTGGTATAGCAAACGTAAATGAAAAATAATATATTATTACCAAATCAACCTCACAAACGTAATAGCCAAGTCCCCTGACCAAATAATCAACTCAAGTTATTTAGAGATAGCATTTTTCCCTATAAATCCCCCGTTGCGGTCAAATCTAGCACATTAATCAGTTGCCTGGCGTATCGGCGATCCTGAGCCAATACCAAGTAGCCCAGTGATTTATTAGCCCACTGCCTTTCCGGTAACGTCTACCACCTGTCTACTGGCTTGGCTTGGAAACTTCAATGCACATGAATTCTTATGCGGATACTGACTTTGGTAAGTTCGGATGTCGATTAGCCTGTCAGAAACTGCTTACGGAGTCTTAGGCTAATCTGTCTAAGTTGTAGGGTTGGTTTATCGGTATAAGTTGTGCTTTACGTATTTGGATATCAGACACTACTTCAGGAACTTCTAGGCTCGAGATCAGGATGAGTAATAGCTGAATTTATTATAAAATTTAGTAGTTATTTGGCTACTGTGATCAAAAGAGGGCAACAATAATTTATATATATTATTAATTTTTAATTTAAACGTGCAAAGTCGTTTGTGGATTTCCCCGAAATTTACTGATTTCAGCGAGACCAAGGGACAGTTTAAGTTTTTTTTAACTTTTAAGACGAAGTATAAGTATGTATATTCAGTTCATTTCCTTGCCAGACAAAGAATGAACTACTTTGGTAGCGGTTACCCGCAACCAAAGGAATTCAAGGTGCTCCCGGTGAACTGTATCATCCGCTTTGTGGAAATGATGGAGCAATCCTGGGAGCAGGTATAAAGGAGAGGGCAAATGCACAAAAGATCCCACTGGGTCGAAGTGCATCCGAAAGGGCCCTCACCTAGATAAGATAAGATGTATATTCAGTGTTTATTAAAGCTATCCGGAAACTGATAGGTGAGGTGATGTTATAGTAGGTAGCATTATGGAGATATAGTTGCAGCTCCCATCAAGTATTATGGGTAAAGAGGGTCGTTAAATAAGTATCCAAATGTGGCAGTCCCGGCGTTGACCAAAGCCATAGAAGTTATAAGAACGAGATCCACCACGCTAGTTTTTTTAGTAGTATCGCAACCGCTGTTATAGTGTGCACAGCATGATTATTAATATTATTATCTGTCGTACAAACAGTCTGCATTTAATTGAGTTATACTACAACTGCACTTCCCAAAGTCTAGCCCCCGATAACTCTATTTATTATAGACCAAGCCACCGTAACTTCCTTACTTTCTTACGTAAACTTCCCTAGCGTTAAGGTTCAATTTCCTTTGAAGCCAGCGCCACACACTCATTGGCCGCAGTTCCGCACATCACACAGTAGAAGTTCAATAAGTAGCCCTAAGCACATTTCGCTGTTTGCGATTGACAAGATCCTGTTAATTCCAAGACAGAGTTGTACTATATTAATTAAATCTGTTTGCTTCTCAGGCTGTGTTTGCGCCCGACTTAATTAACATCTGCTATATAGTGCTGGTTGGATTTGGGCTTAATAAGGGAATGTAATAATGTTAATTGTTATTGTGCAGTGTATACAAGCTTCAAAGTTAGACAAAATCAATTAATAATCAATCCCTACAAAAATGCAAAATAATACAACTTCAAATCTATCTTACTATGTAGAACTGTGTATATCAATTACTTAAATCTGTTTCTTGAAACATAGATACTTAGATATACTTTTAACGGGTAGATAATGCCTTAAGGCATTAAGTTCGCCTTTTGTACTTTTTAGGGTTCCGTACTCAAAGAGTAAAACGGGACCCTATTACTAAGACTCCGCTGTCCATCCATCCGTCTGTCTGTCACCAGGCTGTATGCTGTATCTCACTAATACCGTGATAGTTCTAGTTGACAGATGATGTATTTCTGTTGCCGCTATAACAACAAATACTAAAAACAAAATAAAATAAATATTTTTATTGATAACGGTACGGAACCCTTCGTGCGCGAGTCCGACTCGCACTTGGCCGGTTTTACTTTCTTCAATAAAGTTTTAAAAAATAAATACTTTTTATTTGGAGAAATGTAGGTACGGTTAGAATCGAAAAGCAAAATACCAGAGGGCATGCGTTATTAGCAGTTGCTTAACATATATTATCTATCGGGAATTTCACGCTGCCTTGTAGTTTTTTCTTCCGCTCCGCATTTTGTATGAAAACCGTACGCAGTCATCTCGCAACCGTCAATTCAGAATGACGAGCCGTATAAAGTCTCTCACAGACTGGCGCGGCCTGACCGCGACGGTCAATAGTAAACGTGTCATTAGCTGTCAAATTTACTATTGACCGCCACCGCAGGCCGCGCCAGTTTGATTAAGGCCTTAGCTCTTAGTTAGCTTTCGCGTTTAGTGTGCGCATTATACATGTACTAACTAGTGGCATTGTGAGGTGCAGAATTCGGGAGCCTGTCGTTCTTTTTCAATAACACTTGTTATTTCAAAAACATTTATTATTTCATTTCTAAATACTGAATCGCCAATAAACGTTCTATAAAATTATTGAACCTCAGGTAACGTTTCCAACGCACGATAGGACAATTTAACTGTCATTTTCCCATATAAAAAGTGACATTTAGATCTACCTGACGCGACTACAATGCGTTATGTGATCGACCTGCAGCTCACAATATTTCACGAGAATCGGTTGACAAATGCGACCTGTAGTGGAGAACAGCAGGACATCTGGACATACGGACATACGACATAACTTTGACCCCAGCTGAAACGAAGAACTTCGTTTGGTTCACTAGCTCGTTCAATGATAACCTTACAAATCCCCTACCAAGTGTTTTGTCACTCGGTGTTGGTCCGACTGTCACTGGCAGTTTTTAATTTAAAAACGTATTAAAATATGCCTTAAGTGTTTGACGATAAATAATAACCTAAATAAGTTTCTGTCAAAAATTTCATTTTTGGTACTAGCTTTTATTGCCGACTGTACTTTTCTGTATACCATCATCAACTACTCATTGAGACGATTCAAACGAGCCCAAACTCGATGGGGTTGCGACGTGTGGTCGTGGGAGTTCCTATGGCCACCTTCCAGCTCCATCATCAGATTAGCTCTATATCTTAACAACATTGCATTGTCATCCGATTTATACATGCATGCAAAATTTCAGCTCCATCGGAAACCGGGAAGTGGATCAAATTTAACTTGCAAGATTTGATTACAGGCAGACAACGGAACAGGTGAAACTAAATAAAACTTGTAAAAAGAAATACTTGCGCATATAATGTCACATGAAGACATCAACATACGAAACTTGGACCCCTGTGTTCCTCAGATAAACGCTCGCATGCTTCCCGGCGACAAAGGAGAAGTTCCCAACTCAAGCGACTGAAAAATATTACCCAACTTAAGTTTAATCTCTTGAAACGTTAAAGGAAACAATTGTACATACAAGTCTCTGCTTGGAGATGTTTGTTATGACCGGCTTTATGGGTTTAAAATGTTTACAGAAAGTTTGCAGTGGATTGGGAAAAACAAACGGCAAACAGACCAGTTTAGGAATTGAATCCTGTACCGGACCGATGGGTCATTATTATATAGTAGGTTTTGTTGGAAGAACATTATGACGATCGAGTTCCTTATGAAAAGAAATAAACAGTATGCACCTACGTATACTTCGCTTTAGCGATACAACAGATTAAATTTTACTTAAATAATAGTAAAATAAATATACTTGATTCTTTGAATGAAGAAATATCAAGGAAATTACGGTCACCGCCAACAAACATGTTTTCAACAAACGTAGATTAAGGTGGTTCGATTGCTATACAAAGCGTTATTTGACATTCGCAGGCTAACGGCGTGATATTTAAAGAAACTTATGTAACAAACTTTCATCAATTGGCTTCCCATTTGCGCCAAATTCCCACTTTCCTAGAATAAACTTGTATAAACTAGATTTATTTGAGAAAAATTGTTTTCCTAAAATATCACGTGACAAACCAATTTCTCAAATTAATCTAGTTTATACGAGTTTATTCTAGGAAAGGGGGAATTTGGCGCAAATGGGAAGCCAATTTATGAAAGTTTGTTACAAAAGTTTCTTAAAATATCACGCCGTTAGCCTACGAATGTCGAATAACGTTTTGTATGGCAATCGAACCACCTTAATGAAATATTGAAAACATGAAAACCATACTGACCCTTTGTTTAACGACACAAAGAACATTGCCCGTATAATTTCATAGGCTGGCAAACGAACAAATAATTATGAAACGTATAGGTATTCTGAACGTGTCCGGATAAATGGGGTTCACTCACACCGTTGTGTCAATATCTCATGTTCGTATTGATTTTTAAAGTTCCTTGTCTTCCAAAATCGATTAAAGAACACGGGATTGATATCATAGTATGTGTCACAAATATTGATGTGCCGTTCTTCAAGCATTCCCGAAAACAACACATCACTAATATGGCGTTCTCGGGAAGCAACACTAGTCCCATTAATATGCCAAAAGGTTTTGTAATTACTTAAGATTTTTTCCGTGACTGCTATTCTAATCTAATATACTCATCTTCTAATATTGGAGGCAGTTTTGGATAATCTTGGAGTCTTCACGATTGAGATCTTATTGCCCATATTGAAAGAATTATTTATTCTACTGTCTCCATAATCCAAAAAAAATCTAAATTCAAATATTCTGCAAGTAGGCCTCCAGACGATGGCTATCAACGGTAATGCTCTTAGTTTTGGTTCTGGGCAACCTACCAAAGTCGTCCATTTTCTGTGCACAGTACCAACGTAAGTGCAAGTCTGCGTCTCCTTGTCGGTAGCGTCAGGCTGGTCTCACTGCGGTTTTCTTGTGTCTTTGACTCTCGGGACGCTTGGAGCATTTTCGTTACTTAATGATCCAGAAAGAATACCCCGGGTAATGCGAAAATGAGAAAAATCATGTATGGCGTGATTCCGGACAAGTTCTGCCAAAAATCAGGTTTGTTAGATAGTGAATATTCTGTGCGAGAGCACTGCCATTTTATGTATATTACTATTGTGTGCTTACAGCACGGTGTGCTGGTAGCCGTATATAATAAGTTTATCACGGGCCGCCACTAACGAACGGTGGCAGTCTGGGACGCAAATTGACTATAAATAACAAATGGCTCTGTGACGCTACCCTTTTGTCTGCTCCCGCTTTGGGGAATCGTAATTATCCGCTTATAAGGATGTAAGACTGATTCGTTCTACAAAACGAATAAGTGGAAGTAGCTAACACTACTTCTATTGACTTCTATGATTAAAGCTAAGAATACACATGCCTGTAAAACGGATCAGTAGCTTGCATATTAGGTAAGGCATGTAGAAGTAACTGACCCACAGTGAATACATTTGCAAGTTGAACTTGCATGCAATTTCAAAGTTTACATGCAAACCGGCATGCCTGTAACTGTCACGTACGTTCACACGTGCTAGTTTTGCAGCCCCCCGCGTCCCTTCTTCATGTTGCATGCCAGTAAATCAAATTGCTTGCAATCTACTTGCTTGCCAGATACAGGCATGGCAGTTAGTGTATACACATGACAATAGCTGGCACGTGCAAGGAGCTGGTATGCAAGTGTGCCAGTTAAAGCCATGTGTATTCCCGGCTTAACCCAACTTATCAGATGTTGATAGATTTAAGTTTTATAGTTAATGATAATAAATGTTGTAAGTACATATATAATATTGTACATATATATTACATACTCGTATCATCTCATCTCATACTCAGCCTACACATACGTCCCACTGCTGGACGCAGCCCTCCTCTCATCGATGAGAAGGAAAGGGCAGTAGTCCCCACGTGGGCCTTAGCGGTTTAGATTAGGTTAGGTAAGGTTTTACAAAAAAAAGGTAGACTTCACAAGTTCACATGCATCTTTCTCCCGATATTATCTTTCATAGTAAAGCTAATGGTTATATATCAACTTATCAACCTACATAATCTAAAAATATATATTTAGGTTCGGACACATACGTTTTACAAAAAAAAGGTAGACTTCACAAGTTCACATGTATCTTCCTCCCGATATTATCTTTCATAGTAAAGCTAATGGTTATATATCAACTTATCAACCTACATAATCTAAAAATATATATTTAGGTTATATAAAAAAAAATGACGTCAACTGCATTTCTAGCGAGTCTGCTGTTTTCTTTAATCTATTGCCGAATTAACTGGACACACTACTAAATAAATTTTATGCGTACCTCTTCAGACGATTGTCTCAGCATACAGGCCCTGAACTTTAAAAGGGAAACATTGTACTATGTTTTATTAGTGGGGTGGTCAGGTCATTTTCCGCGTTATAAACTTATGCATAAAAGGGTCCAGTTTTCAAAGAGGGAGACCAAATGTGGAAAGTGCATCAAATTATGGCGTTGGTTATGTGCCTTTACTTTAGGAAAATATTGTACGCGTCATAGCTCGTACACCACGGCAATAAGGGTTCATTTGGTGGATGTGTCGGTAGTTAGACACTAGTAAGTTGTAGGCAAATTTCACGTCTCATTTTGTTTAATGACGTAGGAGTACAAGTTAGAATATATTTACAACGACGGTATGAATCAGGGGATGACTACATTTAGTAGTGAGCCGCAACTATCTTAAGAGTGCTCTTCAAAAAAGCGCTCGCTCAGAATTCGGTATTTTGACAGGCGTAGTGCTTTTGTGTGTGTAAATACTACTACCACCCACACAAACGTACCTACCCCCCACATGCACAGCTAGATCGCACCAGCCGCGGGTGCCGTCCCTTTCTAGCTATATGTAAGTGCGATCGGGATAGAACTAACCGCGGAGCTTGCCGATGCAAATAGCTGTATAGCGCACCGTTGGAATTCGCTCCGTGACCGATATTGATACTTGCACTAAAAAGTGGTAAACATTACTTCGCTAACATGATGCTCTAACTTGAACAAAGTAAGTATTTGATTTTTGTGCACATGTTTTCTATTTATATTAAAATACTATGACAAAGTATATTCATTCTTTTTTACTAGCTTTATATTAACTTGCACTGTTCGTATGTATGTAAATATGTAAGTATGTAAGTTGTCCGTCAAAATTTGTAATTCATTTTTCAGTCACTTCCCGTTATCCAATTGAGCTGAAATTTTGCATGCATGTGTATATCGCATGACAATGCAATATTATGATGATTTGGAGCTGATCTAATGCTGGAGCAGGAAGTTGGCCATAGGAACTCCGCAATAAAACGACACAACCCTATCGAGTTTGGGCTCGTTATAATCGTCTCAATGAGTTGTTGATGATGGTATGCAGAAAAGTACAGTCGGCAATAAAAGCTTGTACCAAAAATGAACATTTTGACAGCAACTTATTTTTGTATAAAATAAACTAACAAGTTTTAAAGTTGTCAGTAATAAGAATAATAATTTGCTGTCTGGCACTACTACTTTCTAGCCGTGTAGTACTGTCGAGTACTACACGGCTAGAAAAACACCGATTTATGCCTGCTTCCTGGACCTCTCCAAGGCCGTCGACAGAGTGGACTACAATATTCTCTGGGCAAAACTGGAGGAAGCAGATATTCCGGGTGATTGTACAGGTTTGTTGAGGTACTGGTACCAAAACCAATTAAACCAGGTGAGATGGGCCAGGACTTTGTCCACAGATTACAGGTTGGAATGTGGAGTACGGCAGGGGGGCCTGACGTCTCCTAAACTGTTCAACTTTGACTTATGTCAATTAGTACTGCAGTTCTTTTTAGGGTTCCGTAGCCAAATGGCAAAAAACGGAACCCTTATAGATTCGTCATGTCCGTCCGTCTGTCTGTCTGTCTGTCCGTCCGTATGTCACAGCCACTTTTTTCCGAAACTATAAGAGCTATACTGTTGAAACTTGGTAAGTAGATGGGTCATTGTCAGATTTAGGTTCGCGTCTCTTCGGTGGACATTGCCAAAGTTAAGGGCTATAAAGCCTAATTTTTGGTTGATCTCTGAATCCGCATAAACGGCGTTGCCCCTTCTATAATCCTATGTGATAAAACCATATTATATGTGAGCGTAAGCCCGTAACTTTTGACCACCGGAAAGATGATTTTTGTTTTTGTGACTGACAATGACCCAGATGTATTCTGTGAACCGCATTAAGATTTTCACACAAAAATCGAAAAAAAAACATTAAGTTTTAGGGGTCCCCATACTCAGAACTGAAACTGAAAAAAAATTTTTTTTATCAAACCCATACGTGTGGATCTATGGATAGGTCTTCAAAAATGATATTGAGGTTTCTAACATATTTTTTTTCTAAACTGAATAGTTTGCGCGAAAGACACTTCCAAAGTGGTAAAATGTGTGTCCTGTAACTTCTAAAATAAGAGAATGATAAAACTAAAAAAATATATATATGCTGTACATTACCACAGATGTATGAATATATTATATAGTATTCTATGCTCTGAGTACATTACCATGTAAACTTCCACAGAAAATTGGTTTGAACGAGATCTAATAAGTAGTTTTTTTTAATACGTCATAAATCGTAAACCGCAATTTATTTCACGGAACCCTTCATGTGCGAGCCCGACTCGCACTTGGCCGCTTTTTTTAAAATGTTTAATAATAATTGCTAACATAGTTTTAAGTTTATTTTGTTACTAACAGTATATGCACTATCACATGGTCTGAAATAAAACTATTGAATTGAATTGAATTAAACGAGGATTTGAAAGACGATAAGGATATTGACCGGGAGAGGAGGGCCTTATCAGTCCGCTGCAACATGCTGGCACGCAGACTTGGTAAGTGTAGCAACGAAGTCAAAGTGACATTGTTCAATGCATTTTGTCAGTGTTTCTACACTTGCCAACTGTCTAAATTTATGCGAAAGTCGTACAGCACAATGAGGGTGCAATATAATGATGCATTTCGCACGCTCATGCGGCTGCCGCGCTACTGCAGCGCGTCCAGCATGTTCGCTGAGGCGCGGGTGCCAGATTTCTTCGCCGTAATGAGGGCGAGAGTTGCCGCTTTCTGGGACAGGCTGGGGCGCTCTCAGGACGAGATCCTCAAGGTCATCTACAACGACCTGGAGAGCCCTATTTTCCGATATTGGCTATCTGTGCATGATGAAATATTTAAGAACTTCACTTAGGCGTCAGATAGCTAACAATTGTGCGTGGAATTATAAATCTGGTATCTAAGAAATTTCTCTAACCTTGGTCAACTAATATGGAAAACGTAAATCCGTTGAAGAGAGCAATGGTGGAAGAATATAAATGGCTCTTTAACGGTTTAGAAAACGGCCGAAGGGGCACAATCAATTCAATCAAATTAAAATGCCTGACTGGTAGAGAATGCCTCATGGCATTAAGTCCGCCATTTTTACTTTCCGTTGTATAGTGCAATAAAGTTTAATTAAATAAATAAATCAAGAGTTTACAGAGCAGCATTTGATCTTAATTAAATAGCTATGCCGTACAATCATCATTGCAGCGGTTTGTATCTAAGAAATTCTTAGACTTAGCTTAGGGCCTGGAGGCAACATACCAATGGAACTAGTAATGTGCAAAGAACGAAAGTTTCTTCCTACATTACCCAGTTTTGAACGAAGACTATTTTTTCTTTGTACATTACTAGTAATGTAACTCAGTAATGTACGAAGAACAAGGGGATCATTTTTTTGATGTTTTAGTTTAACATTTTAATTTTAATTAAGTATCTTGTCAAACTTGTATTTGTATTTTAGGTTATGTTTCGCCTGTGAATAAATAATTTATTATTTAATATGTATGTCTTTCCCGCTCACGGGACAATGATGTCCCGGACCTTTGGGAGGCGTGCGTGGGGCTAGGTACCTACAAAGTACCAACTGAGCCAACACGTAGAGGCCCTTTTGACAATTTAATGAAATGCAAGGAGTACACCGAGCGGATGCTGTCCCTGCCCGTGTCATGGGACGCACACAGAGACAGCACCCGCTGGGGTGTATAGGGACTATTGCTGGTTGATGGAATCTAAAGAAAACGGGTTATTGGGTGAAAATGATGGACTAGTGGCTGGGCTATTGGGTGAAACATCGGACGCCTGCCTAATAAACTGTCTCATTTTTTATCTCTGGCAGACGGTGACTCGCCAACTGCTAGATGGGCCCCTATTATTAGCGACATTAAAAAATTGCCTAAGGGCAACACCAGTCAGAGAGGCTGGGGGGGTAGAGAGGTGGCACTGGACTTTAAACATATAGCCAACTCGCCACTTAGGTGTCCACATCTACCCTCGAGCAACAGCTCTTGCGACTTTACTCTGGACAGCCAGTTAAGGCAAGCCAGAGGTGGGGGGCCTGTCCAACCAACCACCCGATCGGCTCAGCCTGACCACAGGACACCCCCAGGGGCACTCAGGTACGTAGGGTCGCTACTCCCTAACAGCCCGCCACAAGCTGCCTTACGTTGACTGATTATTATTCCCTTTATTTAAATGTCATCTTAAGTTAGGTTTTTACAATAATCATATAAAAAGTAAAATATAAAACAATACATACAAAACATAAAATCATTATAAAAACCTAACCTAGGGTGCCGCCGGCAGCGAGGCGGGGCCTAAGCTACCGGTGGTCAGGGCGACAGAGACAGGAATCTCCTGACTATCCGCGCAGTATCCAGGAGTACCGCCTTCTGTATCTGACCCTTGATCCAGCCATCTAGCGAGAGTCTCTTAAGGTGGCGGTCGAGACTCTTCGCTATTAAACCATTCGCCGAAACGACTATCGGGACGATGATCGTCGAATCAACATCCCACATGGCGGTTACCTCGTGAGCCAGGTCTAGGTACTTACTGGCTTTGTCCTTCTCGGCCTTCACGAGGTTCTCGTCATGGGGGATGGTGATGTCGACGAGCACTGCCTGGCGTTTCGATCGATCTGTCAGCACGATATCAGGCCTATTGGCAAGAATAGTCCTGTCCGTGATGACAGATCGATCCCAATAGAGCGTAGCACGACCATTTTCGAGAACTGGCGCAGGTGTGTACTTATAGTAAGGCACTTCGGAGACCACAAGACCATATAGCAGAGCAAGTTGCTGGTGAATAATTCTGGCTACAAGGTTATGTCTGTGCAAGTACTCGCCGTTAGCAAGATGACCACAACCGGAGATTATATGCCTGAGTGACTCCCCGGGACGGCGGCATGCCCGACAAATGTCGACCGTACCGTCCTTCAGGATATACCTCCGGTAATTGTTCGTCATGATAACCTCGTCCGCAATTGTACATACAAAACCTTCGGTTTCCCCGAAGAGATCCCCGAAACGTAGCCAGTTCACCGACGCGAGCAGATCCACATCGGGCCCTGTGAGGGCCTTGCAGAACCGCCCGTGAAGCTCCTTGCTCCTCCATACCGCCCTGCGGTCTTCGGCGCTCATCACTTTAAGTCTGCGCCAGTTCTCGTTTGCCAAGGAGAGCGGGGTGAAGTTTCCGTCCACTGCCACTACGTCGCGATGCATCCCACACTCGTTGTTTAGGAAATAATCCCTGAGACTGCACACCTCGCGGTTGTGGAGGTCTTTGGCATTTAAAAACTTGCGACCTCCACACTTCCGCGAGATGTACAGTCTCATAACAGACGAGCGTGGGTGTAGCATGCGATGCGCAGTAAGCAGTACACGAACTCTTCGGTCCAGGGCATCCAGCTCAGTCTGAGTCCATCTTAGTACGCCAAAGGAGTAAGTGAGCAAGGGCATCACCCAGGCGTTGAAGGCGCGCACCTTGTTGCCACCCGACAAAAGACTATTAAGTACTTTTGTCAAACGACAAAAGAAGCGTTCCTTCACCGCCCGCTTTACGCTCTCACCCTCAATACCCAATGACTGTGACATACCAAGATACTTATAGGTTTCTGCTTCGGAGATAGATTTGAGGGACATTGTCTCAGAAAGTTGTAAATTTGTTGAATTTACAACTCTACCCCGCTGTACATGCATAACCGCACACTTATCGACACCAAATTCCATTTTGATGGCGCTACTGAAGACTTCTGTTGTTTTCAGTAGTTCCAACAGGTCATGTCTATTCGGTGCAAATAGCTTGAGGTCATCCATATAGAGCAGATGAGAAATTACCTCACCCCCTCTCCGAAGCCGGCAACCTAGCCCTGAATCCTTCAGCAAGGTGCTGAGTGGATTCAGCGCTAGGCAGAACCACAGAGGACTCAGGCTATCACCCTGGAAGATCCCACGTTCAATCCTTATATAGTCCTGCGAGCCAGAGGGGCCATCTCCTCCCCCCGGTTGACGAAGAACCGTGGTCCACTGCCCCATGCAAGCGCCTAAGAAGGATCTCAGAACTGCATCAACTTTATACAGCTCTAAGATCCTCCTCAGCCATGAATGAGGCACCGAATCATAGGCCTTCTTGTAGTCAATCCAGGCGGCCGAGAGGGCACCTCTGTTCCGCCGGACTCGTTGGCAAATGGTCATGTCCATGAGGAGGAGCTCTTTAGTACCACGAGACCCAACCCTACATCCATTTTGAGCAGGGGCCAAAACGTTGTTCGCAACGATGTGTGCGTTAATTTTTGCTCTCAAAATGGATGTTAGGAGCTTGTACAGCGTAGGCAAGCACGTGATGGGTCTGTAGTTTTTCGCTTCCGTGGTACTACCGGACTTATAGAGCAGGGAGGTAATACCAGTTGTAAAGAAAGATGGCAGGGAACCGAGCTCAAGGGATTGCTGGAACTGTGTTGCCAAACGTAGGTGTGAGCATCGAAACCATTTCACCCAGAAGTTGTGCAATCCATCCGGCCCAGGACTTTTCCAATTCGGGGTCAAACGGATGGCACAACTAACGTCTTCGGGGTTGATCGTAACAGTCCCCATGGGTTCGATGAACTCACACTCACGTTCGACAACACCCATCTACTCGCCTTCGGCGTGCTCGACTGGCACTGACCAGATACTACGCCAGAAGTCAACCATGGCAGTAGCATCCGGCTGCTGCGCGTCGGACACACGAAGATCGGTTCCCTCCCACTTTCGGTATACCTTCCTTTGGTCACTCTGGAAAAGGCGATTCTGCTGGTATCGGTCCACACGCTCTCTGTAGCGGCGAATACGGCTTGCCCATGCATAGACTTTCTGCTTCAGAAAGTCAATGCGCTCCGTGACACAGGTCATGTAGTCGAGGGGCCTGATATCAGTTCCCGCAAAGGCCTGGTTCACAAAGCGCATGACTCGGGGGCGGTTGTTGCCCCCCCTGAAGCAGATCAGCTTTGCAATGAGAGTCCTAAACGTATTGATACGCCGCTCAATCCGTACTTGCCATGTAGGGACACCGCGGGCGGTCCTAGGTGCACGGTCAGCGTCCGGAAACTTGACGCGAGCAACACGGCACGCCGCGACTGCCCCGCAGTACATGATTGAGTGTGTATCAACTAAGTCTTCACTAGCCCGTAGATACGGATCTAGCAGACCGTTCAGGGCTCCCATTAGCGCTAGATTGCGTCTATTCACAGGCAAGCGTGGTAATCGTGGCCTAGAGTTGTTTGTGGGGCGATACTGCGTAATCGCTTCTTCCAGAGCCCTCCTCAGTTGCTCATGGGCCTGATTGCTTACACTCTGATCCGCATAGTCCTCCTCGTCGACACTGGGATCAGCCCGCGGCGCCCCCGGTGCCAGGTCGGGTGCAAGCACCGGAGCCGGCACCGTGGCAGGCGGGTCCCGCGTCGAGGTGGAGGCCGCACGGGCAGAGAGTGCTTCCAAGCGTAGCCTATCGAGTATCGAGTCATCCAACCGCTTATGCCGTTGGATGACCCGCACCTGATCCGATAATCGTTGCCTGACCACAGGACACCCCCAGGGGCACTCAGGTACGTAGGGTCGCTACTCCCTAACAGCCCGCCACAAGCTGCCTTACGTTGACTGATTATTATTATTATTATGTCAATCACTCGTTCAAATTAAAAATCTACTATTGGTAAATGGTTAGAAACGTACCCGGAACTGGTTTATAAAGAACAAGATTCCGTGATACACTGTTCTGTTTGTTATGTTAATTTGAAACAGTTCAAAAAACATAATATCAAAAAACATGTATCAAGTGATTCACATCGTAAGAAAAAAACCGGCCAAGTGCGAGTTGGACTCGCGCACGAAGGGTTCCGAACCATTATCTATAAAAACGGCAAAAAAATCACGTTTGTTGTATGGGAGCTCCCCTTAAAAAAAATATTTGGTTTTCAGTATTTGTTGTTATAGCGGCAACAGAAATACATAATCTGTGAAAATTTCAACTCTCTAGCTGTCACGGTTCTTGACAAACCGACTTGCCTGGTGACAGACAGACGGACGGTCGGACGGACAGCGAAGTCTTAGTAATAGGGTGCCGTTTTACTCTTTGAGTACGGAAACCTAAAAACGTGTACCTGGTAACAAAGAAGAATTTTACTGAACTGTACTGATTAAATGTAAAATTGTTAACTATAAATTTTTCATTGATTTCATTGCAAATCTCTATTTAACATTTTCAGAAAGTCAAAAGTTATCTAAAAGAGATCGGTCTTTAGCGATAAGACCGCCTGTTGTTTACCTCTACTTTTAATCTTCTTTGATATGTTGTGTTGTGCTCTATAATGTATCGACAAAATATTTGTATCAGAAGTCGATAAACGAGAAGTCCCCATGACAGCTCAAAAATGTTACGAGAATTCCGATGACTGGACTAATTAGTAAATAAATTAAATCTATCAAGTATCACGATCACTCGTACAATAATAATTGACTATAGAACGCGTAGTTTAGACAAAAGGATCCAACCCACAAGACATCACCATTGAAATGTATGACTTTTGTTTTAGGTAGAAGGTTCAATTTTAAATGTTACGTATCCGGTGGGTTTGAGCCTTTTCGCTACACTACGTCATATATGGCAGCTATGCAATTCATAACTTGTCTCGATTAGCCTCACGAATGTATCCCCAGTATAGTTTGACCCCGAGGTTGGTAACAACTATGCCTAGTCGGAGATCAAAATAATATTATTTTATCTGAAGAGTGGCCGGTTAGCTTCGTGAATAGCCACAAATAAACACACTACACGTCTGTCTCGGAGGGCTATTCAGCCGGTACTGAGATATATTCCCGCGCGACGGTAAATTTATACTAGTTTTGAATAATTATTTATAAATATAAATTTTGACAAAAGTTATATTTTTTGGACTGGATCTTGTTGCTACAAGCATGAACTTTAATGGTGTGTAAGATTCAATACAAAAATAATTCAACAATAATGAGAAAATCCTTGAGTTTTCAGTACGATTTTGTTGACAAATATGGTGTAATTGAGAACAGTTTACATATATATACGTGCAGAATAAGGAAAATTCGAGGCGGCTAGGCGCAATGGCAACATATTACGCTAGTGAAAATAGAAAAAAACAAGTAGGTTCTCATATAACATCATGGAGTATTAGGGGCTCAAACTTATAACTCTGCGCTCTCTTCAGAAAACTACTGTCGGTAATCGGGTATTTTCGGTTAAAGTATTCAGTTCTTCGTAAATTGGAGGCGGCTAGGACCAATATGAGGAGTTTACCTATGCAAATAAGTAATCAGGATCTAGAAAAAGCTCTCCGTTTCTTAGAATTACAACGTCAAAAATCCGTCATTCTCGCTTATTCCTGACCAAAAAACGAGCGCCCTCTTAAGTGCATATTATCTAAATAGCTTTACTCACGTAGGGTTGCGTTATGAGTGAGGCAAGTGGAATGCATTTTTACATGCATTACGAAACATGATTGCGACAGATTATTTTTACTTAAAATTCCATTTACGATATATACGATACTTTCTAGCGACGAAAAACTTACAACAATCAAGAGATCAATCGTAGCTCAAAAGTTGACCAAGGTGCACTCAGGGGTATTAATTTAAGTACATAAATAAGGACATAAATATCTGTACAGGACTCTATTGTCAATGTCATAAAGGCGTGTACCGATCCTCGACGTTGCACTAGTGTATGACATGAGCACTTTATGTCAAAGCAATAAAGGTTAAATTTGAACTAAGAGAATTTTTGTTTATTCGAATGTAAGCCATGTCAATTTGACATAAAGTGCAAATACCATACCATAGTGCATCGTCAAAGACTAGGCCGTTTACCTTATATGTTTTTAAACTCAAAGACGAATAGATGCGCACGACACAGACGAACAGGTGCAATAACTCTTAACTTTCAACGGATTGCCATTCTCACATGTCACTATCAATTTCTTGAGTTCTGTGTGCATATTTTAAACAGCGCTGCATATTGTTAAAAGCTAATCCACCTTGTCACTTCCAGATGAACATTATATGTTAAATCACATAATACATTTAACTATTAACACTTTCGCAAAAGTCAATATCAATGCGGAAACGCCGTGTAATCGTGTAGGTACGGTTATGATCAAAGGCAGCAACTGTAACGCGGTTTAATTACTCTTTGATGTCACGCTATTGTACAAATTGAAATAAATACAAATTAGTCGAGCCAATTAAATAACGAAATCCCACGGCGTACACACGATTATCAACGCCCATCCACACAAACAAACTCGAAGTGAAAAGATTAAATAGTGTAGATGCGATTGACAAACATGACTGCGACTGATTATGGTCGCTTTTATGACTGTCAATTGCCGTGGATATCCGTCACGATAGTGGCCACGATAGACCGTGGATATCCGTCACGATAGTGGCCACGATAGATATTGTTGTCCCCACAAGGTGGACTGATGACCTGGTAAAAGTTGCGGGAGTCCGCTGGATGCGGGTGGCACAGGACCGGCAATTGTGGCACTCTTCAGGCCTATGTCCAGTAGTGGATGTCTTTCGGCTGATATGATGATAAGGTTTTTGCACGCAGTTTGAGCAGAAACGACTATAAGTAGGTATACGATATGATTTCGGTGACATGCGAGAGGGGCTAACATTATTCTCTGGTCTGGAACATACAGTAGATATGTTGCAATGGAGTCCATTTCTTTTGACTTCGCATAGGACGATGTACTATCGAACCAACTGAATCATGACCCACTATAGAACCTTGTTACAGTTAACGAACATACGCACGATCATATGACGTTAATACGTCAGTTAATTGTGACAAGGTTCCATGGTGGGTCATAATTTGTGATGTTGGTTCGGTAGTACCTACCGTTTTTTAGAACGTAGAAATCTTCATCATACAAAGAAGCTCTTTTAATGTAAATGAGTTTATTTTGTGCATCGTTCTGTCAGTGCCTTGAATGTCACTATATCCAGACTACTGTGACACATAATTGCTATTATAAGCTAGTCGTTTGCGCAACGCATTATAAGTAGGTACGTCAGGTAAATCTAAATGTTACTTTTTGTATGGGAAGGTGGCACTTAGTTTGCTAAACGTACGTTTGAAAGGTTTCGTAACCATCCCTTTGGTCTGGGCTAAAAACTAATGACCGTATTTAAATGAGCGTGCGAAGCGAACGGAGTTCTCCGTTTCAGCTTGGGTCAAAATTCTTTCGTAAGTCCGGATATCCGACTGTCCAGCTGTTCTCCTCTACAGGTCACATTTCTAACATAGGTTATTTTTAACCGACTTCAAAAAATGAGGAGGATCTCAATTCATCTGTTTTTTTTGTGTTTGTTACGCGATAACTCCGTAGGTAATTTATGAACCGATTTAAAAAAATCTTTCTTTGTTTGAAAGCGTATACTTCCAGATTGGTCCCGTTGTCACCATAATCCAGTTCTGATGATGGAATCCTGGAGAAATCGAGGGAACTCTTCAAATTTTATAGGCAAACGAAGCAATTTGGCTACTGATTTGAAGTCGTTTAAAACTTTGTTTTTAAAGCAATTGTCAATTCAGTTAAAAAATTACAAAAAAAGAAAGTTTCGCGAGTTTTACAGTTCACAGAAAAGCCACTAGTGATAAACGTTAAACAAACATATTTTAGCTTAAAATGCCTATATTTTTATCTGAAACCTTGACATTTGTGTTCGTATGAAAGTTGTGTTTTAAGTTTTATGAATAAGGGGGGCGGACTATAAGACGCTTTGTTACTATTCTATACTTGATTTCTGTGCACATTCATTCATACTCGTCGCAGAGCAGGCCAAAATTATGTTAAAAAAAACAAAAAAGTTCTGCAGAGTTGTTTTCACTCTGCGCGCTCAGACATAATTGGTCTAGCGATGATTTGTGTCGCGCCACGCCAATTAAGATCTATTTGAGCGTGCACGCAGTTTGCCAGCTGTTAACGCGTTAGATCAGTAAAGCTGCTATTAAGAACTTTCTCAACGCCTTCGGTTAATTGACGGACGACAGGGGGATAGATTTACAGAACTTGGCACTGTTAAAATTATGTCATTTTCAACCAATAGCTTGCAATTATATACAAAAGTGATATAGTGTCAAAAAGCTTCTAAAGTTGCTAAATTTTAAGTTCTAAACGTGAACATATCACGTAACACGGACGGTTCCAAACGAATTGCGAAAATATCGTTCCGTCCATTTCATTTCGATTGTCAAGTCAGAATCAGAACCATAATTTAACCATTACTAAAATACAGTACTCACTGAAATAATATGCATAGGCAAGGATATACTTATACATTAATTAAATGTCTCCGATATTGACGTACCATAAAGTAAATAGACTCACAATGCCGAACAAAAATTTCTAGAAATGTGCCCCAAAATGACAACTCTAGCTATATTTCAGTAGTTGCTAATAGCGTTAACTTGTAACCTGCATCAAGATATACGTTTCATAAAAAAAAGAACTCAATTATTTAGACTTTAAGCACCATATTAGCAAATCAACATCAACAGATAAAATACTTTTTAGTTTATTGAGATTTTATCATAATGTGACTTAACTGCTCACGTCAAACTAAATAGCGAATGAATGGAGTCGCGTTATAAAATTATTTTATGTAGGAATTTAAACAGAAAGACCAATATCACAAATAAATCAGGTTTCTTTATTTTACAAGTGGGGAATAAACAGTTTCAAATCTCCAAATGATGTATTGATATTGGATTATACAATTATATTATAGTTAAGTAAGCTCAATTCTCCATACAAACGTAGTTACGCTCTCATTTTAAAACGACTAGCTAGTTTGCTCTATAACTTTGTACTTAGAATACCGTCCAGGTCTTTAATTAGTTTATGTAGCTTCAGTACCATAGTAAAAAAAATCAGCAAAATTAAGTTTTTCATACAAAACTTGTTTTTGCTGTATTTTGTTTGTTTTATAAACTGGATCCATATAAACTTATTAATTTTGCCTGACAAATTATTGGAAAGAATTGAAATTAAAATTGGACTCGTTAGTCCATTTCTTTCTATGACAGGTGTGGCAGTTTTAGTTGGCTGTTTACTCAATTTTTTGTCGTAAGTATATATTATCTGAAGCAGAAAAATGAGTCCAACAAACGACGCGCGTATAGAATAGAATATAAAGTTCTTTATTGTTTTTCTTTTCGGTGTTAAAATCATGTCCGCTAAACGGGTGTCTCCTTTATGGAATATGTCTTAAAGATCAGTACATTTATTTTATATCGTGTAGCAAATTTACAGCTCACAGATTGTATTTAACATATTGATGTTTTACTTCGCTTTTTATTTTAAAGTCGTTTGGTTTAAATAAATCGTCTCGACTGTCGCGTGCTACGACTGCAGCCCATTTTGAATGTCGCTGAGGATTTCTTGGAAATCTTAAATATGAAAACCATATAACGTAGGTAACAACGTCATAAAAAAGTATCTAATACCGACTCCTTATATTTATGTTTGGCGACGTACGTCATTTGAACTAACAAAACTAATTATTTAAAACATGTTTAAAACTCTGAAATTACAATGAGTTTACACAAATTTCGTTACGTTATCAAGAGAATTTACTGGAATAAATATATCCCATCTTTTTTTCTTGTTTTTTTGTTGGTATTTACGCAGTTTTTGACTGAACATTTAGACATATCTGACAACCAACAAGTCTGACGGTCGAAACCAGACTAAACGCAAAAGAGCCGGCCAATTCCATCAGCCGGTTCTTTTGGACTGCCATTTTTTTCGGCTGATTGTGTATCTAGTTACATATACTAAATCAATGGTCTCCGACATCTTTAAAAATAGATAGCACTTGCGAAATAAAGTCATTATCAGCTCTTGTCGGTCAACTAATTCTGTTCGTTTCTATGCTCTTCTATCTTGAGCTCCTTATAAGAAATTTCGTAGAACTGTTTTTGATGATTTTATTTTGTTAGGACATCTAGTTCGCCCTACATCCACGATCCGTGCCACACTCATTCCAGATCCTCCCCGGAACACGCGGATTGATTACCGAATGATTATTTAATTAAAGTGCGAGACAAGAAAACTATATGAATTAGGGGCTTTGTTCATTGTTTCTATTGCTGGTTAATGATACTTTATTTGGCTGATTGCCTTGAAAATGCGTAGGTAGGTACCCCATTATATATGTCGTCGAATAAGTGCCAAAGATATATGTATGCATTAATATGTTATCATAACTATTTAATTAGGTAATTTATGTAAGTTATGTTACAGTACTGCCCACTGCCCATTGAAGACGTTCTAAATATTTTTTCTTACACCAAGTATAACACAAAATCTTGCCAAAAACCTATGGTGCAAAAATGCTGAAAATATAACAAAGTATTATCCAAGACTCGAGACTAAACGCCAGAACGGTTCATCAAGCTTCACGAAGGCCAACATAAAATATTTAGCTCTTCCTGACACTCACTTTTTCAGTCCCTAAATAAAGAAGATACGAAGATTACGTACCCTAAACAGCGGCACGAAAACAAGGAACCATTTGCGAGACGAATAAAGTCGTCACAGGCGGGATTAAAGGCGCGATTTCGCGATGTCGGTACTCGAGATTAAACTTACACAACAGAAATATTTCTGAAACGTCGACTCGGCAAAGTTTCGTCTTTGTCATGTAAGAAAGTAAGAAGAACGGGATCGTTTGTCTTGGCAAGACTAATCTTCGCCTTTTGCATCGGGCTATAAATATTTGCTAACATAAAAGCAGCTCGGCTAATGGGAATTAGGGCCTAACGACGACGGATAGCGGTAATTTTAAAGGAATTAATTACAAAGTTTTTAATGCAGTTACAGCAGTTGAAAGTTTCATGAAAGTAATGAGTTGTTTTTAATGACGTGTTCGTTTGAATAATTTATTAGGTAAGTACGTTTCATTATTTTTTTGCAAAAACTGCTTAAATTAATGTTAGCATCAGTTTAAAACCAGTTTTTCTTGAAACACCACATAAAATTAGAACACAAATCCATACCTACTCACATGATCACCCTGTTAAATGTGTCACGACGTTTTGTACGCAAGACGTAAAGTGCAAAAACATAAGGCTTGAGAAAGAACAGCGGCAATATCACGCGTGTTGAATGAATGCAGAAACAGAAACATAATATATCTGGGGGTAGAAGATATAACATTCTTCGCTATCTAGATTATTATCCAAGCATGCAAAACATTTATACCAACACGTATCTAATGATATAAAAAGAAAACTAATGCCACACGAGTACGGATCTCGTATAGAACATTTCACGCTCCAGCGCACTTTCTTTGAGAGCCATAGTGTTAAAGAAATATACGGCGCGAGCAACAGGCACTTTGTGAAACAGATTCTACTACGAAGGCCTAACGGTACGAATATTTTTATTTCATGCCCCTTTTGGTACATTTTTTCGCTCGGTTGCCCTTTACTTATGTGCCAGCTTCGGAATAGTTGCTCATTAATAAAAGTGCTCTCGTTGAGATTTTGTCTCTGGATTTTACTGGTTTAGTTTCTCAGCTTTGGGCCCTTTATCCGACTGACTGTTTTGGGTAGGTTACAGAATGTAAGTTTTGATTTATCATTACTGAAGATGTTGAATGTGAAACATATATTAATTTAAATCCGAAACAAAGAATTGTTAAACATTGTTCAATGTTGTACCAAATAAAATGCTTGTCAAATGGATTTGTTTTCATTTTCTAACATAATTTTTGAAATAAGATATTGATAGAACAAAGAAACCTTTAAAATAAGTATTGTCAAAAATTTCATTTTGGTACGAGCTTTTATTGCCGACTGTACTTTTCTGCATACCATCATCAACTTCTCATTAAGACGAGTGAAACTAAAATAAAAGCTTGTAATAATGCAACGAATTGTTAAATTATAGCTTTATTCTTATTATTCTTTAAAGATCTTAGATTTAGATCATCGAGACAACGCTATTACCAATACGAGTATATCTATTCAATTCAATTATTTATTTATTTCGGACTAATGTCCATAAGTTGTTAGTTGTATCACGAATTATCAACTAAGGTTAGTTTTACAAATTAATTTAATCCTAATAGAGTTAGATGCTCCATCCCCTGGCATATCTATATCTGCGACCTATGTATACTATTTACTAGTAGTATCTACCCTGTAGGTAATATCCATAATTATGGTGTTGACCATAAGCATTTTCCACATTAACGCTATTGTTTCCTAATGAGGCGCATTAATTGTGTTCTCTAATTACCTTATGTGGGTTAATCCTCGAGCTTGCACTCGAGCAGTGCTGGCCACTAGCGATCCTCTTCGAGTGAATGGCTCTTGGCCACTATGGTTATGGCTCGCATGATGATTAGCTAGATTGCCTCTATTGTTAATAGGCATGAGGACTCCTTCATTGAAAATTAATGATCGTGTAAATATTATTCTAGTTAGAAAAGCATTTATTTTCTAAAGTATACATTAACATTAAATCAATTAAATTAAAACTAAGTTCTACGTGCAAAGTGCCCCGCCCACTGGCACTTAAGTTTAGCGATTCGGAGGGCTATATCGGTTACCTTGGTTCTGCTGCGGTTAGCCTCATTTCTGATGCGATCGCGCAGAGAAACTCCCAGCATTGCCCGCTCCATTGCCCTTTGAGTGACTTTGAGCCTTCTTATGAGGCCCATAGTAAGCTACCACGTTTCCGTGCCATATGTCATCACCGGCGTGGCAACACACACTGGTCAAAGACTCTCGTCTTGAGACACTTGCACATAGAACTGATGGCCGTTGGGTCGACAAGGTTCTCGAGTGGCGACCACGTACCGGAAGGCGCGGCGTGGGTAGGCCCCCCACAAGGTGGACTGACTGATGACCTGGTGACAAGGTCGCGGGAGTCCGCTGGATGCGGGTGGCGCAGGACCAGCCATTGTGGCACTCTTTGGGGGAGGCCTATGTCCAGCAGTGAACGTATTTCGGCTGATATGATGATGATGATGAAAACCAAGTTAAATCTAAAAAAACCGGCCAAGTGCGAGTCGGACTCGCGCACGAAGGGTTCCTATAAAAACGTCAAAAAAATCATGTTTGTTGTATGGGAGCCTCCTGTAGCCTAATTGGTAGTGACCCTGCCTACGAAGCCTGATGTCCCGGGTTCGAATCCTGGTAAGGGCATTTATTTGTGTGATGAGCACCAACATTTGTTCCTGAGTCATGGATGTTTTCTATGTATTTAAGTATTTATTTATCTATATATGTATGTTTATCGTTACAGACAGACAGACGGACAGCGGAGTCTTAGTATTAGGGTCCCGTTTTACTCTTTGAGTACGGAACCCTAAAAATGCCCTCGAGGCATTGTATTTAGGATGCTGGCGGCATTTCCTCGCTGAATTGCAATGGTGATGCGTTGCGCGAGAAAGCCGCCAGCTCTTCGGACACCAGTTATATCAACCAGTCTAGTTTGGTATTCAAAATAAAAGCCACGTGACACTCGGGTTTTGCAAGTGACACGGAACCGGAACAGAGGCGCAACGCGAAAGTGACGTGTCTTTATTTTTTGATATCTAACTAGCATTTGCTAATGACTACCTCTAGGTAAAAAAGTGCCTTTAACACAAATCAAATTATAATAAATTAATTTATCTCAACCAGCCTTGTGGAGGCCTACCCACGCCGAGCCTTCCGGTACGTGGTCGCCACTCGAGAACCTTTCCGCCCCAACGGCCATCGGTTCTACGTGCAATGTGCCTCGCCCACTGCCACTTAAGTTTAGCGATTCGGAGGGCTATATCGGTTACCTTGGTTCTGCTGCGGATAGCCTAATTTCTGATGCGATCGCGCAGAGCCCAGCATAGCCCTCTCCATTGCCCTTTGAGTGACTTTGAGCCTTCTTATGAGACCCATAAGTAGTACCTGTAAATAATGACCTGGTAAAGGTCGCGGGAGTCCGCTGGATGCGGGTGGCGCAGGACCGCCCATTGGGGCACTCTCTGGGGGAGGCCTATCCAGCAGTGGGCGTCTTTCGGCTGATATGATGATGATGATGTCAACCAGCCAGGATCATATTTAATAAAAATTGAGGAACAAAGGTGATGGAATAAATAGGTACCTATACCTAACCTATTCTGATGATTTCTGGCGTAACAAATGTTTTAATATCCCTCTGCGGGATTGAAACTGCTGCTGTACCTATACTACATTTTATCTTCTCCTCATTTCATTTTATTTATTTCGTTTCGTATACGACGTATGCCGTTATAATTTAATACCGCTCATTTAAACGATCGAACAAGTATGTTAAGAGACGTTTTGTTAAATTGACGAATTAAACGATGAACGCAATTAAACATTGAAATAAATATACGTTTTAATTTTAAAACAAACAACAATCTGGCTATAAAGTAGAAACAGAACCTCGGATATAGTCAAACCACATTTTGCTCAATATTTTTTGTCCCTCGAAGTATGCGTACAGGCTAAAGCTTTGTGAAAGGGAAATTTTGGGCATATTTGTAATCCCTAAAAGTATATAGCGTTAATTTAACCTCGGATTCGGCGCGGTTGGTATGCTTTGAACTCAGTTCAGCCCGCCGGGACCCTTTCGTTGAAATTTATTCATTCCGCAAATATTGTCTCACTGAACTCAATACAACGAACGTGTGAGTCAGTAATTTAATTAGTTTAACCTGAAACCTGAATGCCTACAGATGAAAATTAAGTGGGCAGATTACAATTTCGACCGCATTTGAAAAAAAACCGGGACAAGTGCGAGTCGGACTCGCCCACCGAGGGTTCCGTACAAAATTACAAATGTTACAAATGTTTACATATTTAAAGTGTTTACAGATTTTTCCCGGTACTTGTAGTATATGACGATATATTTGACAAATTTCATAGTTCTTGGTCAACGGAAAGTACCCTATAAATTTTGATTCCCTTGAGAGTGTCGAAGGATACGTTTTTTGAGGCATACACGGCCGTATTTTTCTTTTACGTTATCTTAGACGTTTGATTTTTTCACAGCTTCAAGGGACTGTAGACCTGAGTAAATCGTTTAATTTCAACTCGATACCTCTAGGCGTTCCCGAGATAAAGGGTCTTAACAGACAGACAGCAGACGGACAACAAAGTGATCCTATAAGGGTTCCGTTTTTTTCCTTTTGAGGTACAGGACCCTAAAAAAGGATATTTACGTTGTCAGGGTAGAGGTAGCGGAGCTCTTCTAGATACTCATCCTAAAACAATGAACTCCAGTGGTGATAAATACGTATAAAAGAAGAATTTGCAGAAGCGAGCGATTGTTTCTTATAGTATAGAATATATATAGTCCTCCTCATTGATTTCGATGACGGCGACCCTAGCAGTTACGGATTTGCCCTATTGTGAGCTCTGATGAACCTTTCCGCCCCAACGGCCATCGGTTCTACGTGCAATGGGCCCCACCCACTGCCACTTAAGTTTAGCAATTCGGAGGAATTCGTTGGGGCGGAAAGGTTCTTGAGTGGGGACCACGTACCGAAAGGCGCAGCGTGGGTAGGCCCCCCACAAGGTGGACTGATGACCTGGTAAAGGTCGCGGGAGTCCGCTGGATGCGGGTGGCGCAGGACCGGCCATTGTGGCACTCTTTGGGGCAGGCCTATGTCCAGCAGTGGACGTCTTTCGGCTGATATGATGATGCTGATGTGGCTGGCTAGGCCAAACTTACTCTTAAAAACTCTATTGCATGGGGGACAGTAGAGTTGGCCAGTTGTGTTAAAGGTTCTCTTATAATAAGTCTCTTGTTTCTTATAATGCAACATCATCCAGACAATACTTGCCTAATCAGGAAATTTTGTCAGTTTCAAATCATATCATAGGATCAAGACGTTTCAATTGGATTTTGATTCAATGTGTTTTCCACGCTCGTTTTCATGCTGACCGAGTAAACATATTTGATGGAGCGCGCGTTACATATCAAAATGTGAAAGAGCTGAAGCAATAGAGCACCATTTTGTATGTAAAGTAAACGTAGGTATATGTGATACCTTAATTCGTAATAATTGCCATTTTTCTATTTACTAATGCGATATTGCGTTACTAGTTTAGCGAGCAATAAACATTCCTTGGCCGCTAAGACGTGTTAAAAAGCGTTATTTCTCGAAGGAAATGCGGAGAAATACCAAGAATTACGAGCAACCGCCAGGAAAAGCGCATAAATAAAGTGGAAGTAATAAAGCTAAAAGCGTGTGAAGCCACAAAACGTCTATTTGCATGAACCTACAGTTAGTGTAACCCTATATTGTTGCAAATGAATTGCTCTGATTGAATAGAAGTTAGATTGGATTGGTTGGTGGCGATTTTGTTTGCTATTTGCGTAGCGGCGTCGGTTGGAGTGTTAAGTTCTGAATATTTCGCTATAGTTGGTTTAATAATGCAATTTAGTAGGTACATTTTAGTTGTCTTTGTTCGTTATTTTGTAAGGGATTGCCCTTACTACATTTATTTAAACGTAGTTGCAAAACGTTGATCGGGTTTATTCCACTTGTCGCGCGAGCTTGTTTATACGTGCAACAAGCTCGAATAGGAACGCGTGAATAATTCAAATTCAACACATTTACAGGAATATACCCTCTGAATCTCTATAGGTATTATTTAACATTTAGCTACGATTCGTATTTAAGTATGTTGGACATTGGCCGACACCTAAATTAAGGTGGCGGTACAAATCGTACGAGTATACTCGTATGTTAAATACAATAACATCATTATTCTTTTCAACGGTATTTTTCTCTAACTTTGAAAACTTACTAGATCCAAAACATTTTAATCAGCTGACGTAAGTTAGATGTCTCAGTGCTCGACACTGTGTGTCACTTTCTACCTTAATGGGTATTCATAACAATATTATAAAGGTTGCAAGCGGAGCGGGTGCCCAATTATTGGAATTAAACTATCAAAAGTTGGGATGTTTCGTTATTTTAATTAGGGAAAATAGTGATGACGTCATAGTCAAGTCGTTGAAAACACTTTTTTTCCGTAGCTGATATGTTCTTATTCCTGGTATTTTTTGATAAAGCAGTATATAAAACAACCGGCAATGATAATGGGCATTCAGAGAAGCTTAAGGTCAAGAACAAATAGGGTCGTCTGTTCTTTGCACTGACATATCGCAGCCTCGGTGGAAGTATGACATATCTGACTATGAAGGTTGTTGGTAGATATCCCCTTGTTTCACTCAGAATATGATATCATATTTTACTCATACAGCATGATGCTTTTTATATTATACTTCCCAAGTCATCAATTAAATTGATGATATAAAATTATATTGCACATATCTGTTAAATATAAAATATAATAAAATAACAAAAACACACACAGAGTATCGTGTGGCGCACAAATTTTCGCAATGATAAACAATACATTCAAATTGCAAACGAAAACGACATTAAAACAATATTTAACTCAAACAAGAAGCACTCATAGCTGGCTAATTTGCCATGCACCTGTTCACACCATCTGCAGATTGTATAATAACCGTCCGGGTCAGTAGGCTATAGCCACCTGAACCAGACCAGGCACATAATTCGCCTATGAATAATCCGTCATCATGACTAATTTATGCTAAAACTGACCCAATAAAATAACCCTACAAATAGTTATATTTAACAAACACAATTTTTGCAACACTTGTCTCGAATATGAGTCACTGAAAACTTTCACTTAAAAGAGCGCGTTTCATTCATTTGACCACAATTGTTCTTAAGACAAGTGCGACGTCGTTCGCTGTAGAATATTTAAAGTGAAATTAGGACACGCTGTATAGGTCGCTTTGATAACGTCTACTGATTTAAAACGAACATCTTTACCGTGTTATTTCAGTGTTGGGTCGAAATCGTCACAATAAATATTAGTTAAAATAAATACTCAAAAAATGAATCTCTTTAAAATATTAGTATGTGTAGCATTATCATTATTGGAAGCCGAATCTATGGCTATACACGGCTCAGTTTTGACGAGATATGATCCGTGTGGTTTAGGCGTGATTCAGTTTGACAAAGTCACAACGACAGTGTGGAAAGGTTCAGTGTATTTCGGGTTGTACCCTCATTTGACTGAGGTGGAAATTGACATTGAATTTGAGCGGCAAGTTGAGGTGTACGGGGTAAGTCTAGCCATTAACACAACATTTCTAGTACCTAGCATATCAGCAGGTCGGTCACGTAACGCATTGTATGTACGTCAGGTAGATCTAAATGTCACTTCTTTTTGTATGGGAAAATGACAGTTGAGTTCAGAACATAGTTATCTTAGACTTCTTGAATCTGAATGGACATATCAATCATATGATTGTTCAAAAAATATTGAAAAAATTTTACACTAATGTAAAGAGTACATTTTAGATTTCATATGGGCAACTAGTAACGAATGAAAAGGATAAATATATGTAACATAATTAGACTTTACAAATTATCGACATCTAAGGTAACAGTCCCAGTCCTCGACACTGGCCCAGTACTTGGCAGCTTCAAACTTAGTTTATAGCAGTTGGGTGAACAACAGGATGTCAATGATTGGAATTAAGGTGTCGAACATTGAGATATATTAAACAGACCCTCTTAAGATGCAAGAGTTCTTTATTTTTTATTATTGGTGGTCAAACTGAAAGTGAAATGTTGCAACTTTATGACACAGCACACATTGAATTAAGAATTAGAAACTTGAATTTGATGCTATATTTAAGTAAAATTAATTATTCATATATTGTTAAGCTAATAAAATATCAAATACGCTTACTTACTAAAATAACCTTATTCGTATCCACATAAGCACTATTTTTGCAGAGCTCCCAGAATACCAGCATGTCTGTGAAAGATGATTGGCACCGCTTCATCCTGCGGCCCAAGGGAGCGCTCCCGAAACAATATTTCTTTTACCTGAGATTGGCTGATAATGGCACCCAAGTACCAACAGTAACGAAGTTCTCGCTGAACAATGCCACGCTTTGTAACGATGCTATAAAGGTAAGCTGCACAGTAATAGGCTCTACGTCTGAAATGACAGAGTACAAAATGGTACGACATGGAAACGGCGACTAATGGGAGAGAAAATTTGATCGTCAGTTGTTTCCAATCTGATTCCTTCCTTTTTTAAGCAGTAACAAAAAGTGCCACAATTTTGAAAATACGTCACCACTAACATTTCCTTATCTATCTTAAGTCTGGTAACGAAGTGTTATTGTAATACGACCCCTGTTTTTTTGGGAAAACAATAGCTTCCGACGTGGTTTCCAGGGGTCGTTTTAAGTTTTAATTAAAATAAGAGTCACAATTCACCATTTAAAATGACACTTGTTTGGTAGAGGACATGACACATTTTATGTTTGATTTTCTGATTTTGTTTTAAAATACAAGTTCAAATCGACACCATCGATGATTATTACTCAAAATCAGTTGCACACAGTTTTCTTATTATCCCCGTAAATGAAATAGTTACAATTACACCGTTTTACCAAATATGTCAATGTAATAAGATTTAGAACACATAATTTCAACCCATTTTGTAATATCAAGTCTCTGTGCCTTTATCTCATCAATACTTAATTCTCTAGGCAGCGCAGACTATCGAATCTCTAAACCGCACAACCAGTCAACAAGAGAGCTACAAACACGTATGTGGCCGGAGATCGCTGGAGCACGCTGAACTGACGTCAGTGAGGACCGAAGCCTTGGCGGGGGACTGGCCGTGGCACGTGGCTTTACTGAAGAAGTACCCGAACAGCGACGCCACGAGATACGAGTGTGGCGGCAGTATTATTTCCAGCACCGCCGTTCTTACAGGTAACGTAGATATGAATTTAATCATTATTGATTATAATCTAATCGATAAACATAAACAGAATACAAAAAGCTTATAAAGATGAAAACAAAACCACAGGTAATTTAAATTTACGCAAGTAGCGTAGGTGTATCTTTGCAGAAACTTTATGGTTCGAGTTGAAATTACAGAGAAAATAAGGTCATGCATTATATCAGAACATTCAGAACCGTGCCTTAATTAGAACCCAATATCAATATAGGATTTTTTTTAGCTTGATTAGATGACAGATGCCAAACTCACGTATATTACGTACTGTTTTCACGGTAGCTAGCTATACCTTTTAATTAACTGATTTGAGATCAAGTCTATATTATAAAATCCGCATATTGGAAGTGATTTAATTTTTACAAGCAATATTTGTCCCTTGCATAAAATATGAATTTCGCTTACCAATACCAATACAAAGTGACATTATATTATGAAGTGACATCTATCATTCTAATCCTCCCAAAACCCTATATCAGCTAAAGATGTAAACAAGTATTATATGTCAAGCAACAACTATGATTACGCCTTGTAACCAACCAAGTTATTGTTCATCAGTGATACAGTAAACGGAATGTAAGTACATATATTGATGTAAACTAACATACCTACTTAAATAGTAAATAGTTAGACCGTACTATAGCTGTAAATAAGCCACTAATGGTTTTAGCACCTAATTATGAAACTCTGCGATAAGTATGAATTATTTGGAACTTTAAATAAAAAAAAAAAAAAAATCAAGTTAGAAAAATCCTATATAATACTAATGAAGCAAACAAAACCCTTGAAATATTTTAAACTGAACATAATTCAATTTGAGTGAGACTGTTCACTATGTTCAGCATAATACGTTTTTATGAATGAATTAAAAGATTCAATTATGTTTTTGATTAGAACACTCGCAATCGCAGCTTTCCTGGATTTCGTTCGTTGAGCAACAGTTCCTTTTAATGCCGTTAATTTACGAATATTTTCTTGACTCATTTGTTTCGGTTTAGCTGGACACTGTGTGAGCAAAGCCGGTGTTCTGATCGAGGCGCGGATGGTGGTGTTGGTCGCGGGCGTCAACAACCACACTGACTGCAACCAGATAGGCAGACAGGCTTTAGTAGTGAGTATATGCATTATCATCATCGTCCTAGAGTTTTTCCCGGTTGTACCCTAACTAAAGGAACTAGGAATCAGCTTTGGCACCGAATACCAAGATTTAGCGTAGGCATTTATATGCATTATTTGTACTAATATTTTGAAGAGGAAAAGTCTGTGACGTAGCTTTCTAAGCTTCAATGTATGGGTTAACCTCCGAAACCTATCAACATCAACAAATAAAAAAAAATGCCTTTATGTAAAATGGGTCTTTGGGGTGAACACAGGATGTATTTTATCTTGTGGCTCTTTGTAGTTAGTTAGTTGACAGATAAAGAATTGATTCCTCTGGAAAAATCTTGATCTCGCTCAAATCCTAGTATTTAAGATTTTAACGTTTATTTAGTTTTTTTTCATATTGTAATGTGTATTGTGTGTGTTTTTGCATAATTATTTGTAATTTTAATTTTATTTTAATTTATAATGTAGGTACCTAATGTTGGTAATGTAATATGATATGAACTGAATGGTTCGAAATAAATGAATATTTAATTTTATTTAATTTAATTCCAAAAGACCTTATGCTATGTTTAGGTTGATCATATGATGATTGACCATCCCGGATACATGTGTAGTTGAAAAGTAATTAAAAACCGGCCAAGTGCGAGTTGGACTCGCGGACGAAGGGTTCCGTACCATTATCTATAAAAACGGCAACAAAATCACGTTTGTTGTATGGGAGCCCCCCTTAAAAAAAAATATTTTGTTTTTAGTATTTGTTGTTATAGCGGCAACAGAAATACATAATCAGTGAAAATTTCAACTCTCTAGCTATCACGGTTCTTGAGATACAGCCTGGTGACAGACAGACGGGCGGACGGACGGACCGACGGAAAGCGAAGTCTTAGTAATAGGGTCCCGTTTTACTCTTTGAGTACAGAACCCTAATAAAAACTGTTTTAATAAATAATCCATTTAGTGTTTAATTACTTACTCAAAGCCCGTAGGTATCATAAATATGAAATGTTTTCTCTAAACATGGGTTAAGTAAAAACTAAATAAGTCAAAAAGGTCGTAGGTAGGTACTAACTTTCACTGAATGTCAAAACAAATAAAAATCTTATTATTCTAAGTAAAAGGTAATAATATCACATCCACTGTTATTTCAAGATTGAACGAGCATCTAATCCGGAATGTGATTTCTGATTATTTTGTGAGCTAAGGAATAGTAGGTACCGGTAGACTTTAGTAACGGTAGTACTTTAGGAAAAAATGGGGCTACTTTGATCATTTAGAACAGTGATTCCCAAAGTGGTCCAGGTGGACCCCCAGGGGTCCACGGGAGACTTGCTGGGGGTCTACGTAGGCGTGAACAAAAAATGGGAGTCCATAAAATGTTAATGGGGGTCCACGAAAATTTATCTGGTTTTGATAGTAAAGAGCAAAAATGTAAGCATAGTTTTTAAAAGGGCCTACTACCTACCTACATTGTTTTTAGTACCTAACTAAGCAGATTATATTTTAATAAGGCAAGCGACTGTTACTTGTTCAAACTTGCGTATTCGATATTACGTAGGTACAATTTCGTGTACAGACTTGCAAAGCGCTATCCGCCCGACAATGCTTAATGCTTGTTCAGACATGAATTTGATCACCACTATAAATACTTGATGCCAAAGGCAAACTCATTCATTTGTTTCCGGAATTACGAAAAGAAGGTGTGAGAAAATTTATATCAGTGTTTGCTAGTGCCGGAGAAAAGTAAGTACCTACCTTTTTTTTGTTTTATAGTACTTAAGTATTTTGTTTACGTGTACCAGTCGGTTGATCACAACTGTTTGTATTCACGGCGCAAACGGTGAGGGCAACGCACTCTAAACCGAATAGGTAGGTATCACTAACACTGCGACGGTCGGAAGAGATTAATTCCAATCTTTCCTTCATACTTAAACAGGCTTAGGACTGTCTGACACAATTTTCCGATGTAAAACATTAGTGGTAGATACGTATTTAACAAAGTAAGGGATTTCAGGCGTATTTAAAAGATTGGAATCAACCATTTGTAAATAATCCAGATTATCACTATCACTTATCACCACAGCTATCACTCATCGTCACACGCGATCGGACACTTGCCAATAACAAAGCAGCACTTGTGCATAATGTGCATTAGCCGAAAACCAAAATGTGACTGAGGTCACTGAGGCGGCATTTCACAAAGGGAAGCGCGAGCGCCTTAGAATAGGGATTACGCGCGGGGTTGAAAGGTGCCGCTCGCACGTTATTGGACGGTAGTCCACGTGGACTTATTTTTATTGGATATTGATTAGCAGGCTCGATTGCTAGGTACTATCACCTATTGACTGAAACTAAACAAGTGATTCAAATTAAAATTGTTATTTATTAAATACGTTATTTTATGAAAAAAGAGTTAAAATTTAATAAATAGGTATACCTTTCAATTTCTTATAATGGATACATTAAATGGGCTTTTGGTGTAAGACGGTTAAAAAAACACCTTGTAGATAGGTAACTTCGTAACTTACAGATATTTTAATTGTCCTCTTTTGATTTGAAGACAAAGAGCACGTTTTATTCAATTGTTTTTTCACGACAGAAGCACTGCCTTTCTAAAAAGGCCGAATAAGCAATATTGCAGAGCAATTAATTTTGTAATTTTTCTTGCAAATGACTACTAATTTTATAAAACAGTAATTTCACAATCATTTTAAATTGATTTTGAAGTAAGTATTTTATCAAAACTATTTCTTTTTGGAAAGAGCAGGGCTTGAGCTTCGATGCCAGTTTGTCACGTTTTAACAATGAAGCCGCAGACAAAAAATACGCAAATACACGGAGCGCGTGAACTCATTGATTTGATGAAATGTTAGTTATCGCTTTTATGGACAATTTTGGGATTTCGACTTTTATTTTTTTCTACACAAATATGATCAGTATTTGATACTGAGTACACCAATTTTTATTTGTACTATTAAAAATTTGTGGTAAATTAGGTACTTTAAAATTGATACCGTTTTGTGAAAACGTCTGTATTTGTCTTAGCGGTTTATTAGTTGGTCCCTTTACAAGCCGTAATTCTATTACCGCGTGGTGACAAAGGCTGCGGTGTGATACCTATATTCAGAAAAAAACTTGGTTACTAAAACATTTTTTTTTACAGGTAAGGTAACTGACACGAAACATGGCTACAGCAAAGAAAAAATGTCGACAATATAGTGTCGATTATTTGAAATATGGTTTTGTTCCATCAGAGGCAGACAAACAATTGCCCATGTGCCTATTATGCAACAAAGTTTTGAGCAATGACTCTATGAAACCATCAAAGCTCGAAGATCATCTAAAAAGGTGTCATACTGATAAAATAGGTAAAGATTTGAAATATTTTCAAACATTGAAGGAAAAATATGAAAAGAGACCCACCATGCACAGTATGTTCGCTTCAACATCTCAAAGTAACGATGATGGCTTGCGGGCATCTTACAATATCTCATTACTAATAGCAAAATCTGGAAAACCGCACACTATCGGAGAACAATTAATTTTACCCGCTGTTGAAGAGGTTTTAAAAACTGTTTTGCACAAATCTCCATTTGACGTACTAAAAAGAATTCCATTAAGTAACAATACTGTTCAAAGACGCATTGATGAAATGAGCTCTGATACCGAAAGTTTTTTGTGCAATCATCTGCAAAAAACTCATTTTTCTATACAACTGGACGAGTCAACGTTACCCGGTAATGAAGCATTATTATTAGCATATGTTCGATTTATTATGGAGGAAGAAATTCACGAAGAATTGCTATTTGCCAGAACTTTGGAGACTGACACTAAAGGCGAATCAATATTTAATGTCCTGAGTAATTTTTTTACGGAAAAATCGATTCCATTTACAAACATTATTTCAGCGGCAACAGACGGAGCTCCTGCAATGGTCGGTCGATATCGTGGGTTTATAAGTCATCTCAAAAGAATTATACCAGGACTTACAGCTATTCATTGCGTAATCCACCGACAACATCTTGTGGCAAAACATTTAAGTGACAGGTTGAACCAATCTCTTCATTTTGTAATAAAAGCTGTCAACAAAATCAGAAGCAATGCATTGAATACGCGTTTATTTGCTCAATTGTGCGACGAAAATGATGAAGACTTCAAACGACTGCTCTTACATACTGAAGTACGCTGGTTGTCAAAAGGTGCATGTTTAACGAGATTTTACTCTGTTTTCGATTCCGTATTAGAGTTCCTAGAAAGTAGAGATCCAGATTTAAAAGAAAACTTGATCAAATTTAAAGCAGACATTGCGTATTTGACAGATTTGTTTAAAAAATTTAATCATATTAACTTGCAGTTACAAGGGGACAGCCTGAATTTAATTAAAAAAAAAGGGGATAATTTCGGCTTTTCTTGGGAAATTGAAATTTATGAAGCAAAACATTAGTCGGCGTGAATTCTCTCAATTTCCAAACTTGTCGCAGGTAGAATGTATTGATGAGGATAACCATACCTACAGTCAACATTTAAGTGCCCTGCATGATGACTTTGAAACCAGGTTTGAAGATATGCTGACGATGGATATACCACCATGGATCATAAATCCATTTGATGAAACGGAAGTGGCTAATGTTGTATTACAAGAGGAGCTGCTCGAGCTAAGCACCAATGAGGAGCTGAAGGTGAAATTTAGAAAAGGCTACCAAACATTTTGGCTGCAAGCAGAAATACCCGAAAAATATCCTGGACTGTGGGAAATCGCAAGGAAATTTTTAATAGCTTTTCCCTCGTCATACCTTGTCGAAAGGAGTTTTAGTGCAGTTACAAACCTCTTAACAAAAAAAAGGAGCAAATTAAACATCACAGAACGGGGGGATTTGCGGTTATTGCTCACAAAAATAAAGCCAAACATTGATCGTTTGCTGACACTCCATCAAATACATCCTTCCCATTAATTAAAATTATGACCTGAACCTAGGTATATTAGTATATTACCTTATTATTTTTTTCTTGTAATTATATTCTTTTAATAAATAAAGTGTTATAAAATGTACCATTTTTCGTTTTTATTTTACCTATCGGAATAAAGGGACAGAACTCAGAAGCGACACAATTTTTATTTTTTGGTGACTTTAAGAATGTGGTAGAAATGTAGCAGCAGAGGGTCCACCGAAACCAGTAAAATTTTGGAAGGGGTCCACGAGAAAAATAAGTTTGGGAACTACTGATTTAGAATGTAGAATAAAAGCAAAACTATTTGAAATGAAGAAGATTTAATCGAGTATACAGCAAGATAGATAACTAATATATTCACTGCCACAGTTCACCCACAAGTAAAAACAATGATTTCGGAGAAAAACCTATTTGATCAAAGTCGCCCCGCGAATCAAAGTAACCCCAGTTGACGGTACTTACCTAATCACACATTTTTGGGCAATGGTCTAAACAGTGCAGTAAAGGTACAAGTACCGTAAAATGGGGTGAGTAGGTATTGCGAGGATAGATGGGTTATGAATGGGGACAGAAGAGATGATAGGGGGGTGAGATGGTTTTTTTAAGGCTACTGCTACCTAAATAATGTATTCTTATTACAAATGGAGCTATAGTAATAAAAATAAATATCCAACAATTTTCCAATATCACCATTGTATGAAATCCCACCTCACCCCAACTACGAGGTGAGGTGGGATGTTTTACTTTTCTGTGTTTATCTTTAAAGTGATGAAATGGAACTCCCTAAAATCCTTAAAAAACTAAAATACAAACGACCGGAACATTTATTAATAAAATTAAGTTTGCATAAAATATAAAAATAAAATGTTATCGAGGTTTGAAGTTTTGCCCATACTCACCCTCTTTTTCGGTACGTATTTAGATAGATTTTAGATGCAGATTCGTGAATGTTGTATCTAAAATAGTTAAAGTAACTCAGCCAAATAAAAAAAAACATGGGAAAAATATGTTGCTGAAAGTATGCACAAAATAATTTAATTTTTTAAATTATTGTTAAAATAAACAGAATTTGTGGAGCACCCAAAATCTTAGAATACGAATAATCTGTAATAATATCACTTTGCAAGCAAGCTTTGCTAGTTACAAACATTTTGTTCTGGGCCTCAAATTAGTATTCATCTCTTTCATATCCCAGTCTAACTCTTCTGACACGTAAGTTAGGCCCATGAAACAGAACTGTGGTTTAAATCAGAAGCGAAGGTCAAAACAAGAACTCAGTCGCTCGGGTACTTTTTCCCTTAAATAATACATAATTTCATTGCCCTTTTCTAGGCTCAACGCATAGTGCTTCACCCAGGTTACACGGATAGCTTAGCCACCTCAGACCTGGCCATCATCAAAGTGAACAGGTTCCGGTACACGGCATACGTGCAGCCTGTGTGCCTGTGGGGGCCGGTGTACGATAAAGATGACTTGGTCGGGAAACAAGCAACGGTGAGTAACGCCTGTTTAACAAAGCCAGCAACAGTTTTTTCTCAAAAATGGCCCGCAAAGTGAACATAACTCGCTACATATTGGAAGGTAATGTATAGTTTAAGTCCAGATCAAAATTAAAAAATAAAAAACATTGCAGGCCGCCTGGAATGTTACATATAAATTCCTTTATAAATAAAAATAAATAAATATTATGGAACAATCTTACACAAATCAACCTAGACCCACGGTAAGCTCAGTAAGGCTTACGAACTTCGAATCTCGAACTTTGTATATCTCCGTCTCTATCGCACTTATGGTTTATGGTACTCGAGCGACCGAAAGGGTCGTATTCAGCCAAATCAACTCGTATTTTTCTGATGCAAAAGCGACATTTTTGTATGAGTCTCAAATAGTTTGCGTTTTTCGGTGGAAAAAGACACTTGCGATTTTGTTTAGAAAAATATATTAAGACGTTTAATTTTATGTAATTTGCGCCTTGCGGTATCCGCAATTTGTATTTAATTATATTATTTTATTTGTAGCTTGATTGCAATTTAGTCTTTTTTATACCTCCATTTTTGAGAAAAGCACTATATTAGCCTCAGCCGGAATGGCAATTGCAGGCTTCGTATTATAATTAAACGGACTCGCAAGCTCGTCCGTCTCAACAAATACTCAGCCTGCAATTGCTTCCTTCCCGGCCACGGCAATAATGTACTATTACACAGCAGATGTCACATGTTTGTATAGGGTGTATAGAAATTTGAATGATAGGGAACACATATTAATAACACATTTGTTAAATTTTGTTATTCAATCATAAATAACACAGTTTAGGGTTACGTCAAACATGCCTACTTTGCCACCAGGGGGAACTTTGCCCAAGAGGAAAATTTTAAAATTTGCTTTTTGGGCAAAGTTCCCCCTGGTGGCAAAGTAGGCATGTTTGACGGTATATAATATGGAGTACCACATGGGACGAACGGCCTCCGTGGTTTTTCTGGGCCCGCACTCTTTTATTAAAAAAATCCATAGCCTGTTTTGCATACAAGTTTCTGAATTCCGTTGAAGCAGCAAATATTGTCCTTCTTTAATACACGGTGATGATAACCACAGTGGATTTATGTATGGCGATATTTAATTTTGATGTCACAGGTGAATATAAGTACAGAACAAACCGCTCACTGAATGATGACATTGTTGATAGTCCAACTAATTGGGAAACTTTTATGAAAACTGAGGGCCTACCGCGAAAGGCATTCGAAGTTTTCTCTCTGTGTCATACTTGCAAGTTCGTACTTAAGTGTGACAGAGAGGGAAAACTGCGAATGCCGTTCGCGGTAGGACCTCTGGTCATGAAAAATTTCGACAAAAGAGTACATGCGTACTAACTCTAGCTGTATCTAGATATTAAATACCTCAAACTTAGCTATAACCACGAACTTCGAATCTCGAACTTCGTATATGTCCGTCTCTATCGCACTTATGGTTTATGGTACTCGAGCGACAGAGACGGAGATATACGAAGTTCGAGATTCGAAGTTCGTGGTAGCGCCGCTGACTAATAAACTCCGCTTCCAGGTCGTAGGCTTTGGATATACAGAGGCTAACCAACCATCCGACGTCCTCCGCTCCGCATACACCATGATCCAGAACGACTCCACGTGTGTGTCGTACTCGCCGGCTGTCTACAGGAACCTCATAAACGAGTTCAGCTTCTGCGCCGGTTATGGACCGACTTCTGGTAAATGTTTGGGATAGTTGGGTGATTCTCAGTAAAATTTAATGTTCCTCGCTGTTCTTACCATCACTTATATTTACCTCAGTGTCAAGTGGCAGAGTAAGAACAATTAACTATCAAATTTAGAATCTGTCCTAGCAGGGTAAATGCGTAATTTTTCAAACGCGCGTTATGACATGCGAACTGTCGAAGGTGAAAATTACGTTCATTCGACAGCTGCGGTACAAGCTGCTACATTTATTTCTGCTATTATAATAGAAATTAATTATCAAAGACAATAGGTACTTATTATAATAGAAACAGGTATAGGCAGCAGTTGAAAAATCAACGTTTTTGTTGAGAATGGCCCAGTTGTGTTTACGATAAAAACTGTAGCACGCAGCTTGCGTAGATTTTTACACACGTGCGAACGATGTTAAACACTGCGTTGAAAATTACGAAAGTGTTTAAAACACACGCTTACTTCAAGGCCGTGATTAAACTTTGGACTCAAGTTGTTACTTATTCATGTGCACTTACATTATTCAATGCCCTGAATATTCGAATGGACATTTGGGAGAATTCGATTTCGGAATAAAATTTCCTTAGATCCCTAATCGCAGTTCAGCGTTATAATTCTAGCAACTCGACTGTGAGTTAATTCCTAAATCCCATGTCAGAGTTCACCTGTATAAAAGGGTTTGGAGCACATTGTGAAACTCAGTACTTCAGAACAGCCTGTTTCAGTATACTTTAAACGGATCAAGTTACAAGTGCATTTCTTTCTTCTTGTTAATTTATAATAAAAGTTACCAAGATCAATCAAGTGCATGTTTCATTCTGTGCTGCATGCGCGTGTATGTTTTTAAAGGTTATAAACTGCATCTCATCATTCCCGCATCTACTCGCCAGTAGAAAACCTCCGTTACAGTAGTTAGTAACAGAGTTGAATTTGTTTCATATCTGTTCCAAGGCTTAATTAGTTTTTCTCACCCAGGAATAAACCCCCGCAACGGCGACAGCGGCGGCGGCCTTGTCCTCGGCGTGCTCCAGAGCGACCACAAAATCAGCTACGTGCTCCGCGGCGTGCTCTCCAAGTGCGCCTCCTCTGTCGGCCACACGGAGTGCGACCCGGTCCACTACGTCGTTTACACCGACGTGGCGCCACACTATACGTGGCTGTACCACCATTCCGGGCTCAAGTATAGGAGCAATATTTTATAAGCTACGTCTTCTATGGTGTGGTTAGCTACGTGCTCTCCATGTCCGCCGTCTCCATCGGCTACACGAAGTGCGACCCGACCGACCGTGTCGTTTACACCGACGTGGCGCCGCACTATGCGTGGCTGTACCACCATTCCGGGCTCAAGTAATGGAGCAATAATTTATAAGAAGCACAGGGTAAGGCTTAGGTACGTGGTATGCTTTCAGGATGATATGCAAGCAATATTTTTAAGGACATGATATTCAATCTAAGGCTTGTGCCATAACATATCTAATACATGCTCCTAAACTTGTAACAAAAAGACAAAAAAGTGATATCACTCGGCGGTTGACACTGGGCCGATGCATGACACTTTCAATCCGGATACAAAGCAATAGCGGTAGACAATTAGTATCAACTATTAAGAAACAAGGTGTCAAACGAGTCATTGTCAGATTTAGGTTCGCGTCTCTTCGGTGGACATTGCCAAAGTTAAGGGCTAGAAAGCCTAATTTTTGGTTGATCTCTGAATCCGCATAAACGGCGTTGCCCCTTCTATAATCCTAAATATGTGATAAAAACATATTATATGTGAGCGTAAGCCCTTAACTATTGACCACCGGAAAGATGATTTTTGTTTTTGTGACTGACAATGACCCAAACACCGGAACGTTTAGATTATAAATGTATTGAATATTACGTAATTTTTTTTACGCATAACACTCATTCAGCATAAAGGAATTATATGAAACAACGACATAGCACCACAACAGAATAATTCTGTTATGGTTCGATGTACGTTCAATTATTCTTGATACAACGCTAGGTTTTTAAGGTAATAAGAGCGCTTCAGGCTTTTCGGTTATACATATACAAGCTGCCCGCGCGGCTTCGCCTGCGTATTGCAAAGAATGCAGGCAAATCCACGTGATAAAATACAGCATATAACCATTCAGAAAGACAATTCTACACGCAGGTGAAATAATTTTTGAAATGCAAAAACATGCAAAGCTACAATCTTACAGATATATACTTCCTCGTTACAATATATATATATATATATATATATATATATATATATATATATATTATTCTAACAAGTTTATTCATTAAAATTAATAAATACAGCACTATAATTAAACTAAACTAAAACTAAAATACATCTAAATAAAACTAAAATATATCTAAAAATGGTTCCGTTATAATATTAGTATAGATAAAACGCTATCTTTCGGTTGTATCAATGTTTAAGTTTATCCCATCCGGATTGATCCAAATGCGAGTCAATATATTTTTCTTCTTAAAGAATACTTTGAAAACCACATTTATTTAGGAAGCTTATTGCTTGATAGTTCGCCATATTTTAAGACATAGTTAAATAGGAATATAACACAATACTATGTATATTTAGCTTTAAACTTTTCAACTAGTTAACTTTCCATAATCCAATGTTGACAAATACCCATTAAATTAAGTATAAAAGAAAGTTTCCAATATTTTGATTTAATGTCTGCAACGGTTTAATTTTTAAGACTAAGCCAGTAAATTTAAGTGTTCTTGAAATACTTAAATGTTTATGATATCGTAAAATGAGGTTAGCTCTAAAACAACATCTTTCCTGTTATTTTGTGCGAAACGAGTACCCATTAAACCGAATATATATATATTTTTTAAAATTTGGTATGTCAAGTCCCAATTTCAGTGTATTGTACACAAGTATGTATAAATGTAGATAATAGCGTTTTAAAAAGAGTGTGATTTTGCTTTTACGGTTTTTAATTTTAAATGTACTTAGTGTTAGTAATTTTTGGATGTTTAGAAGAAAAAGGTGTCCTGTGGCACAGTGGCACAACTTTTTTTTTCTTTTTTAAACTTACCTACTTATCCAATAATTCAACATGCTGTAAACTTTCTTGCTACAAATATTTTGTGAAATCAGTTTTAAAATACTTTTTTATATCTGTCACAAAAACCTCTGAAATATATAGATAGGTACCTTAGTTTTAACAGTGGTGGATCATCATACGTCCACTAAAATGTACTTGTACTAACTAGGACACTGTTTATATTAAACATTATAAGTACGTTTGTAACATTATGCAAATAAAGTGGTATAAACATTTCAAATGTTTTAGTTCCTTGTATTATATGTATTCAATCAGTTTACTTATAGAAAAATTCTCATGCTCCATGACTCAAAAACGGACTGAATCTTCTCGTCTAGGTATTTTTCTGTCAGTTTACTATTCTGTGTCACTATCACTATAGTTCTAATTCGGATTTTTGGGCGTGTATTCAAATAATGTTTCCTTAATTAATGGGAATATCTATTGGAAAAGAGACAAGGGAGTAAATTTTAGCCAAGAATTATCTTATCTTTTTAGGGTTCCGTACTCAAAGAGTAAAACGGGACCCTATTACTAAGACCTCGCTGTCCGTCTGTCTGTCACCAGGCTGTATCTCAAGAACCGTGATAGCTAGAGAGTTGACATTTTTACAGATTATGTATTTCTGTTGCCGCTATAACAACAAATACTAAAAACAAAATAAAATATTTTTTAAGGGGTGCTCCCATACAACCAACGTGATTTTTTGCCGTTTTTATAGATAATGGAACGGAACCCTTCGTGTGCGAGTCCAACTCGCACTTGGCCGGTTTTTTTTAAACTTATTTTGTATGTAAAGAACAAAAATCTGATTTCAAAGGGTATCAAAAATGATACTTACCGAGGAATCAAACGGTTTAAACTGTTTTATTCGGTCGCGTCGTTTTAATAAATACCTACTATCAATATCATTAATTATCTTTACAAAGACTATCGCATTATAAGGCTATTGAAACACAGCATCACTTCCGATTACATCGATCAAACTTTTAAATAAACCGACCTCAGGCTTACTTAATTAAAAAACTTGAAACAACGAAATCTGAACTTGGACATAATAAAGGCTTTCATAATGCCGGGCTCCTTTTTTGTTCGCTGACAGTTTTTAATAAGATTTTAATAAATTATGCAGCAGCCCAAGCGACGGTGAAGCAGAAGATAATGTTCCGCCGGTATTCGATTTGTGCTGTACCGCTTCGTTCCTACATTATTTATGAGTTACTACTTTTAATCTTAAGCAACGCTGGTATTTTCTTCATGAATTCAGAAAAATAATATAAGTATTTGTACTACGAAGTCGTAGTTTGCATAAAAAATAACGTTAGAACAGATATTACATTTTTTGTGCTGTTTTTTGTTAGATTAATAAGTTGATGTTTGGTGAAGAGTGATTGGCTGTCTCAAGATCCGTTATTTGGCAATTGAAAAGAAAGGTTAATTTTGTAAAAAAATAATATTAATTTGTAACGTCAGTTAAGTCCCGTCCTTATTTTTGATTTTGAAGGTGAAATTGGTTTGATCCTGCCTCGTTTTAATAGGGAACATTACGCAAACCTCTTAGTAGGTGGCGACACTAGCAGCGTTGACATTGTATCTCGTTCCCACTTGCGGTATTGTCTATGCAAGCATCCTTGTCACTCATTTGACATTCAATTGTGCATGTGTGTGTAAATCCCTATATTCCTATACTGGATTACTATTAGTGGTAGTGCTGCCACTGGCGGCAGAACATTGCAGTAATGTTCCCTATTAGGATGACTATTTTGGCTAAAGGGTAATTTCTAATGACGACCGGTTAGCCAAGTGGGTAGTGACACTGCCTAAGAAGCTGAAGGTACTGGGTTCGAATCCCGGTAAGGGCAAATATTTGTGTGATGAGCATGAATATTAGTTTCTGAGTCTTGGATGTTTTCTATGTATTAAAGTATTTATATCTATTAAATATATCATTCTTATTGAGCTTACTATGGGACTAGAACAGCAGGAAAAATATGATAGATTTTCTTCAGTATGTGATTTACATCCTATCCGTTTCGACATACAGTTAAATTAAAGTTCTAAACCAAAGTTGTGGTTTGTGAACACTACGTATAAATCACAAATAAACGAACAATCTTATTGAACAAGTAACTTAGACATTTTGCAAAAAAATATTCTCCTCGTATCTACGAGATATAACTTGCAAGTATTATCAATTTAACTTGAGCAAATCTCACGGTGCACGCGGAACATGTTTCATCATGGACTTGCTAGAGCATCTGCATTTTTCAATGCACGGACACAGAGTATCCATTATAGCTGGCGCCCGCAATAAGGAGGACGAGTAATTGAATTTCTGAAGCGCAACACGTCGTCTCTGAAATGAGGGTACTCTACGTTAATAATAAATTTCTCTTATGAGACATTGCTTAGCTGGTGGGACTAATCGAGATTGAGGATGGTCTTGTAGGAGAAAAGTTATTTTTTTAGAGTTTTGGCCTCATTTTCAGAACAAAATAATAGACGACTTAATCAGGATTCTGAAAATGGCCTCTGAATCAACAATCACATACTTACAAGCTTTTGAATATGTACCTACATTATTTAAACCTCAAAGGCAAAATAACCAATTTATAAATTCAAATCTCAAATGTGGCCGGATATCAAAAATTTGTATTTCAATTTTAGGAACCGGTCTCGAGCAGGATTGAATTTTAACTTCAGTTTTGCAGACAGTGTATTGACACTTCAGTAGACATTTTTCCGTAAAATAGTAACGAGGAAGTTTGTATTTTGTCCCTTAACAAACGCTGCACGTACGAATATAATTATTTCGTGTATTTTTATTCACGAATTACTTAAATTCAACGAATAAAAGGCATTTGTACTTAGTGTTGATTTAATGACATTGCTTTTTTTCTTCCAAGTGTGTTTGTGATTATATTTGTATAGAAATGTGCAATTAGATGAAGCTGTATGATATTTCTCCGTAAAGAAAACTACCTTACAACAAAACATAAACTTCCGTGCAAGGTGAAGTAATCGACTTTGTACAAGGGTCCTGCTTTTCATAATAATATTATGCCCTGAGGCATACAGGGGGAACGAACCAAAACATTATGTCGTGCAATATTTTTTTTATATAAAACGTAGTTCCCTCCATTGTTTGTTATTATTATTTGTTTGGGGGAATAAATTAAAGGTGCAAACAAATGTATATTTTTGGAAATTGGGTAGATTTGGTGAACTTTACAGTCAGAGTAATCGATGCATTGATAATTCAACGATCGGATTTCCCGGTGCAACACGGAGTGAATGACCCCAAACATTATGTTAATAGGGATATGCTCCGGGATTCAGGGACTTGCCACTAGTTTTTGGAAGACAATGATTCTTATAATATTACCTGAAATAAAGCTTAAGAATAAGAATCAATAAATAAGAAGCGTTCCTAGTGCTACTTTCTGGGATGAGAGAGGTCATGATCACTCCCTAACTAAATAACTAGGTTTACAGCGTGTCATATATCCCGCCTCCTTGTACGATTCCGAATTCAAAAACCTAGTATGGCTTTTTGTCCACGCCAAAACCTAGCAAGTCTCAGACATTTGATAGATTTTGAAATGGCTTAGGTGAGTGACTATGTTTTAAACTGGTAAAGTGATAGTTTTAATGGCACTAGGATTCGATGTATTAAAATCTCGGTAATTTAAAGCTGGTTACTTTGTAAATTGGTGAGAGCTTACTAGGTAGGCAAGAATATGTTATAAAACTATTTTCAAAAAAACGTCCTCTACTAGGTTTTGATATGGGGCAGCCGTAGCAGTCTACTTACAAATATCATAATTCTCACTAGCATTTTTCGTAAACAAGATGCCGGGATTTTGGTCATGTCCGTATTAATATTTCTACTCGATATCCCGCTGTGTTGCACCGTAAAATCCGATCACTGTATGATAAATCATGTAGGTAACTACCTATAATCTAAACTTTACATACTATTAAAAATATTCTTTATTTAAGTACAAATAATCCAAAATATTACACCATAACATTCCTACATACTATAACCCGAAGAAGGAATGGCATCATGCGGTAAAGCTTACTGTTCACAACATGGCGGCGTGACCACTTTGCCCAAAGTGTAACCATAAATAAATATTGAATTCTATAAAATACTTTATGCCATTTCAAACCCTTTTCCAGCGTCTTTTAATATCGGTTGCACAGAATGTGCAAGATGAACAGTTTAATTGCCCCCAAACGACTTCTTATCCCACATCGTTCAGAAGTCGTTTGTGCAAGATGATCAGTTTAATTGCCCCCAAACGACTTCTTATCCCACATCGTTCAGAACTCGTTTGTGGGCAGCATATGGACTGCACAGTGCATGCTGCCCCAAACGACTTCTTAACCCTCACTGTTAAGAAGTCGTTTGTGGCCAGCATATATGGACTGCACACTTGCACAGTGCATGCTGCCCTTGCCCCCAAACGACTTCTTAACCCACTTCGTTCAGAACTCGTTTGTGGGCAGCATATGGACTGCACAGTGCATGCTGCCCCAAACGACTTCTTAACCCACTTCGTTAAGAAGTCGTTTGTGGGCAGCATATATGGACTGCACAATGCATGCTGCTTCCAAACGACTTGTGATGATGGGCGGGGCTGCCGCCTATCACATATCCTCCTTGGGCGGAGCTTTCCTGTCTAACTCAGACGTGGGGAGAATACGGATAGGTAATGAAATATGAACACCAATACACGGGTCTTAAGCCCTTTAATTACCTAAATAAAATATACAGTAAATAGCAATTCTAGTGCATACAGACGACGGGATATGAGGGTCTAGGAGACCACGGCGCGGAGCTCTGTTAGCTGGCCCTGATGGGACCTCGGTGTATCCTGGCTACGGAGGTTGGAGCGGAAGTTCCCCGAGGAACGAAGGAGCCAAGGTGAACGTAGGGCGGTGGAAAATACCACTTCGCTGATACCTAGGGGGAATAGGAAGGTTAGGGTTAGGTTTCTGCGACGAAGTGCGGGGAGCCTTCACCGCCACCAAGAAACCTACTAAGCTAGGAACCTAGCGTGCGAACGCGGGGAGCCTGCACTCGCACTAACTAGGTGGGCAGGCGTTCACACCATACGGAGCGCAAGCGACTGCCTCGTCGGCATTTTTTTTTTTTTTTTGATTGACTTACTTCAAGCCGGGCCACTGCTGGGCCCTTTTGCTCGGCGCGGACATAGCTTGTTTGGCCTTGGGGCCAAACCGCAAAAAGGCCTCGTCGGCCAGCCAGCGTGTCTTCAATCACACAAATTTTCATTAATGTGGTGGGGGACAGATCAGCACTTTGTGTGCTTTTTGTCTGTTTATTTTCGCAGCACATAACTATGTGCCGGTAATCGTTTTATAGCCTTTCAGGGGCTCTTTGCTTTCTTCCAGGCGGCAAGTGCAGTCTCTCTCAGGGCAGTCTGGACCGCTTTGGGGCCCTGGCGTGCGGCTTCTGTTAACAAGTTGGCGATCATTGCAACAAGGCTCTGGTCTCCAACTGGGGGCGGGGGGGGCCTCGTCGGCTCTGTGCGCGGGCGCTTTTATAGAGGCGCGCGGGGCGGCGGTGCGGCGGCGGGGGGCGGCCGGCGGTGGGGCGGCGGCCGGGTGCGGTACGTCATCGCGGGCCGTCGGCGCATGGGGTAGATGCTCCCGTCGTAGGTCGGGTGGCGACTGGAGTCAGGTCGTCACAGACTTCTTAACCCACACCGTTAAGAAGTCGTTTAGAGGCAGCATGCATCGTTAAGACACGTAGCAGCCACTTTGAGCACCAAAGCAAGCAAGCAAGAGTTGTTGAGTTGTGGTTTGAGGCAAGCGCTGCCTTTCATTTGACCTAATCTTATAGCTTCAAATATTATATTGACGTTTAATCTCTTACTTACTAGTATCACTTTTGCTTGTGAGCCCAAAATTGTTCAGCTAACACGCAACGCTCAAGTAAAGACAACGTTTTCCTTACGTCGCCAGCTCGAGACATTACCCACATCATTTGCCTTCATATCCCGTGTGGCGGAGCTCAGCGGAGCGGGAAACAATTTCCCTTTGCTTCCAACTGGTAAAAGCAATTTAAAAATCTGCCTACAACCTGAAATTAGCTTCAGAATAGCTGTGGCGACCGAGGTATGAAACCTTTTTAGATGCAGGCCGCTGATCGCACGGGCTTTCGACGACGATGACAGTTTTGCTTGTCAAGGTATTGGCGTCTGTCTGAATGCATTGTGTATTTTATTGTTGTTCATTTGTGATTTTAAATAACGTGTATTTGCACGTAGAACTGATGGCCGTTGGGGCGGAAAGCTAGAGTAGCGACCACGTACTGATGACCTGGTAAAGGTCGCGGGCGTCCGCTGGATGCGGGTGGCGCAGGACCGGTCATTGTGGCACTCTTTGGGGGATGCCTATGTCCAGCAGTGGAGGTTTTTCGGCTGATATGATAAATAACAACGTAACGATAACGATAATAATAACGTGTATGGAATGTGAAAGTTTATGGTCCTATTTATTCGCTTTCTTAAAATTAAAGAAATTAAACGTGCAAAAGGTGAGTAAGTACTAAACGTTTTATTCTCTATTAAGAATTTTACTCTTCAGTATTCATAGTTAGAAAGATACGATACATTCTTCAGCATTACATTAGCGTATTATGATTTATACCGACATATTGAAGGAGATCGTTGCCAAGATATAACTATAGATTTATGGACTAACAAAGACCCAGTCCCTCCTTTTCTTGAAGATGAAATATTAGTATCCATCAAGAAACTTAAACATGACAAAAGCCCTGGAGCTGATGGTATAACAAATGATATGATATTGTCATTAACCGAATTTATAACAACACCGCTTACAAATCTGTTTAACTTGATAATGGAAAAGAAGAAAATACCAACTCAATGGACAAACTCGGAAATAATCCTGCTCTACAAAAAAGGTGATGCAAAACTAATATCTAACTACAGACCAATAAGCCTTGTATCCTGTATTTATAAAGTTTTTGCTTCCACACTGCTACGACGCATAACCAAAACCATAGAAGAAAATCAGCCAAAAGAGTAGGCGAATAATTTCTCCTAAAGCCATGGAGAAATTATTCGACAGTAGACCAAATATACACACTAAAAATGGTAATTGAAAAATATATAGAATACAACAAGACATTGTATATATGTTTTATAGATTACTCGAAGGCATTCGACTCCATTTCACATAAAGAGATATGGAAGTCACTGGACGAACAAGGATTAAACTATGAATATATAGAAATAATAAAATAAATATATAAGAATAGTACAGCAAGAGTCAAGCTAGAGTCTCCAGGCCCATCTTTCCCAATACAGCGTGGAGTGAAACAAGGTGACCCACTCTCTCCAAAACTATTTATTGCAGTTCTAGAAAGCGTTTTTAGGAAACTTGAATGGCAAAACATGGGAATACGCATAAATGGAAGCTATTTGTCACATTTACGATTCGCGGACGATATAGTATTACTCTCCGAAGATCCAACGCAGTTGGAACGGATAATAGAGTCCTTGAGACTTGAAAGTCTCGCGACAGGATTAGAAATAAACCGACACAAAACACAACTAATGGCTAACGGCGTTCAAGTTAAAATAACAATAGACCAATCTACCCTAGAATACGTGGAGGATTACATTTACCTAGGCCATTTAATATCATTTACTACATGCAATGAAAAAGAAATAAATAGACGTATCAAACAAACCTGGAACAAATATTGGGCAATGAAGGAAATTTTCAAAAGTTCACTACCAACGCCACTGAAAACTAAAGCAATGCAAATCAGCCGTATGCCTTGCCTAACCTACGCATGTCAGACCTGGATAATGACTCAAAAAACATTAAATAAAATAAAAATATGTCAGAAAGGAATTGAAAGAAGTTTTATGAACATAAAAAGGAAGGATAGAGTAAAGAACAGAACAATCAGAGAAAGAACAAAAGCCAAGGAGATAAAAAAACACGTCCTCCGATTAAAGTGGAAATGGGCAGGACATACGCAGAGAGTTATGGATGAAAGATGGTCACACATACTAATGAACTGGTTTATAATATATAAAAAACGTAAAAGAGGCAGACCATTCAAAAGGTGGAGTGATGATATTGTCCAAATGGCAGGTAAAACATGGGCTAGAACAGCAAGAGACAGAGGAAAATGGAAGCAATTGGAGGAGGCTTTCACCGCAACAGGCGGTCCTTACAGTTAATAAATATACTTACTAAGGAATATTGTGTACCTGTACGTTTAAGGAAAATAAAGCTTACATTATTACATTACATTATTATTATTATAATTGCATCCACGGTAGTGACCTAGTGACTTTCAGGGCCCTGACAGTGTGCTCAAAAATGAAAATGGCCTAAATGTGTATTAATATTCCATGGTTCATCGTGTAGGGATCGTCTAGTGACGTGCCGTTGCCGCGGACATTGGAAAATTCTTGCGACGGCCGACAATGCTGCCGGTGACAAAGGAAATGCTGCCGGCAACTTTGGGGCTGAAAGCCATTGTCACCGCATACTTTGTTTGAAATTGTACATATTTAAAACATAGAAAAAATTCAACGGATGTTAACGAGACTTTTCGTTACAATATTTATTGATTTAAATTAAGAAAATATCACATTTATATTAATCTCATCCAAACGTTTAAGAGCCAGGTAACGCGTTGTGGTCGGTTGACCTAACAATAAACAGCATCGCTTGCCATGAGTACAGTCAACCAATTTTATTCCTAGGCCACCATAGAACCTTTCCGTTGTAAATGCTATGTCAATACGGGTTGCTAGGATTATTGCGTTGCTATATGTAGCTGTTAAAATGACAGGGTTCTACGGTGGTCTAGGAATCAAATTGGTTAACTGTACTTCGTTTGAGGATTAGATAGCCGGATAAAATGACTAAAATAATGATTACCGGATAAAATGACTAAAACCATTTCAGTCTTAATTTTTATTTTTGTAGTATAACACACCGGTGGGCATCATACGATGACACTATAGACTTTACAACTCCAGGGTTATGACACGCAGATTGCTGGGACTGAACTAATTTCTTGAAGAACTCCATATCCTAGTCCCTCGGGAAAACCTAGATTGCCATTCCCGACCCACACGCGACGAGTTTGCGTAAGGAAATTCCTTTAACACCTATACGCGTGATCGATCGAACAATCATTTCCTAACTTAGCTATAATTAACCACATACTAACCCGGCTAGTAGGTACAAATTTTCTCGTAGCTGACGTACACGTACAGCTGCAGCAAAATTCCAACATTGCCGATATATAATAAAGTTACCTCGTTGAACAATTTTCGTTTGAAATACAATACTTTAGAATACATTTCTTTTACATGACACGATCCTCTGTGCTCCAATCGAATCACAATATCTTCTCATTGACTTGACACGTATGAAGAGAATTTGTAGCCTGTTTCCACGAACATGCCGCACATTGAGATTGGTAAATGGCACAGGACTTGACAGGAATATAAATCTTTGTTCAGTCTAGGAACTCGTTAAATGTGTCCCTGCCTTAAATCGAGGTCTGCCACACCCAAAACCTTTATTTATTTATTCCTATGGCGATCTCTACAATAGGCGAATATCCTTGTGATACTCGTATTTTTTTAGTAGCGCCTATTTCGGCGAAAGTGTTGTCGCTCATTTAGCACCACTCGGGGGACACATGCAGGGTTTGGTAGGTAAATCCTGCGGACGCGAGCAACAGATTGTCCCCCACCACAACCTTATACTCACTTCACTAAAGTCGAGGAAGAATAGTAACCGGGAAATATTAAGTTTATTTGAATTAGTTCTTCTTAATTAAATTAAGCTTCCATATTATTTATTCAAAAATTGTGTTAACGTTTAGAAATTGTTATCAGTGATAAGTGTGATAAAAAGAACATGGGTTTTCCCGGGGTTAAGACAAACGGTATCCCTTAAGTCCGATACTTACAAGTGCAATATTCCTTAAAAGTTAATAATTTTTTAAGTATTCATCTTTCTCGGTGCTCCGCGTAGCCCATCAAATCTTATTAAAGAAATAACAAAAAAAAACAATAAGTAGTTACATAATACTTACTTGAAAATAATTATATCCAAAAGTCGCTTTATACAAAAAAAATACACTAAGTACTTAGTGATCTTTATCCAAATTTTGAAATTTGTTGAAAATTAAAAACAAGACATCGACATCGGATATAGAAGTTTGCTAGTTAAACAAACTTCACCTCGGCGTAGGCAAACTAATCGTTTACCAATACCGTTTACAGCGCCGTAGCTAAACTAATGCGTTTTGCATTTGTAAATCGCTTTAACTTATCTTTTAGTTGTAGTTGGACTGAAGTCGACAACGTATCTAAGGCAAATAGCTACAGTGAAACATTGTAACTGCTTCACATTTACAACAGGCTAGCACTGTAACTGCCACACACGAGTACACATCCAATCCAAAGCGCTCGCTGTAAAGTACGATTCACACCTTAATCCGCGGAATCGAAAATAATAAAAAACAGAGTCGTATGTGCCAAGGGCAGCGAGTTACTTGCTGAAAGTGGTGTCTTCTAAAAATCGTATTTTTTCACATAATAAGCGCAAATGAAAAATAAATTATGTGTAGTCTAAAATATCAAGCTGATTGAAAATTGTGGGATCTCTGATGCCCACTTGATTTTTCCTCATTTATTTTAATGATTTCACATTGTAAATTGGGGTGGAGCATAGACGGTTTGCGTAACTGAAACTTAGCTTAGCTGAATTTCCTCAACCTGCTAAAATCGAAGAGCGATATAGTTAAAAGCTAATGAAATTCAAATATCTCCATTAATAAAGCTCACTTCTTTCGAGAGATGTAGATAATTGACATTCGATCCTCGAACTTGTAGGTAAGCCAGTGTAAGTAGCTGCTGGATCTCTCAAGGTCAAAAAACATTACGCTCCTTTTGTTTGACAAGTTAGTAAAAAAACCTTCTACAAAAAACGGTCCTGTTTAACAGAACTCTGACGATATAGAAAAATACCCCGAAGCATCAGCAATAGGGAACATTACTGCAATGTTCTGCCGCCAGAGGCAGCACTAACACTAATAGTAAACCAGTATAGAAATATAGGGATTCACACACACATGCAAAATTGATTGTCAAATGAGTGACAAGGATGCTTGCATAGACAATACCGCAAGTGCGAACGAGATACAATGTCAACGCTGCTAGTGTCGCCACCTACGAAGAGTTTTGCGTAATGTTCCCTATTCACACGTCTACATACTCGGTGTTCCCGGGAATTTCCGTTAACTTCGGCATATTGCAGAGTACATTCACAGAAACAAATTAGCATAATTATTTCTTGAAAAAAAAGTACTTTTTTTTGTACAATATAATTTAATGTAGCATTAACGGTTATTGTCTTATTGTACAAGGGTCTTGAAACACATGAAATATAAAATATGTTTGTAAAACATATGTAATATCGAACGAACTCACTTTGTTAAACTTCTTGTAGTGTATAGGAACCTAACAGAAATTAAAAAGCTGTTATGACGTCACAGTTAATAGCCATTTACACTGGTTAAATCTGCAAAACTGATTAAATTAAACATTGAATATCTTGATAACAGTAAGAGTTAAGATACTACTGTCTTGGAGAAATTAACTTAATTTGACCTAAACTATGCCCCCTTGCAATTAACGGAAATTGTCATAAACACGCTGTATATAAATACCTATATAAAGAGAGCGTTTTTCATTCGCTGTGCCACCAATGCCACAATGCGTTTCGCTGCGGCGGGTCAAGTGTGAATCGTACTTAAAACACTGTAACTCTACAAGGGCAAATCCGACTCATTGATCTCATTGAGATTCCGCTGCAATCCCGAGCAAGATCGCATTCGCAGGAGACGAATTATTTTCACTGTCACTCTAATGTATATTCCACTTCACACAATTCACAACTCTATCTCCTTCCACTTTGGGGATATATTTGTTTATTCGAGAAGGATATTAGAGGGTAACATTAGGTGTTACACAGCGGATTGATTGGCGAATAATGTCCCATGACTGGCAGTTTGTGAAATGCCATTTCACACTTATGGGGCCTTTAAATTGCTATCAGGTGTTTTAGTGTTTTATTTTATGTTGTTCAATTAAAGAGCATCAATACCCAAAAAGGGTCTAGCTGGATAAGCTAACAAGAGTGGCCCCCGCAAGGGATTTGGTTGTAATTTGAGGTGCAGTAGTGGCAGAACCTAAGAACACTGTATGCGTAATATCAGCCTTCGATCTTCTTTTGTTTCAGACTTATTCACGAAAATGTCAAAAAACCAAGGTAATTTTTAAACTGTTATTTTAGCTAACCCAAGCAAGCGAGAGTAACCAAATAAATTCTGAATTAAGAAGCATAAAATGGCGTTTATAATGCATATTTTTACAGACATTCATATCCTTTAACTTAGATGAAAAAAAAAATGTTTATTTTTTCGCTTAATTTTTTTGCCACTTCTCGCGGAGACACGACAATCAAAAAAATTACTTAATAAGCCACAATTGTCAACTACGTATACGTTAAAAAACATTTTGAAAAATCATAGTGCGTCATGTCAAAAAAAAAACATTTACGAGCGTATGTTTACTATATCATATCATATCAATAGAGTAGTACTGGCAAATCAGTCTGCAGTAGGTATAACATCCTCTTTCGTTCATTATGAAATAATTAATTGACATTGATCACTGACGTATGTCATATATTTACAAATTTTGTTTCTGTAAAAGCGTAAGGATTCTATTGGTAGTTTTAAATTTACTCTTGGACAAAAAAAAATCTATACTTTCAAGGTCCATATCTTTTTATGATTTTAATTATATTTAGTTGTTTGTACTTTATTACAATAAATTGATGGTTTACTATCAATTTAGCAACAGTACGTCATTAATTTTAACATAAAGAATCATGCTATTGACGCTGAGTGTACCTACTGATAATATATTTGCCTATCTGAAATTTAAAACAGTTAAACACAGATATTTACTATTAGATATTTTGTTGTCTCGTGACCATGGATGTTGTAACAAATCCGAAGCGTCGGGAGAGTGGTAAATAAATAAAATAATTAAATATACTTACGCGATTAAGTTCCGTTCAGTAATAATTACCTATGTATTTACTATTACGTCAGCTAGATACTAAGACGACAGCTGGACGAAAACAGTGCCCATGTGGGCAGGACCAGCAGGATCGAGACGTGTCGGCAGGCCTAAGGGCAGGTGGAAAGATGAGATCGAAGCGATAGCAGGAAAAAACTGGGTTACAAAAGCGCAACAAAGAGACGAATGGGCAACTTTGGAGGAGGCCTTTACCCGAAGAGAGGTCCAAACTTAAAGCTAACGAAGGAAAAAAAAATAAAAGAAACTGTAATTTACATGGAATAATAAAAGCCTTATTTATAATTTTTTTATTTTTTTTACGTCAGTACAGTACAACTAGACCGATAGGTTACCGAGTTTAACTTATTTAAGCCATTTTTTGTGGCGCTTAATGAAGCAGCTTTTTTGTGTTCTACCTATAAAACAGACTTTTGTGTGCACCTATAAAACATACTTCAAGTGTTACGCTTCTACCGTGTTAGTACAATTTTTGCCTACTGGGTCATTGTCAGATTTAGGTTCGCGTCTCTTCGGTGGACATTGCCAAAGTTAAGGGCTATAAAGCCTAACTTTTGGCTTAACTCTGAATCCGCATAAACGGCGTTGCCCCTTCTATAATCCTAAATATGTGATAAAAACATATTATATGTAAACGTAAGCCCTTAACTATTGACCATCGGAAAGATGATTTTTGTTTTTGTGACTGACAATGACCCTACTATGTTTATTATCTTTTATAAAATATCTGAAGTCATTTAGACTATCGATTTTACGTCACACCCACCACCTTACGTTACGGCCCAGTAAATACGGCGCACGGCATGACATTTTAAAATGTTAACACGCTTCACTAGCGACACCTGGCGGAAATTAACCCTAATATCACTCAAACTAGATAATAGATAACAATGGCGGAGCAAAATTCAACAAAGCGTGGAAAGGATCAATAAAAACAGTCAATGCAAGCCGGACTTGATGTAACTAATAGGTACTTTACATTCCCAGGAATACCCACTGAAGGTTCTTGAGCTGCCGGCAATGCTGCCAATAAAAATTAAGTAGTAGCTCTGCGAGCTGTAGAACTGCAAAAACTGTATGAAAAAAAAAACTAAAATCGGAGTCGACAAATAAAGTCTATAATAAAAAATAGGAATGATGACTAAGATTTTTTTACGATGCCATTCGTACCAGTTTTTGTAAAGGAACAACCACAATTAAAGAACATAAATACCCAAAATTTTGAGACAAAGACTGACCTCGCTGGCGGCAGGCGAAACGCTTCATATTAATTGTCACACGGGTATTTGTATTAATCGTTGTATGGAAAATCAAGTAAATTGCTGTTTCGGTCGCGAAATACTGCGTTTAGGTTAAGGTACGGTCGACGAAAATTAATGTTTGGCTCATGTCAACTCCATTTGAATGACGTTAAGGTCCAAAAGTGCTAAACATTCAATTTCCTCGACTATACATAGTTGTTATACAATTTTGTTTCTATATAATTTACTTTAAAAACAAAGTTTAAGCCGACTTCAATTCAGAACTTCGTGAAGCCACATGGTACATGATAATTTCCACATTTCCTTTCCAATTTACCACATGAACTGCTTTCCGAGAGCAAATGCGTTGATTATTACAAAAAAAAACCGGATGAAGGATCTCAGAATTAACACTTCATTAGTTGCTACTTCAACGGAGTCATGTCAGAATCTTTGACGTAGGTACTTTACATCTTTGAGGAGTTCCATAAGTCATCTGTGGTCTTAATCATCAGTTCCACTTAACCAAAATTGCGATTTCCGAGGGTAAATACACGAGTTATAATAGAAAATACCAAAGTCACTACACGCGTGCCTATAAAATTCGAGGTTGTCAATCATCAGATCCTACATTGGTGACAATAGGACCACGTCGGGAGTACGCTCTTTCGAATAAAAAAAGAGTTTTAGAAATCGGTCTACAATTGACGGAGAAATCGGCGAACATACATTAAAAAATCGCAAAGTCGAGCAAAACAAAGAGGCACGGTCGTACCATCCTTTTGTCGAAGCCGTTCAGGCCATTTCCAACATCCTGTAATTTTGTGCTGGGTAAAGCCAGAACCCTGCATTTTCAGTCCCATATAGGGCATAATATGACTTACATATATTCTAAATAACATTCAATTTGAACTTCTTACCGTCAAAGTTCCTTAGTTTTGTTACTGACACACGGACTCACTTATGATCATCGTAATTCTAAGGTACTTCTAGCAGACCCACAAGCTCCAAGTTTTGAACATAATTAGTTTTTAGCCTATCTATTCATAAAAAAACTTAAAATATTGCAATTTCCATCACGATTCTGCGATATGCAAACTGCATAAGTAAGTTGGTTATCCTGTACCAATACATGCAATTACAAAGTTACTTTTGCAGTTGCTTCCCGCAAAACTATACAAACGTTATTTGCGGTTTGCGGTTGGTAAAATAACATTTCCATACAAAGTTGATAACACAATCACCTACAAAAAGAAATGAGATCCCATAAAA